>CM072219.1:92130556-92140556 GCA_036851935.1 Coregonus suidteri
AAAATACCAACAACAACAACAACAACAAAAATATATATAAGTAATAAAAATATAAAATATATATAAGTTCTACATTCAAGACAGGAGAAACAAATACTTTGAGAAGATAATACATTTATTTAAGTTACTTTTTTCCTTAACTTGTTTCTACTACTTTCTAGCACATCAAGCTAACTTCCAGAGTAGGTATCTAGCTAGCCATGTAGCCATGTAGCCATGTAGCCATGTAGCCATGTAGCCATGGAGCCATGTAGCCATGTAGCCATGTAGCCATGTAGCCATGTAGCCATGTAGCCATGTAGCCATGGAGCCATGGAGCCATGTAGCCATGTAGCCATGGAGCCATGTAGCCATGGAGCCATGTAGCCATGGAGCCATGTAGCCATGTAGCCATGTAGCCATGGAGCCATGTAGCCATGGAGCCATGTAGCCATGTAGCCATGTAGCCATGTAGCCATGTAGCCATGGAGCCATGTAGCCATGTAGCCATGTAGCCATGTAGCCATGTAGCCATGGACTGTGCACCTTCCATTGTTTAGCTACCTAGCTAGCTGGTGGATGTTTTCCATTTGAAACCAGGGCAGAGGAAAGCAACATTCACCTCCACAAATATTGTTTCCATTGATATCCATACTGAATGAAGCAGTTAAGGGACGTAACTTTTTCACTTAATTTAAGGGGGACATTTGCCTTAAAATGTTGTGTGCAACTGACTTAAAGTTAAGGAAACTTTAAGTTAAAAAATAAGGGGTAAATTAACTTAAGATGTTTTATGCAACAGGGCCCTGGTCCGGGATGAGCAGTATATTTACAGCTGCCGACTCGTTGAAGTAGAAATCTTCATCCAAATTGAGGTTAGTGATCTCTGTTCTGATGTCCAGAAGCTGTTTTCGGTCATAGGAAATTATGGGAGCAATATTATGTACAACAAAAGTTGAGATCAGCGTAAAAAAAACACAAAATAGCAGAATTGGTCAGGAGCCCATAAAATGGCTGCTATCCATCTCTGCAGCGCCATCCTTGACAGCCCTGAGTCTTTTTTTTTTTTTTTTTTTTGGTCATTTAGCAGACTAAGAGCGACTTACAGGAGCAATTAGGGTTAAGTGCCTTGCTCAAGGGCACATCGACAGATTTTTCACCTAGTCGGCTTGAGGATTAGAACCAGCAACCTTTCGGTTACTGGCACAACGCTCTTAACCACTAAGCTACCTGCTGCCCCAGGTCCAGATTGAATATTTGCAGTACTTAGTTAACAAACTTCTCACACTTGTAAAAAACTGTAAGCACCTTCCTTTGAAGGGCCTTAGCTTCAACGTAAATTTACAACCTCATTGCGGACTAGATTGAATTACAGCAGTGCACTTCTTCCGTTCTGGTGCATGATCAACAGTATGCCAGAAGAGGTCACCATTTGCTTTGAAATCAGTCGCAGTCCTCACTGTTGCGCTAATGCTAAGGGGGGGGGGGGGGGGGGGGGGGGGGGGGGGGGGGGGGGGGGGGGTCAGTCAGTCGCAGGGGGATGGATTTGCTCTACCTCTATAGACGACACACCGGCTGTCCAATGCAGACTAAGATCTCTCTCAATTCAATTCACTATCCAACGCGCTCTCTCTCTCTCTCTCTCTCTCTCTCCAGCACCTTGCTTGCCTCCCGTGTCATTGGCCACCTGCTGTGACAAGAGCCAGCAGCAACTCCACAGTGACACGGTCACAGGGCTGAGTAACGGGACAAATAGGTTCTCCCTATAGACAAACTAAACAACCCGCGAACCAAAACAGTTTATTGTGCCGGTCCAACCAGACTTCACGAGAAGACGCCCACACGAGGTCTGATTATAGTAGCCCACCCAACCAGAGCGGTGGCGAGCGGCTGATCAAACTTGTCAACCTGCTGTTTTTGTTGTTGTCACGGGCAGCAGCAGACAGAGAGACGGGCTGTGCTCCTTGCTAGGCGACGGGTCTAATCATTAACCTGGGTTAGCTGCCCCCCCTCATCGGAGGAGCCTCTTGCATGGATACATCATGGCTACGTTTGTCTGCAGGGTTCAGTTCTTAGACGACACCGATCCATTCAACAGCACCAACTTCCCGGAACCGACCCGACCACCTCACTACACGTTCCGAGAAGATATCCCGCTTATCAATCAGATAGCGGGAGTTCACAGGCTACTTAGAGCCCCGCATAAGGTTTGCAATGATTTAATTTTGTCACACCTATTTTATTCAGGATTAATGCATTTCAATGTTATTTTTGTTTGTTCATGTATAAACTTGGCAATGTCGTGTCAGTCACAAACTTTACCTGGTGGGCTATTTTTAAGATCACCCGCGAACGCAGTTTGATTTTGCAGACAGGCAAGGATAATCGCGTGGCTGCAAGTATATCTTGGTAGGCTACAGCATTGCAATGTCAAAGACTGTCAACAAACTTTCACACCGTTGTCAGACACTCAACAGTATTTCTTTGTCTATATTTGTCTGTTTCTCTCTCTCTCTCTGTCTCTCTCTCTCTCTCTCTCTCTCTCTCTCTCTCTCTCTCTCTCTCTCTCTCTCTCTCTCTCGGGTTTATCACCACTAGAGCATATTTAGCTGCAGACAGTGGCCTATCTTATTCCTGCATGACTAGTCGCCGGGTGGGTTTTCTATTCTTGTGTAACAGCGACAGGTGGGCGCGAGGCTTTCGTTTCGCTCAGCCAGCCCGATATATCCGGAGGGACGCGCGCTCCGACCCATTCATTAAACACAAAATAACACAAAATAACATTGACAGTCACGGGAAGAGTGATGGGGCATCTGTGTCAAAAGCACTCATATAGGTGTTTGAGATTATGCAAGCCCTCGCTAGAATGTTGTGTGTGTGTGTGTGTGTGTGTTTGTGTCTCAGTGGGTATGACACGTACAGACACACACACACACACACACACACACACACACACCACACACACACACACACACACACACACACACACACACACACACACACACACACACACACACACACACACACACACACACACACACACACACACACACACACACACACACAGGGAGAGAGAGACATTTCACACCACACATGTCCAATACATCAGAGTGGTTTTCCAGACCAGAAGTAATTCCACAGTGAGGCCATCTTTAAAAGCCACAAAACAAATGTCAGATGGTCCTGAGAGTACACAGACTACTGTAGATTACCTACTGTAGCCTACTCAAGGACACATGGAGTATGCATTGACTTGTTTGTAATTGTAGCTTTTGATTGAGTTGTTAAGAATCAGGCTTCGAGCCATGGTAATCCAGTTTTGACAGTAAGTCATATACTCTTAGAAAAAAAGGTACTATCTAGAACCTAAAAGTTTTCTTCAGCTGTCTGCATGGGAGAACACTTTTGAAAAGCTATTTTGGGTTCCAGGTAGAACCCTTTTCAGTTCCATGCAGAACTCTTTCCACAGAGGGTTCTACCTGGAACCAAGAAGGGTTCTCCTAGGGGACAGCTGAAGAACCCCTTTGGAACCCTTTTTTATAAGAGTGTAGAGTCCCATAGGGCTCTGGTCAAAAGTTGTGCACTATGGAATAGGGTGCCATTTGGGACGAACTCATAGTAGGCTTAAATGATACATTGTGATGTGATTATAATAATATGGTCAATATAAGTGTCAGATCTTCTTTATCACTGCAGTCTGGTTAGGAACCATCAGGTTATAAACTGTCTGGTTAGGGACCATCAGGTTATAAACTGTCTGGTTAGGAACCATCAGGTTATAAACTGTCTGGTTAGGGACCATCAGGTTATAAACTGTCTGGTTAGGGACCATCAGGTTATAAACTGTCTGGTTAGGAACCATCAGGTTATAAACTGTCTGGTTAGGGACCATCAGGTTATAAACTGTCTGGTTAGGGACCATCAGGTTATAAACTGTCTGGTTAGGAACCATCAGGTTATAAACTGTCTGGTTAGGAACCATCAGGTTATAAACTGTCTGGTTAGGAACCATCAGGTTATAAACTGTCTGGTTAGGAACCATCAGGTTATAAACTGTCTGGTTAGGAACCATCAGGTTATAAACTGTCTGGTTAGGAACCATCAGGTTATAAACTGTCTGGTTAGGAACCATCAGGTTATAAACTGTCTGGTTAGGGACCATCACATCAGGTTATAAACTGGCATATAGGTGTCATAGAAACATCTGTCTGGTTTTGTAGGGATCCCATGGATCTCTCTCTCTCTCTCTCTCTCTCTCTCTCTCTCTCTCTCTCTCTCTCTTTCTCTCTCTCACTCGCTCTTTCGTCCCTCTCTCTCTCTCGCTCGCTCTGTCTTCCTCCTAACATGTCATTATGAGACTGATGGCCGTGCATTCTGATTGGCTGTTGTAAAATATAGCCTAGTGTCCCAGAATGCCTGTGGGTTAGGGCTGGAGCCTCACAACACTGTGTTCTCCTTACTTTGGCTTTCTGTGGTTTTACTGCCTGATTTTCTTCTTCTTCTTCTTCTTCTTCTTCTTCTTCTTCTTCTTCTTCTTCTTCTTCTTCTTCTTCTTCTTCTTCTTCTTCTTCTTCTTCTTCTTCCAATTCGTTTGGAGTCTCAGACGAAGCACTACTCACTTACACTAGCATCCACTGTGACAGAGTGAATGGTCTGAAAGTGTGTGTGTGTGCGTGAGCATGCATTCCACATTCGTGTGTGTTTGTGTCTTGCTCGTGTCTTTTTTGGTGCGTTTAGGTCTGTGTCCACTGTCCACGTGTTTGCATTTGTGTGAGTGTCTGGAATCGGACCAAAGACAACGTTGTACGTACAACTAAACTAACCCTGACACACAAACCTAATCCCTGGCCAATCCCTTTGTCCACCAGACAGACAAGCAGGGCAGGGCAGGACAGGGCAGAGCAGCAGGGAAGCCTAGAGGGATACGAGTGGCTTAAGGCTTGACAAGGGCCTGAAAGTTAAAGACTGTACGACTGACCTTATAGTAGAGGAGACTGCCTGTCCTCTCCAATGTGTAGAAGCAATTGAAAGTTTTCTCTTCTGGACTACTTTACATTATGACTCTGTTCATTTGACTAAGCAGACAAAGTCACTAAACAGACACAAGCTACAGTAGATTTGCATATTATAGTGACCAAGGGGACAACTGGGAAGTAGCTACAGTAGCCTATTCTAAGTCCCTGGCTAACTAACAGTAAACTCTAGTCCTTCAACATCAGATCTATAATCAACTGCAACATTAACTTTTCAATGCACCACCCAGGGACTCTGGACTCAAGGATTCATGAGTGAACAGACTATATGTCGTACATAGATAGTCTTAACATTGGGGTTTTTCTAGTCTCACCATCAACCAAATCTGTCTGTTACAACTAGTCATGAATGGAGTCAAGCTGTCCCCCAACACCACCAAGACTAAACAGATTACAACGAGACATGAATGGAGTCAAGCTGTCCCCCAACACCACCAAGACTAAACAGATTACAACGAGACATGAATGGAGTCAAGCTGTCCCCCAACACCACCAAGACTAAACAGATTACAACGAGACATGAATGGAGTCAAGCTGTCCCCCAACACCACCAAGACTAAACAGATTACAACGAGACATGAATGGAGTCAAGCTGTCCCCCAACAACACCAAGAATAAACAGTTGTCTTTATTTAATGAACAAACCCTCCATTAAAACAGCATTAGGTTATTTATTAGATCTACAGAACACACCCTCTTCCTCTGTGGTTCCCATAGACATGGAAAAACGTTGTTCAAACACACACACACACACACACATTACACACACACACACACACACACACACACACACACACACACACACACACACACACACACACACACACACACACACACACACACTAACTCACATGCATACATGCACATGCACTCACACAAAACACACACACACACACACACACACACACTAACTCACATGCATACATGCACATGCACTCACACAAACACACACACACACACACACACACACACACACACACACACACACACACACACACACACACACAACCTAAATGATACGTTACGTAATGTGTTATTAACGTTATCGACCCAGTGTGATGTTGTTGTTGTTTTAATGTGGAAGTAATTACGCCCTCCCTCTCTCTTTTCACTGGGAGGAGAACTAGATTAAACAATGGTAAAGCATACGAGGCTTACTACTAGCCAGTAAGGGTTGGGCTGGGGGGGCTGGGGGTTCTCATGATGAGGAGAGGTTGAGGTTTGGTTTCGGTTCCTGCTTAATCTGTAATTCCCTGGTTTGTCAAAGAGAGTATGATGTGTTATGTTTAGGGTCGGGAGTTTCTCTGTAGCCTATTGTGTTTAGGGCACAGGAGGTTGGTGGCACCTTAATTGGGGAGGACAGGTTCGTGGTAACGGCTGGAGCGGAGTCGGTTGAAAGGTATCAAATACATCAAACACATGGTTTCCATTTCTCCGTTCCAGCCATTATTATGAGCCGTCCTCCCCTCAGCAGCCTCCACTGGTTTAGGGCCAGGAGTTTCTCTGTAGCCTATTGTGTTTAGGGCCAGGAGTTTGATGTTTAGGGCTGATCACGTAATACAGGTAGTTGAATGAAGAGGAACCTTGCCTGAGACCTGAAGACTTCTGGACACTCTTCAAGCTAATGCTTAAGCTTCAGCTCAGCGGTCTAACGGTCTTGTCGGCATCATGCAGGACACCCGGGTTCGAACCCAATGGGTCAGTGCAGATATTGCAGGCTATAGTTTCTGAAGAATCTTTGAGATTCATGCAATTGATGCATCACCATCCACTCCTTCTTCGTGCCATTCTATCTGGTTTGTCCAGATATATGTGTTGTGCTATTATTAGTCCTGCTTCCCCCCATGAAGAAGGAGCGAGAGAGAGACAGTTTGTAGGGTGCTGTTACGGTATCACGTTTCATGTAGCCTACGGTGGTAACAGGACTCAGGTCTCGCTGCTACTACAGCGTTGCTGTGGAGAGGGGAAGGGGAAGACAACATGCAGAGGGGCGAAGTCCCAAATGGTGCCCTGTGGACCCTGGTCTAAAGTAGTGCACTACGTAGGGAATAGGGTGCCATTCTCTGGTCTAAAGTAGTTCACTATATAGGGAATAGGGTGCCATTCTCTGGTCTAAAGTAGTGCACTATATAGGGAATAGGGTGCCATTCTCTGGTCTAAAGTAGTGCACTACATAGGGAATAGGGTGCCATTCTCTGGTCTAAAGTAGTGCACTACATAGGGAATAGGGTGCCATTCTCTGGTCTAAAGTAGTGCACTACATAGGAAATAGGGTGCCATTCTCTGGTCTAAAGTAGTGCACTACATAGGAAATAGGGTGCCATTCTCTGGTCTAAAGTAGTGCACTACATAGGGAATAGGGTGCCATTTGGGGCGCAGTCATGTCGGACCTCAAAAGTGGTCTCATGTCGAGATTAGTCCATCTCGTCCCATGCCATCTGTTGGTTAGATCCAGCTTCAATCCCAAATGATAATAGCCACCATCTATCATCAATGGTGTAATAAGCTGCTCTGCATGCCCTTTTTACATCTAAAATTGAAGTCTCAGACAGAAATTCATTATTTAAGTAATAATTAGTGCCATACAGAGTTAAGTCATAATCCACAACAGAATGGTGACTGGTTGGTAGATAAGCCCTGTCCATTGGGAAATGGGAAACCCCCATGTTGGCGTCATGCCTTCTATTTCTCCAAGAGATACCACGGCGTTGGGGTTTTAAGGTTCGCGTTAGTGGTTTTAATGCACCATACTTCCAACCTTTCTAGTATGTCTGGCCAGACAGTCACTGGGAGGGCTAGTAGAGTTTAGCCGTCTCCCTGTAGAGTTAGTGGTATAATATCCCTCATTTCAAAACCACCAAACTTCTGTCCTTCCCAGTACAGCTAGCTAGCTTCCCTCTGTACTGATCTATACATGGCCACACCCTCTCTCTAGCTACGGCTAGCAGGCTGGGTCACACCCTCTCTCTAGCTACGGCTAGCAGGCTGGGTCACACCCTCTCTCTAGCTACGGCTAGCACGCTGGGTCACACCCTCTCTCTAGCTACGGCTAGCAGGCTGGGACACACCCTCTCTCTAGCTACGGCTAGCAGGCTGGGTCACACCCTCTCTCTAGCTAGCTACGGCTAGCATGCTGGGTCACACCCTCTCTCTAGCTACGGCTAGCAGGCTGGGTCACACCCTCTCTCTAGCTACGGCTAGCAGGCTGGGTCACACCCTCTCTCTAGCTACGGCTAGCAGGCTGGGTCACACCCTCTCTCTAGCTACGGCTAGCATGCTGGGTCACACCCTCTCTCTAGCTACGGCTAGCAGGCTGGGTCCACCCTCTCTCTAGCTACGGCTAGCAGGCTGGGTCACACCCTCTCTCTAGCTACGGCTAGCAGCTGGGTCACACCCTCTCTCTAGCTACGGCTAGCAGGCTGGGTCACACCCTCTCTCTAGCTACGGCTAGCAGGCTGGGTCACACCCTCTCTCTAGCTACGGCTAGCAGGCTGGGTCACACCCTCTCTCTAGCTACGGCTAGCAGGCTGGGTCACACCCTCTCTCTAGCTACGGCTAGCAGGCTGGGTCACACCCTCTCTCTAGCTACGGCTAGCAGGCTGGGTCACACCCTCTCTCTAGCTACGGCTAGCAGGCTGGGACACACCCTCTCTCTAGCTACGGCTAGCAGGCTGGGACACACCCTCTCTCTAGCTACGGCTAGCAGGCTGGGTCACACCCTCTCTCTAGCTACGGCTAGCAGGCTGGGTCACACCCTCTCTCTAGCTACGGCTAGCAGGCTGGGTCACACCCCTCTCTCTAGCTACGGCTAGCAGGCTGGGACACACCCTCTCTCTCTAGCTACGGCTAAGCAGGCTGGGTCACACCCTCTCTCTAGCTACGGCTAGCAGGCTGGGACACACCCTCTCTCTAGCTACGGCTAGCAGGCTGGGTCACACCCTCTCTCTAGCTACGGCTAGCACGCTGGGTCACACCCTCTCTCTAGCTACGGCTAGCAGGCTGGGTCACACCCTCTCTCTAGCTACGGCTAGCAGGCTGGGGTCACACCCTCTCTCTAGCTACGGCTAGCAGGCTGGGTCACACCCTCTCTCTAGCTACGGCTAGCACGCTGCTGGGTCACACACCCTCTCTCTAGCTACGGCTAGCAGGCTGGGTCACACCCTCTCTCTAGCTACGGCTAGCAGGCTGGGTCACACCCTCTCTCTAGCTACGGCTAGCAGGCTGGGTCACACCCTCTCTCTAGCTACGGCTAGCAGGCTGGGTCACACCCTCTCTCTAGCTACGGCTAGCAGGCTGGGTCACACCCTCTCTCTAGCTACGGCTAGCAGGCTGGGTCACACCCTCTCTCTAGCTACGGCTAGCAGGCTGGGTCTCACACCCTCTCTCTAGCTACGGCTAGCAGGCTGGGTCACACCCTCTCTCTAGCTACGGCTAGCAGGCTGGGTCACACCCTCTCTCTAGCTACGGCTAGCAGGCTGGGTCACACCCTCTCTCTAGCTACGGCTAGCAGGCTGGGTCACACCCTCTCTCTAGCTACGGCTAGCATGGGCTGGGTCACACCCTCTCTCTAGCTACGGCTAGCAGGCTGGGTCACACCCTCTCTCTAGCTATGGCAGGGCTACAGCAGGGTTAAATATAGATGGGCTATGTATAGTCTGTGAGCCTTTCCGTCTGTCTCTGTGAGGGAGAGTGACCCTGCTGCCCGGTGGGTCTTGTGATCTGAGGGTTCTTGTGGACAATGTGGTCATGCAGCTAGACTGAACTGGACAGCATGGTAGAACAGTAGAGGACACGTCAGGTCAGGAGGGACTACTATATGAATGCTGACCTGGTTGGCTATATGTCCAGTAGTAAAAACAAATTGGTCATTGATTCAAAACAATACACATTTGGTTTTCCCTCGAGGTATTGAAAAAAACAACTTACTCCACATTGACATACTCCACTACTTTTCACTACAGCAGGGAACCATGACTCTGTATGGTGCT
>CM072219.1:92143056-92178056 GCA_036851935.1 Coregonus suidteri
GTTTGTTCTTCACTGGTTGCCCTTTTCTTGTGGCAACAGGTCACAAATCTTGCTGCTGTGATTGCACACTGTGGTATATCACCCAGTAGATAAGGGAGTTTATCAAAATTGGATGACAAACTAAAGTGAAATAAACAATAAAAAATTTAACAGTGAACATTACACTCACAAAAGTTCCAAAAGAATAAAGACATTTAAACTCTCTCTCTCACTCTCTCTCTCTCTCTCTCTCTCTCTCTCTCTCTCTCTCTCTCTCTCTCTCTCTCTCTCTCTCGCTCTCGCTCTCGCTCTCGCTCTCTCTCTCTCTGGGTTGGGTTTCATGTTCTTTAGTCTTTATAGCTTCATAATGCTGCTGGGTGATTCCCTTAACAGAGCTGTAGACTACGTCCCAAAATGGCACCCTATTTCCTATATAGTGCACTACTTTTCACCAGATCCCTACTAGCAGATCCTTACTAGTAGTGCACTATTTATGTAATAGGGTGCCATTTGGAACACAGACGTAATGTTGAAAACAGCCACAAACTGATCCCTTTGTTCTCCAGACTGTACGCATTCAGCGCTCATGTTCGTGCCCACCCCATAAAACAGGCTTTATTTTACAGGCAACAATTGTTTTAAAAAAGGGTGTGAAGCAAATGTGAAAAGGGATTAAGAAAACTAGACGGGAGAGAGACAGATGTCATTCCTGTCGGGGGTCATGTAGCCTGGGTGTGTTTACCCAGAATACACCACTCTCTACCTCTGTCAACTGCTGTTGAAGTCATGACACATTTAAAGAGCAACTGAAATTAATAAGCAACTTCTATTTTTGAAAACGGCCTATGTGGCATCAATATGAGTCAGACACATTTATTCTAGTGTCAAAATGTACTACAAAGTGTAAATAGATAAGTCAGTCTCGTCTAAAACGGAGAGTTGCTATATAATTAGAAAAACAAAATATCTCACGGAATGAAGGGTACAGTAACAGTTTTCTTTGGGGTTTTTTCAATCCTGCCCACGGTTGGCAGCATCCAAGTAATCATCAATTCGGCGCGCAGCTACACACAACCTGATTGTAAAGCCCATGTCAATTTGGTTTGACACATTCGATATCCCTATGGGGCTAGTTAGGGACCATAAGTAAATTACGCAATGTCCATCAGGACAATATTTTAAAATGTAAATAGCTCCAAATTTAAATGACATAAAAACCTCAAACCAACTATAAATTGTAGAAATTCTTATACAAATATTGAAAGCATTGAATGAGACAACTAAAAGGAGTGCAACATGAAAATATTGTCCCATTTACGTTGTGTAATTTATTGACAGTCCCTAACTAGCCCCACAGTTAGGCTATCCAAGGTCAAACCAATTTTGCCACCAGCCGGCTGAAGCTAATTGGCAAAGAAGTTGGCTAGCTTGCTAGCTAGTCGAGGCTACTTCCAGATAAAATACCTGTTTGAAGTTATCTAGAAGGGTGATTGACTGTAACTGTGTACTGTTTTGGCAGAGAGTGAAAGTACAAACACTTCCCACGTTCAAACACACACACAAGAGACACCCCCATCAAAGCACGCCTCCAAGACCTAAATCTCTATCTCAGTCGCATTTCCTATAGAGGATAATTGAAACTGAGGCTAAATCCAAAATCTCAGCCCCCCTTTAACCAATTGGCGTAGGATTAGAAACTTTGAGTAAAGTATTTGGATAATTGAAGGCAAGGGTTTCACTATTACCTTCCTGCTACTCCAATCCAACCCTCTCCAACCTGTGAATGAAAGGAGGAAGAATTGATGCTATAATTCTGAAGTATTCAAATAATTCTGGAATCCAACTGATACACTGGACTCCAAGGCCAACCAATCAATCACTCCGATCTTAATTCCATGTCACGGTCGTTGAGAGAAGGGTCAGACCAAGGTGCAGCGTGGTATGCGAACATGTTTATTAAATCAAATAAACATTAAAACAAAACAAGCAACGACGTAACATGACGTCCTCAGGCTAAACGCATACAAGCCTCTACACGGAACAAGATCCCACAATTAAGGTGGGCAAACAGGCTACTTAAGTATGATCCCCAATCAGAGACAACGAGCGACAGCTGCCTCTGATTGGGAATCACACCCGGCCAAACATAGAAATACACTACCTAGATCACAAACATAGAATCTCTAGCATAGAATGTCACGCCCTGACCAGACCAACTAAAGACAACAGACCTCTCAAAGTCAGGGTGTGACACTCCAACCCTCAGATGTCCACAGACTAACCCATCTTTCCCAGTACACTACTGTTTTACTTTTACTATTTCCTTTTGCAATACATCCTTCTATTTTATTGTGATGTCTTACGAGGGTCTTGAACCTCTCTATTTGTACAAATTCTAGCGAGATTGCCCTAAAAATAAATACTAACTAAGAGTACTAAGATATTTCCCATTGATTGATAATGGTTCTTCAGATCTCCTAACAGTACTGTTTTTTTTTTATTTTTTTGGGGGGGGTAGATCAGCTTAATATTGCAGATAGATTGTAACTTCCATCAATAATGTAATTGTCTGCATCACTTTCAATATACACATATATACACATGTACACACACACATACATACACACACACATACATACATAACAGTACTGTTTGTAGGTCCATCTGAACACAGACATTATGACTTAACAACCACTCCTAAACCTGACTCCAAAAGCTAGTGATGAACGACAGTACCAAAATAGATTATCCATTGCTTCTGTTTCCTTGTGGCAGAGTCTGCACAGGGCTGACTGTTCAATGCCCCGTATATTGAGCATTATTTTTGTTTACGAGAATTGTATATAATAGTTTAACTTGAAATGAACAGATTGATGCGTCAATTGTTGTTTTGCATATCAGTTCGTTATCTCCTGAGTGGCGCAGTGGTCTAAGGCACTGCATCGCAGTGCTAGCTGTGCCACTAGAGATCCTGGTTCGAATCCAGGCTCTGTCGTAGCCGGCCGGTGACCGGGAGACCCATGGGGCGGCGCACAATTGGTCCAGGGTAGGGGAGGGATTGGCCGGCAGTGATGTAGCTCAGTTGGTAGAGTATGGCGTTTGCAACGCCAGGGTTGTGGGTTTGTTTCCCACGGGGGGGGCCAGTATGAAAAATAAAATAATGTATGCACTCACTAACTGTAAGTCGCTCTGGATAAGAGCGTCTGCTAAATGACTTAAATGTAAATGAACCTGATGTTGGGACATCAACATACATATATACTAGTCATTTTAAGCCATGCATGGTTTTTCATTGGAGGCAGACAAACCAATTATTTTGTATTGAGCATACATCTCCATACACCTTTGTTAATTGGCTTGTGTAACATAATGTTACAGTCCCTATTTACAGTGTCATTCATAAACATGAAACCTTCCTTATAATTTTGTATGAAGAAAACTAGTCTTTCCTCTATCAGTACATTGGAGTTATTATTTGCTGTAATATTTGTTCTGCCTTTTCTGGAGGATGAAATTGGAATTGTAACCATCTCTGAATGGTTTCATTTAAAAAAGGACGATACTTCCATTGACGATACTTCCAGGGATGCATTGTCAATCCACCGGAAATGGTTGGTTTTAATCTGTATAACGGCAAAAAAGCCCCCTTTTGAACATAGGATGTGCCTCTTTTAGTAGCCTTCTGGAAAACCAGTTTGGATTTAGATATAATTTTGGTATAAAGGAGGCTTTAAGAGAGAGGTTTGAATGAGTCATAAACAGATCTAGACTCATTGTATCGAAGGCTTTCTCAAAATCTGTTTTAAAGATTATACAGTTTTCATAGTTTTCAATTATTTATATTAGTTGTCTAATGTTGTCTCCAATATATCTTCATTTTAAGAATCCTGTCTGATTGTGATTAATAATGCCTGGTAGGACCTTTTTAATTCTACATTTTGCCAATATTTCTGTGTCGCAACATGTGAAGGGTGAGGTGCCTCCCATTTTTTAACGATACTGGGTCTTTGCCCCCCCTGGCTCCTGCTTCAGTAGGAGAGAGTTCAGTCCCTCTTTTCGTGTGTCTGACAGTTTGCCATTTCTAGTAATTAAAACATGATATTAATATATATATATTCAGTAGTTCATAAAAAGTTTGATATCTCTATTCAATAGGTCGTTATCAATAAAACTTCACAATACGGTCGATTTGTCTGCTGGGGGACAAGGAAACCCCAAGCTCCAGTAAAACCATTAACAACTATGTGCCATTTTCAAGGGATTGTTAAATAAATGTTATAACTATTTGGTTATAATATTATCACCTCTTGAAGAGCATAGTCAGAACTACACATTTCAGATTATTCCACATTTAGCTCTATCATCAGAGTTATACAGCAAGTAACTGCATGCTTTTCATGATCAGTAAACATAAATTAATCATGTATTTTCAGATACGTGAGAGTAGCCTATCCATTTGGCATGTAGCTAGCTAGCTAGCTAGCTAAGAAAACAATGTGTAATTTAGCTTGCTTCATCAGAGATTAGGCTTTTGGAAAGAGCTTGACATCAGCAAGTCCTCGTCCTGGTAGAGTTGTCGGTCGGACTTCTGTTATCACCACTATAGATGGCAAGCCATCTAGTTTATCCCCTGAAAGTTAGCTTGTTAACTAGCCATATTGTCTTGATCTGTTATTAGCTAGATAGCCAATTTGACGTGATCCTTCAATTAATGTAGCCTATCACGTCTGTCAGCAGGAATTATGATTTAACACTGTTAAAAACAATGTTGAAAAGGGGATGCTAGCTAACTTCGCTCTTATGGGACCAGAGGCTGTCATAACCTGCTGGGGCAATTCGTTTTTTTTTTCTCTCCAACGATTTACCACTTTCCAGAATTTAGATGTATTTCCACCACTCTCAGCTCGTTAGCAAAGATTCCATTGGATGTATACTTATAAGGTACATTTGTCTGAATTATATACAAAATATTAGATTTTTCCAGGTGTTTTAAGTTGGGGCAGGTTGGTTTAGCTATCAGTTGAGTTAAATTTAGCTCAGTACAAATATATTTCAGTCTATCTGATAGTGGCGTCAACCAATCCAGGTTAAGAACAAATCAAATCAAATTTAAATCTGTCACATACACATATTTAGCAGATTGCGGGTGTAGTGAAATGCTTCCTAGCTCCAACAGTGCAGTAGTATCTAACAATTCACAACAATACACACAAATCTAAAAGTAAAAGAATGGAATTAAGAAATATATAAATAATAGGACGAGCAATGTCGGAGTGGCATTGACTAAAATACAGTAGTATAGAATACAGTATATACAGTGGGGAGAACAAGTATTTGATACACTGCCGATTTTGCAGGTTTTCCTACTTACAAAGCATGTAGAGGTCTGTAATCTTTGTCATAGGTACACTTCAACTGTGAGAGATATTGTTATGATTTTTAAGTAATTAATTTGCATTTATTGCATGACATAAGTATTTGATACATCAGAAAAGCAGAATTTAATATTTGGTACAGAAACCTTTGTTTGCAATTACAGAGATCATACGTTTCCTGTAGGTCTTGACCAGGTTTGCACACACTGCAGCAGGGATTTTGGCCCACTCCTCCATACAGACCTTCTCCAGATCCTTCAGGTTTCGGGGCTGTCGCTGGGCAATACAGACTTTTAGCTCCCTCCAAAGATTTTTTATTGGGTTCAGGTCTGGAGACTGGCTAGGCCACTCCAGGACCTTGAGATGCTTCTTACGGAGCCACTCCTAGGTTGCTCTGGCTGTGTGTTTTAGGTCGTTGTCATGCTGGAAGACCCAGCCACGACCCATCTTCAATGCTCTTACTGAGGGAAGGAGGTTGTTGGCCAAGATCTCGCGATACATGGCCCCATCCATCCTCCCCTCAATACGGTGCAGTCGTCCTGTCCCCTTTGCAGAAAAGCATCCCCAAAGGATTATTTTTCCACCTCCATGCTTCACGGTTGGGATGGTGTTCTTGGGGTTGTACTTATCCTTCTTCCGCCTCCAAACACGGCGAGTGGAGTTTAGACCAAAAAGCTCTATTTTTCTCATCAGACCACATGACCTTCTCCCATTCCTCCTCTGGATCATCCAGATGGTCATTGGCAAACTTCAGACGGGCCTGGACATGCGCTGGCTTGAGCAGGGGGACCTTGCGTGCGCTGCAGGATTTTAATCCATGACGGCGTAGTGTGTTACTAATGGTTTTCTTTGAGACTGTGGTCCCAGCTCTCTTCAGGTCATTGACCAGGTCCTGCCGTGTAGTTATGGGCTGATCCCTCACCTTCCTCATGATCATTGATGCCCCACGAGGTGAGATCTTGCATGGAGCCCCAGACCGAGGTTGATTGACCGTCATCTTGAACTTCCATTTTCTAATAATTGCGCCAACAGTTGTTGCCTTCTCACCAAGCTGCTTGCCTATTGTCCTGTAGCCCATCCCAGCCTTGTGCAGGTGTACAATTTTATCCCTGATGTCCTTACACAGCTCTCTGGTCTTGGCCATTGTGGAGAGGTTGGAGTCTGTTTGATTGAGTGTGTGGATAGGTGTCTTTTATACAGGTAACGAGTTCAAACAGGTGCAGTTAATACAGGTAATGAGTGGAGAACAGGAGGGCTTCTTAAATAAAAACTAACAGGTCTGTGAGAGCCGGAATTCTTACTGGTTGGTAGGTGATCAAATACTTATGTCATGCAATAAAATGCAAATTAATTACTTAAAAATCATAAAATGTGATTTTTTTGGATTTTTGTTTTAGATTACGTCTCTCACAGTTGAAGTGTACCTATGATAAAAATTACAGACCTCTACATGCTTTGTAAGTAGGAAAACCTGCAAAATCGGCAGTGTATCAAATACTTGTTCTCCCCACTGTCTCCTCTCCTCTCTCTCTAGCTACTGTCTGTATTCTCTCTTGTGATAATGTAATAATAACATTGTCCTTCCTTCCTCTTCTCCATCACTCTCTCTCTCTCTCTCTCTGTCTCTCTCTCTCTGTCTCTCTCTCTCTCTCTCTCTCTCTCTCTCTCTCTCTCTCTCTCTCTCTCTCTCTCTCTCTCTGTCTCTCTCTCTTTATCTGTCACTCACTCTCTCTCTCTCTCTCTCTCTCTCTCTCTCTCTCTCTCTCTCTCTCTCTCTCTCTCTCTCTCTCTCTCTCTCTCTCTCTCCTCTCTCTCTCTCTCTCTCTCTCTCTCTCTCTCTCTCTCTGTCTCTCTGTCTCTCTGTCTGTGTAGCTTGATGACTGTGCATTGCAGCTGTCCCATAATGGAACCTACCTGGACCTGGAGTCTTCTCTGTCTGAACAGAGGGACGAGCTGGAGGGCTTCCAGGAGAACGCAGCAGGGTAACAATATCTTAATGTCTTTCTGTCTGTCTGTCTGTCTGTCTGTCTGTCTGTCTGTCTGTCTGTCTGTCTGTCTGTCTGTCTGTCTGTCTGTCTGTCTGTCTGTCTGTCTGTCTGTCTGTCTGTCTGTCTGTCTGTCTGTCTGTCTGTCTGTCTGTCTGTCTGTCTGTCTGTCTGTCTGTCTGTCTGTCTGTCTGTCTGTCTGTCGAGCTTCCAGGAGGACCTACCTCACTGTGTCTTCATCTATCCCTTGTCTTTCCTCCTCTCTTTCCTGTTGAGATTTCTTTAGTTGAGCAGTAGCAAACAAAAAGTAAAAAATCCCGATGGACACCTGTCTGATTGGCTCCTGTCTGATTGGCTCCTGTCTGATTGGCTCCTGTCTGATTGGCTCCTGTCTGAGTGGACTGATCCATTGTGGAGGCCGCACAGTCCATCAGTCTAAATCATTTGCCACTAAAATTGTACAGTTGAAGTCGGAAGTTTACATACACCTTCGCCAAATACATTTAAACTCAGTTTTTCACAATTCCTGACATTTAATCCTAGTAAAAATTCCCTGTCTTAGGTCAGTTAGGATCACCACTTTATTTTAAGAATGTGAAATGTCAGAATAATAGTAGAGATAATTATTTATTTCAGCTTTTATTTCTTTCATCACATTCCCAGTGGGTCAGAAGTTTACATACACTCCATTAGTATTTGGTAGCATTGCCTTTAAATTGTTTAACTTGGGTCAAACATTTCGGGTAGCCTTCCACAAGCTTCCCACAATAAGTTGGGTGAATTTTGGCCCATTCCTCCTGACAGAGCTGGTGTAACTGAGTCAGGTTTGTAGGCCTCCTTGCTCGCACACACTTTTTCAGTTCTGCCCACAAATTTTCTACAGGATTGAGGTCAGGGCTTTGTGATGGCCACTCCAATACCTTGACTTTGTTGTCCTTAAGCCATTTTGCAACAACTTTGGAAGTATGCTTAGGGTCATTGTCCATTTGGAAGACCCATTTGTGACCAAGCTTTAAATTCCTGACTGATGTCTTGAGATGTTGCTTCAATATATCCACATAATTTTCCTTCCTCATGATGCCATCTATTTTGTGAAGTGCACCAGTCCCTCCTGCAGCAAAGCACCCCCACAGCATGATGCTGCCACCCCCATGCTTCACAGTTGGTATGGTGTTCTTCAGCTTGCAAGCAGCCCCCTTTTTTCCTCCAAACATAATTATGGTAATTATGGCCAAACAGTTCTATTTTTGTTTCATCAGACCAGAGGACATTTCTCCAAAAAGTTAGATCTTTGTCCCCATGTGCAGTTGCAAACCGTAGTCTGGATTTTTTATGGCGGTTTTGGAGCAGTGGCTTCTTCCTTGCTGAGAGGACTTTCAGGTTATGTCGATATAGGACTCGTTTTTACATTTACATTTCAGTCATTTAGCAGACGCTCTTATCCAGAGCGACTTACATGAGCAATTAGGGTTAAGTGCCTTGCTTAAGGGCACATCGACAGATTTTTCACCTAGTCAGCTCGGGGATTAGAACCAGCAACCTTTCGGTTACTGGCACAACGCTCTTACCCACTAAGCTATCTGCCGCCCTTTTACTGTGGATATAGATACTTTTGTACCTGTTTCCTCCAGCATCTTCACAAAGTCCTTTGCTGTTGTTCTGGGATTGATTTGCACTTTTCGCACCAAAGTACGTTCATCTCTAGGAGACAGAATGCGTCTCCTTCCTGAGCGGTATGACGGCTGCGTGGTCCCATGGTGTTTATATTTGCATACTATTGTTTGTACAGATGAACGTGGTACCTTCAGGCGTTTGGAAATTGCTCCCAAGGATGAACCAGACTGGTTGAGGTCTACCATTTTTTTTCTGAGGTCTTGGCTGATTTCTTTTGATTTTCCCATGATGTCAAGCAAAGAGGCACTGAGTTTGAAGGTAGGCCTTGAAATACATCCACAGGTACACCTCCAATTGACTCAAATGATGTCAATTAGCCTATCAGAAGCTTTTAAATCCATGACATCATTTTCTTAAATTTTCCAAGCTGTTTAAAGGCACAGTCAACTTAGTGTATGTAAACTTATGCCCCACTGGAATTGTGATACAGTGAATTATAAGTGAAATAATCTGTCTGTAAACAATTGTTGGAAAAATTACTTGTGTCATGCACAAAGTAGATGTCCTAACCGTGTTCTCTTGTGTGTCCATGTAAATAGCCAGTTTTTTGTAATTTGTTTTTGTATTTTACGTATAAATTTCCCTATCACACTTTTCATCCTTCTACTAAATATACTTTCCTGCAACCCGCCTCACTCAATGTGGAACGGATTCTATTATTTACTCACCTTTATCTAGAATCTCCAGTTGAAACTAGCCAGCCAGCTAACTAGCTAACTAGCTACTTGCTATTAGCCGCCGTTAGCGGTTTTCACCCAGAACATCGGATTTTCTGCCGGAATAACTGAATCACTGGACCATAACACCGGATCTAGCTAGCCACAACCGAATGGATGTCGAATGGATGTTGCTGTAGGCTAATCACCACTGCCCCCGTAGCACCAGTTAGCCTTGAGCCTTGAGCTAGTCCCGGCTATCTACCTCTCTGTCTACCGGACGGGAGTAGCCAGCTAACCAGCTAACTAGCTACTTGCTATTAGCCACCGTTAGCGGCTTTTCTCCATTGTCCGTGGCCTGCACTACCTACCAGCCAGCTCCAGCCTGGACTCGGCCAGTCTGCACAGCGAGTTATCGACTTATAAATTTCCCTTACTTTTCTTCTACCTTTCCTGCACAATGTGGAAGTTATACTCCCTTTATCTAGAAACCTATAGCCGGACTAGCTTTTATTGCCGCCGTTAGCGGTTTTCACCCAGAAATCGGATTTTCTGAATCACTGAATCACTGGACCATTAACACTGGATAATCGCAACTAGCTAGCTGCAACCAAATGAACGTCGTTGTTGGCTAATCAGCCTTGAGCTAGCCTTGAGTCAGGCACATCTCCCGGCTATCTACCTCTCGGTCAACCGGATGGGACCTCCTAGAGTCGACACGGAGCCCTGCCGATCCATCACGACTGGTCTGCCGACGTAATCGTCTGTGGTTTCAACAGGCTTCCCGTTGCGTCAACCACGAAGATCCATCTGCTAGCCCCGGCCCGCTAGCACACGCAAACTACAACCGTGCTTCCTGCTCGCTGTGCTGAAGCACCAATTTGAACTGCTTTCGGGCTCACATATTGCTGTTCACTGGACCTTATGATCACTCAGCTGCACAGCTGATGCCTGCTGGACTGTTCCTTTACACGGTACCCTGTCCTGTTTATTCTGTTTAGCCTCAGCCCAAACTTTATCGCCATTACCAGTTGTTGTCTTAGCTCTCTCTAATAACACCTGTGATTGCTTTATGCCTCTCTCCCATGTCAATATGCCTTGCCTATTGCTGTTCCAGTTAGTTCTTATTATACAATTTCACTGTAGAACCCCAAGTCCCTCTCAAACTGCCTTAAATAGTTCCTTTGTTCCACCCCCCCATACACGCCGAGACCGGCTCAATCGGTGCCTCCAGTGATGCTATCTCTTTCATTGTTACCCAACGCTTAGGTTTACCTCCACTGTACTCATATCCTTCCATATCCTTGTCTGTACATAATGCCCTGAATCTTTTCTACAACGCCCGGAAATCTGCCCCCTCTATTCTCTGTACCCAACGCACTAGAAGACCAGTTCTTAAAGCCTTTAGCCGTATCCTTATTCTAGTCCTCCTCTGTTCCTCTGGTGATGTAGAGGCTAACCCAGGCCCTGCAGCCCCCAATATCACTCCCCAGGAGCTATCATTTGTTGACTTCTGTAACCGTAAAAGCCTTGCTTTTCTGCACGTTAATATCAGAAGCCTCCTTCCTAAGTTTGAGTTATTCACTGCGTTAGCACACTCCGCCAACCCTGATGTTCTAGCAGTGTCTGAATCCTGGCTTAGGAAGGCCACCAAAAATTCTGAAATTTCCATCCCCAACTACAACATTTTCCGTCTAGATAGAACTGCCAAAGGGGGTGGAGTTGCAATCTACTGTAGAGATAGCCTGCAGAGCTCTATCATACTATCCAGGTCTGTGCCCAAACAGTTTGAGCTTCTACTTCTAAAAATCCACCTTTCCAGAAATAAGTCTCTTACTGTTGCCGCTTGCTACAGACCCCCCTCAGCCCCCAGCTGTGCCCTGGACACCATATGTGAATTGATTGCCCCCCATTTATCCTCAGAGTTCGTACTGCTTGGTGACCTAAATTGGGATATGCTTAACACCCCGGCCGTCCTACAATCTAAACTAGATGCCCTCAATCTCACACAAATTATCAACGAACCTACCAGGTACAACCCTAAATCCGTAAACATGGGTACCCTCATAGATATCATCCTGACTAATTTACCCTCTAAATACACCTCCGCTGTCTTCAACCAGGATCTCAGCGATCACTGCCTTATTGCCTGCGTCGGTAACGGGTCCGCGGTCAAACGACCACCCCTCATCACTGTCAAACGCTCCCTAAAACACTTAAGCGAGCAGGCCTTCCTAATTGACCTGGCCCAGGTATCCTGGATGGATATAGATCTCATTCCGTCAGTAGAGGATGCCTGGTTGTTCTTTAAAAGTAATTTCCTCTCAATCTTAAATAAACATGCCCCATTCAAAAAATACAGAACTAAGAACAGATATAGCCCCTGGTTCTCCTCAGACTTGACTGCCCTTGACCAGCACAAAAACATAATGTGGCGTACTGCATTAGCATCAAATAGCCCCCGCAATATGCAACTTTTCAGGGAAGTTAGGAACCAATATACACAAGCAGTTAGGAAAGCAAAGGATAACTTTTTCAAACAGAAATGTGCATCCTGTAGCACTAACTCCAAAAAGTTTGGGACACTTTAAAGTCCATGGAGAATAAGAGCACTTCCTCCCAGCTGCCCACTGCACTGAGGCTAGGAAACACTATCACCACCGATAAATCTACAATAATCAAGAATTTCAACAAGCATTTTGCTACGGCTGGCCATGTTTTCCACCTGGCTACCCCTACCCCGGCCACCAGCTCTGCACCCTCCACTGCAACTTGCCCATGCCCTGCTTCTCCTTCACACAAATTCAGACAGCTGATGTTCTGAAAGAGCTGCAAAATCTGAACCCCTACAAATCATCTGGGCTAGACAATCTGGACCCTTTCTTTCTAAAACTAGCCGCCAAAATTGTCGCAACCCCTATTACTAGCCTGTTCAACCTCTCTTTCGTAACGTCTGAGATCCCCAGAGATTGGAAAGCTGCCGCTGTCATTCCCCCTCTTCAAAGGGGGTGACACTCTAGATCCAAACTGTTACAGACCTATATCCATCCTGCCCTGCCTTTCGAAAGTTTTTGAAAGCCAAGTTAACAAACAGATCACCGACCATTAAATAAATAGCCTTGGTTTCTCTAATGACTGCCTCGCCTGGTTCACCAACTACTTCTCAGATAGAGTTCAATGTGTCAAATCGGAGGGCCTGTTGTCTGGACCTATGGCAGTCTCTATGGGGCTGCCACAGGGTTCAATTCATGGGCCGACTCTTTTCTCTGTGTATATCAATGATGTCGCTCTTGCTGCTGGTGACTCTCAGATCCACCTCTATGCAGACGACACCATTTTGTATACATCTGGCCCTTCATTGGACACTGTGTTAACAAACCTCCAAACGAGCTTCAATGCCATACAACACTCCTTCAGTAGCCTCCAACTGCTCTTAAACACTAGTAAAACTAAATGCATGCTCTTCAATCGAACGCTGCTGGCACCCGCCCACCCGACTAGAATCACTACTCTCGACGGGTCTGACCTAGAGTATGTGGACAACTACAAATACCTAGGTGTCTGGTTAGACTGTAAACTCTCCTTCCAGACTCACATTAAGAATCTCCAATCCAAAGTTAAATCTAGAATCGGCTTCCTATTTCGCAACAAAGCCTCCTTCACTCATGCTGCCAAACATGCCCTCGTAAAATTGACTATCCTACCGATCCTTGACTTCGGCGATGTCATTTACAAAATAGCTTCCAACACTCTACTCAGCAAATTGGATGTAGTCTATCACAGTGCCATCTGTTTTGTCACCAAAGCCCCTTATACTACCCACCACTGTGACCTGTACGCTCTTGTTGGCTGGTCCTCACTACATATTCGTTGCCAAACTCACTGGCTCCAGGCCATCTATAAATCACTGCTAGGCAAATCCCCGCCTTATCTTAGCTCATTGGTCACCATAGCAGCACCCACCCGTAGTCTGCGCTCCAGCAGGTATATCTCACTGGTCATTCCCAAAGCCAACACCTCCTTTGGCCGCCATTCCTTCCAGTTCTCTGCTGCGAATGACTGGAAAGAATTGCAAAAATCTCTGAAGCTGGAGACTCTTATCTCCCTCACTAACTTTAAGCCTGTACACAGCCCATCTGAAATTAGCCCACCCAACTACCTCATCCCCATATTGTTATTTATTTTGCACATTTGCACCCCAGTATCTCTATTTTCACATAATCTCTTGCACATCTATCATTCCAGTTTTAATACTAATTGTAATTATTTTATACTATAGCCTATTTATTGCCTTACCTCCATAACTTGCTACATTTGCACACACTGTATATATATTTTCTGTTGTATTTTTGACTTTATGTTTTGTTTTACCCCATATGTAACTCTCTGTTGTTGTTTTTATCGCACTGCTTTGCTTTATCTTGGCCAGGTCGCAGTTGTAAATGAGAACTTGTTCTCAACTGGCTTACCTGGTTAAATAAAGTTGAAATAAAATAAAAAATAAATAAAAACATGCTTATGATTTAATTCCTGTACTGTTTGTAACCACCCTGGTAGGTTGACTGATAACCTGAACCAGGTTGCAGGCACTGGTTACAGTTTGAAGCGTTCTCTTGAGTGGGCAGCCTGATGAAAGCCAGTCAATATTTAAATCACCCAGAAAGTATACCTCTCTATTGATATCGCATAGCCCCTGATGTAATGTACATTTGCTGAAGCATTTTGACAACTCTGCATCACAATGGTAGGGATTAACTGAGCTGGGCTTGGGTCATTGCTAAGTTATTGTCTCAACGCAGCCTTATAATGCTGTGAAAGGAACCCAAATGATTTGGGTGGATCCCATCCTCCTTATAAAACATGGTTTGTTTCCAAAATATATCGTAATTGTCAACAAAAGTTACACCCATTGAGCTGCAATAATCACGTAGCCAGTTGTGAAGAGCAATAATCCTGCTAAAGCATTTAATGCCACGATTCAGAGAGGGCACAGGGCCAGATATTATGGGTTTTTTGTTAGTGTCTAGCAGAGAGTCAATCAGCTCTTTAAAAATCCAGTTTCAACTGTTCAGAGCTGCCTTTCATAAAGTCATTAAAAACCCACATGGACTACGATCCAACAAGCGCGAACGCCGTCTAGCCACCGGCGTAGAAAATGTAAATATTTCCCCAGTGTCTAACGTAGGCTGGCGACCTGCATGATCAAGGAAGCCACCTCAAGTATATAATCCTCGGCAAGTAAACAATTGCCACATTGGAACTCTGAGTGATCCGGTTTGTCCCGAAACAAAGCGTAATAGATACAGCTCCTACAGCTCTGGAACTGTTCATTTAGTTCTCCAGACAAAGAGGGCTCCGTTGGAAAACTCATCTGGTACCAACTTCGTTAGCTTGATGGCTAGCAGTTTAACCTGTCTCTTAAGTGGGATTCCGGGACAAGAAATAGCGGTCCTAGCTGTTAAAAGCTAACCGCGTTGTGGAATCCACGCAAAAACAAGTTCTGTATTCGTATTCATGAAAAGCGTTTGTTTAAAAAAAATCAAAAATTATAAACCGAGTGTTTTCCAGCATACAAAGTTCAGCTGTGCTGTTCGAAAAGACTGCCTGACATTTCAGATAGGAGAGTTTATCAATGTTTGATTTGTTTTCAAATTATTTTGCTTTGTGGGTCTTTGTGATCTGTGGGAAATATGTGTCTCTAATATGATCATACATTTGGCAGGAGTTTAGGAAGTGCAGCTCAGTTTCCACCTCATTTTGTGGGCAGTGTGCACATAGCCTGTCTTCTCTTGAGAGCCAGGTCTGCCTACTGCGGCCTTTCTCAATAGCAAGGCGATGCTCACTGAGTCTGTACATAGTCAAAGCTTTCCTTAAGTTTGGGTCAGTCACAGTAGTCAGGTATTCTGCCACTGTGTACTCTCTGTTTAGGGCCAAATAGCATTCTAGTTTGCTCTGTTTTTTTTGTAAATTCTTTCCAATGTGTCAAGTAATTATCTTTTTGTTTTCTCATGATTTGGTTGGGTGTAATTGTGTCGCTGTCCTGGGGCTCTGTGGGGTCTGTTTGTGTTTGTGAACAGAGCCCCAGGACCAGCTTGCTTAGGGGACTCTTCTCCAGGTATATTTTTCTGTAGGGGATGGCTTTGTTATGGAAGGTTAATTTGTATTTGTGGTTCTGGTTCTGGCAACTGGACCTTTTTTGGAACACCATTAGTAGGGTGAGGCCAGGTGCTGCAGACGGTTCTAGTGCCCTCGCCAATTCGTTGATATACAGTACATGTGTACAGAGCACCAGGACCCCAGCCCTCTTCTCCAGGTTCATCTCTGTGTAGGTGATGGCTTTGTTATGGAATGTGTGGGCATCGCTTCTTTTTAGGTGGTTGTTGAATTTGGGTGTTTGTCCCATTTTGTGAATTCTTGGTTGGCGAATGGACCCCAGACCTTACAACCATAGAGAGCAATGGGCTCTATAACTGATTGGGATGTCGAGTTTTATGTTCCTTTTGATGGCAAACTAAGGCTATTATTGCCTTGTCTCTTAGAATTGTGGTCCTCTGTAGCTCAGCTGGTAGAGCATGGCGCTAGTAACGCCAAGGTAGTGGGTTCGATCCCCGGGATCACCCCATACACAAAAATGTATGCACGCATGACTGTAAGTCGCTTTGGATAAAAGCGTCTGCGAAATGGCATGTTTTTGTTTTTTTTACATTTTAATCATTCACAGCCTTGTGGAAGTTACCTGTGATCTCTCTCTCTCTCTCTCTCTCTCTCTCTCCCTCCTCTCTCTCTCCCTCCCCTCTCTCTCCCTCCTCTCTCTTCCCCCTCTCGCTTTCCCCTCTCTCTCTCTCCTCTCTCTCCCTCCTCTCCTCCCCCTCTCTCCTCCCCCTCTCTCTCCTTTCTCCCTCCTCCCTCTCTCTCTCTCTCTCTCTCTCTCTCTCTCTCTCTCTCTCTCTCTCTCTCTCTCTCTCTCTCTCTCTCTCTCTCTCTCTCTCTTTCTAACTAACTTCATCTTTTTAGTGGGTGTATGACAGTGTCTGTGGGTTTGTGTGTATGTATGGATTAGCCAAAAGTCAAACATTGTGTGAACAATGAAGAAATGACCCATGATAATGAAAAAAAGGTCAAAGGACAAAGATGTCTCTCCACAACAGAGACAGAAAGATAGGTTCTCTCTCTCTCTCTCTCTCTCTCTCTCTCTCTCTCTCTCTCTCTCTCTCTTTCTATAATTTTCAGATTTTCTGCTTCTTTAAAAGTTGGAGGAATCACAGCTTGCTGGATTTAACATTTTCTGGGAAGGATGAGTTCACGGAAAGTATGAACTGTTTGGAAACGGACCTGTCCTCCCTTCTTCCGTGGCAGAGTGGAGACCTGTCCTCTCTCTCTCTCTCTCTCTCTCTCTCTCTCTCTCTCTCTCTCTCTCTCTCTCTCTCTCTCTCTCTCTCTCTCTCTCTCTCTCTCTCTCTTCCTCAGTATTTCCTTCTTCTTTTCTCTACGATGATATTCAAAGAGATTCATTTTAATGGCGGAAAATATCTCTGTTTTCTTGCCCTAAATGTAGAAATGACATAGGGCTGTCTTGGCAACGGTAGCATTAACAACTTCAGGACACAAGGACCATGTTGTCATGACAATCGGTTGATTGATAGAGCTGTGATGGTAGTGACATCCTGCCAATAGGACAATGACTCGCTGAGGACTCCAGGGTGTGTGTGGAGAGAGCTTGAGGACTACGTTTGAGTAAGGTGATGGACAGGTGAATGGAGTCAGGTATGTGTGTTTGTATGTTTGAGTAAGGTGATGGACAGCTGAATGGAGTCAGGTGTGTGTTTTGAAGCAGGGGGGATCTTGAGAAACCGGTTAGCTTTAAACGAACGTGTCAACCCCCTGACACACACAACTCACCCCGACCATGAAGAGGTTTCAAAGATGGACTGCAGTTGGTTAAGTCGCCACGTTCCTGGAAAAAGCTAAAACATTCTGAGGAGTTAAACATTCAATCATTTCTCTCCTCCTTTTTCTTGTCTCCTCCTCCTGTGGGTGGTGAGTGGTGTGTCTCTCCTCTCCTCCTGTGGGTGGTGAGGGGTGGTGTGTGTCTCCTCTCCTCCTGTGGGTGGTGAGGGTGGTGTGTGTCTCCTCCTCCTGTGGGTGGTGTGGGTGGTGTGTGTCTCCTCCTCCTGTGGGTGGTGAGGGGTGTGTGTCTCCTCCTCCTGTGGGTGGTGAGGGGTGGTGTGTGTCTCCTCTCCTCCTGTGGGTGGTGAGGGTGGTGTGTGTCTCCTCCTCCTGTGGGTGGTGTGTGTCTCCTCCTCCTGTGGGTGGTGAGGGGTGTGTGTCTCCTCCTCCTGTGGGTGGTGTGTGTCTCCTCCTCCTGTGGGTGGTGAGGGGTGTGTCTCTCCTCTCCTCCTGTGGGTGGTGAGGGGTGTGTCTCTCCTCTCCTCCTGTGGGTGGTGAGGGGTGTGTCTCTCCTCTCCTCCTGTGGGTGGTGTGGGTGGTGTGTGTCTCCTCCTCCTGTGGGTGGTGAGTGGTGTGTGTCTCCTCCTCCTGTGGGTGGTGAGGGGTGTGTCTCTCCTCCTCCTGTGGGTGGTGTGGGTGGTGTGTGACTCCTCCTCCTGTGGGTGGTGTGGGTGGTGTGTGTCTCCTCCTCCTGTGGGTGGTGAGGGGTGTCAGGCATGTATAGACTAAACAGTGTGACTACCTCCGTCAGTTCATTAATGTGGTACTCCCAGGTCACTAGGTGACTGGTACCTATAGATCTAGATCTAATGGTAAGATCTCTTATATTGTAGAACCGGAGTTTACTGTTGGTTAGCCTGGGGAATTAGTGTAGCTACCTCACATTTGTTCTCTTGGTCTAAAAGTGTATCACTGCAAAAGTAAGGAAATTATGAACTAAAGGCTGATTGTGGAACATAGTTAACACAGTATCATTGATGATAAACCACAGCAGGATTCCAGTTGGGATGTCTATGAAGCCTGTCGGGGCAGGCGATGGGTCAGAGGTCAGGACAGCTAGACAAACAACCAGTGATGTCTGTCTCATGGTCATATCTGTTTTCTCTATATCCCAGCAGAACAGACACAGTGACAAGAGACCAGCTGTCTGCTTGTTCTGGCTTCTGGAATGTGTGTCGTCCATAGTGTTGTCCATAGTGGTGTCCGTAGTGTTGTCCGTAGTGTTATCCATAGTGGTGTCCATAGTGTGTGTTGTCCATAGTGGTGTCCATAGTGTTGTCCGTAGTGTTATCCATAGTGGTGTCCATAGTGTGTGTTGTCCATAGTGGTGTCCATAGTGTTATCCAAAGTGTGTGTTATCCATAGTGTGTGCTGTCTATAGTGTGTGTTGTCCATTGTGTTATCCATTGTGTTGTCCATAGGGTTATCCATTGTGTTATCCATAGTGTTGTCCATAGTGTTGTCTGTAGTGTTATCCATAGTGTTGTCCATAGTGTGTGTTGTCCATAGTGTTGTCCATAGTGGTATCCAAAGTGTGTGCTGTCTATAGTGTGTGTTGTCCATAGTGTTGTCCATAGTTTTGTCCATAGTGTTATCCATAGTGTTGTCCATAGTGTGTGTTGTCCATAGTGTTGTCCATAGTGGTATCCAAAGTGTGTGCTGTCTATAGTGTGTGTTGTCCATAGTGTTGTCCATAGTGTTTTCTGTAGTGTTATCCATAGTGTTGTCCATAGTGGTGTCTGTAGTGTTATCCATAGTGTTGTCCATAGTGTGTGTTGTCCATAGTGTTGTCCATAGTGGTATCCAAAGTGTGTGCTGTCTATAGTGTGTGTTGTCCATAGTGTTGTCCATAGTGTTGTCCATAGTGTTATCCATAGTTTGGCCATAGTGTTGTCCATAGTGTTATCCATAGTTTTGTCCATAGTGTGTGTTGTCCATAGTGTTATCCATAGTGTGTGTTATCCATAGTGTGTGTTGTCCATAGTGTTGTCTATTGTGTTGTCCATAGTGTTATCCATAGTGTGTGTTGTCCATAGTGTTATCCATAGTGTGTGTTGTCCATAGTGTTGTCCATAGTGTTGTCCATTGTGTTGTCCATTGTGTTATCCATAGTGTGTGTTGTCCATAGTGTTATCCATAGTGTGTGTTGTCCATAGTGTTGTCCATTGTGTTGTCCATAGTGTTATCCATAGTGTGTGTTGTCCATAGTGTTGTCCATAGTGTTGTCCATTGTGTTGTCCATAGTGTTATCCATAGTGTGTGTTGTCCATAGTGTTGTCCATAGTGTTGTCCATAGTGTTGTCCATTGTGTTGTCCATTGTGTTATCCATAGTGTGTGTTGTCCATAGTGTTATCCATAGTGTGTGTTGTCCATAGTGTTGTCCATAGTGTTATCCATAGTGTGTGTTGTCCATAGTGTTGTCCATAGTGTTGTCCATAGTGTTGTCCATAGTGTTATCCATAGTGTTTGTTGTCCATAGTGTGTGTGTATTATAAGTGATGTGTTCTTTCTACTCTGTTAGGATGCTATCTGGAAGATGCTATCTCCTAGTGGTTATCTGCTATCTGGAAGATGCTATCTCCTAGTGGTTATCTGCTATCTGGAAGATGCTATCTCCTAGTGGTTATCTGCTATCTGGAAGATGCTATCTCCTAGTGGTTATCTGCTAAAGTTAGCAGTCTATGTTCTGTACATGGTGTACAGGAGCAATCCTGACCCTGGTAACCACTTCTAAGATTGACTATTTTCAGCCTGCAGTAAGTGGGCCTACCTAGGAACAGCAGGTCGCAAGGTCACTACCAGCCCCTAATTTACATAGGATTGGTTAGTATCCACTTTCCAGGGGATCCAGTGTCATAGGATTGGTTAGTATGCAGGGGATCCAGTGTCATAGGATTGGTTAGTATGCAGTGGATCCAGTGTCATAGGATTGGTTAGTATGCAGGGGATCCAGTGTCATAGGTTTGGTTAGTATGCAGTGGATCCAGTGTCATAGGATTGGTTAGTATGCAGGAGATCCAGTGTCATAGGATTGGTTAGTATGCAGGGGATCCAGTGTCATAGGATTGGTTAGTATGCAGGGGATCCATTGTCATAGGATTGGTTAGTATGCAGGGGATCCAGTGTCATAGGATTGGTTAGTATGCAGGGGATCCAGTGTCATAGGATTGGTTAGTATGCAGGGGATCCAGTGTCATAGGATTGGTTAGTATGCAGGGGATCCAGTGTCATAGGATTGGTTAGTATGCAGGGGATCCAGTGTCATACTCAGTCAGACCTCCCCAACAACATTGGTTGTTGAGACAAAGATGGATGCACTCAGTCTTTATAGATTGATGGAGAAATTGGTCAGTGTGTGTGTGTGTGTGTGTGTGTGTCTGTGTGTGTGTGTGTGTGTGTGTGTGTCTATGTGTGTGTGTGTCTGTGTGTGTGTGTGTGTGTGTGTGTGTGTGTCTGTGTGTGTGTGTGTGTGTGTCTGTGTCTGTGTGTGTGTGTGTGTGTGTGTGTGTGTGTGTGTGTGTGTGTGTGTGTGTGTGTGTGTGTGTGTGTGTGTGTGTGTGTGTGTGTGTCTGTGTCTGTGTCTGTGTGTGTGTCTGTCTGTGTGTGTGTGTGTGTGTGTGTGTGTGTGTGTGTGTGTGTGTGTGTGTGTCTGTGTGTGTGTCTGTGTGTGTGTGTGTGTGTCTGTGTGTGTGTCTGTGTGTGTGTCTGTGTGTGTGTCTGTGTGTGTGTCTGTGTCTGTGTCTGTGTCTCTGTCTGTGTGTGTGTGTGTGTTGTACTGTCCCTTCCCTGGGTTGAGATCTGTATCAGTATGAGGGTTTTTCTCCTGGTCTACTGCTGTAAGACACTGTTTTACACATTACTCTCTCTCTCTCTCTCTCTCTCTCTCTCTCTCTCTCTCTCTCTCTCTCTCTCTCTCTCTCTCTCTCTCTCTCTCTCTCTCCCTCTCTCTCTCTCTCTCTCTCTCTCTCTCTCTCTCTCTCTCTCTCTCTCTCTCTCTCTCTCTCTCTCTCTCTCTCTCTCTCTCTCTCTCTCTCTCTCTCTCTCTCTCTCTCTCTCTCTCTCTCTCTCTCTCTCTCTCTCTCTCTCTCTCTCTCTCTCTCTCTCTCTCTCTCTCTCTCTATCTTTCTCTCCAGGACCAGAGGGAAGAAGCATAGTGTTGTCTTGCGGACCCAGCTGACTGTTCGAGTACACGCGTGTATCGGTAAGTACATGTTTACATACATGTTTAAGCATGTCACCCCTGGGACACACTGGACAGGAAACATGTTCCCCAAGGAACCTACAGTACATTACCCTTTTTCCATGCCTGTTCAGGTTTCCCATGTGTTTTCCATGCCTATTCAGGTTTCCCATGTGTTTTCCATGCCTGTTCAGGTTTCCCATGTGTTTTACATGCCTGTTCAGGTTTCCCATGTGTTTTCCATGCCTGTTCAGGTTTCCCATGTGTTTTCCATGCCTGTTCAGGTTTCCCATGTGTTTTCCATGCCTGTTCAGGTTTCCCATGTGTTTTCCATGCCTGTTCAGGTTTCCCATGTGTTTTCCATGCCTGTTCAGGTTTCCCATGTGTTTTCCATGCCTGTTCAGGTTTCCCATGTGTTTTCCATGCCTGTTCAGGTTTCCCATGTGTTTTCCATGCCTGTTCAGGTTTCCCATGTGTTTTCCATGCCTGTTCAGGTTTCCCGTGTGTTTATAGTTTATCTGTGTGTGGTGGCATCTGAGACCACCCAGTTTGTAACATACTCAGAGAGAAATAGAGCCACTGGTTTTACTGGCTTCTGTCAGAATAGTCCCAGCAGTACTTCACCTGTGTGATGTGATGGACAGGTGTGTAGTAATGGTTCATTATATGTTTATGTGGATGGTTGTGTGCAATGTGTTTGTATGAACGTGCGTGTGAGTGTGTGTGGATAGTTCATTAGAAGGTCTTTGGATGGGATGTGTTGTGTGTGTGTGTGTGTTTTGTGTCCCAATGGGCCTGTTCAAGTTGTTACTGAGTGACATCCTCAAGTCTCCTTAGTTTACAGAAAGAGAGAGGGGGGTCGGGGACGAATTAGAGCGACAGAGAAGGAGAGAAACAGATGACAGAGAGAGAGAGATAGAGAGAGAGACAGAGAGAGAGAGAGAGAGAGAGAGAGAGAGAGAGAGGAGGATACATTTGTGACATGAGTCAACCCTGAGTCACAAATTCCTTCCTTCCTCTCCATCTATCCTTCTGTCTATCTGTATATCCCCCCTCTCTCTCTCTCTCTCTCTCTCTCTCTCTCTCTCTCTCTCTCTCTCTCTCTCTCTCTCTCTCCCTCTCTCTCCCTCTCTCCTTCCCTCCCTCCCTCCATGGTCAACATTCTCAGTGCCAGTGATAGTAGTGCTAAATCTGGACTCCAGAATAGCTGCGACTGGATTGGCTGCCAGGGTCAGAGGTTTGAGGGGGGCAGGGTTTGGGTTTAACTGAACTTGGCCCACAGCCACCGGTCATCTCACAGCTCTCTACCCTGCCACTAGGAAAACCAACACCAAGCCCAACATAACTGTGTGTGCGTATGGGTGCGTGTTTTCTGTGTGTACCCATGGGTGTGCTTGGGGTGCACGCTGATGCAATGGCCACCACACGTCTTCCTGCCTACGTCAGAGGTCAGTCTGGTTCATTTGCAACAGATAGGACTACTAAACTCTCAGGGTGGAATTACAGTTGTCATTAGTACATTTCAAACATGTCACATGCGTGTCATTATAAGCTCTGCAGAACAAAGTCACTAGGCGTTTGCACCTCTTCGAGTTCTGCCCTTCGGTTTTCAGAGATTTGATTTGAGTTTATTAGCCGACGCCAATGGCGACAGCTAGTCTTACCTGGGGTCGGACGCATAGCGAAAAAGACATTACAGATAAAAGACTTTACAATATACATACATTTAAAAACATGAACATGTAGTGTGTGTGTGTGTGTGTGTGCATCTATCAGTTACACATACATGTCAGTACATACACACAACAAGGTCACATGGGGGAGAGGCGTTGTGCCGTGAGGTGTTGGTTTAATCTGTTTTTTGAAACCAGGTTTGCTGTTCACTTGCGCTATATAAGACAGAAGGGAGTTCCATGCACTCATGGCTCTGGATAATACTGTATGTTTTCTTGAATTTGTTCTGGACCTGAGGACTGTGAAAAGACCCCTGGTGGCATGTCTGGTGGGGTAAGTGTGTCAGTGCTGTGAAAAGACCCCTGGTGGCATGTCTGGTGGGTTAAGTGTGTGTGTAAGTTGACTATGCAAACAATTTGGAATTTCCAACACATTCATGTTTCTTATAAAAACAAGAAGTGACACAGCCAGTCTCTCCTCAACTCTTAGCCAAGAGAGACTGGCATGCATAGTATTAATATTAGCCCTCTGATTACAATGAAGAGCAAGACGTGCCGCTCTGTTCTGGGCCAGCTGCAACTTAACAAGGTCTTTCTTTGCAGCACTCGACCACACGACTGGACAATAATCAAGATTAGATAAAACTAGAGCCTGCAGGACTTGCTTGGTGGAGTGTGATGTCATCTCTTTATCACAGACAAACCCCATCCCCATCTTAACAACCGTTGAATCAATATTGTTTGACCATGACAGTTTACTATCTAAGGTGACACCAAATAATTTAGTCTCCTCAACTTGTTCAACAGCCAAACCATTCATTACCAGATTCAGCTGAATTTAGGGAATGATCAGAGAGGAGTAAAATACAAGAAACTAGATCTAAACTCTAAACTGTCTCTTAGAATTAGACAGATGCTAAACGGTTACCCAGATTGGAACACAGAACTCTAGTGTGGTGATTCTAGAGTGGTAGTTATAATTCCACGGTATTAACAGATTCTACGGCTATTTAATCAGATTGAGAGGAACAAGGTTGCGTCCCAAATGGATTCATATTCCCTATATAGTGCACTACTTTTCACCAGAGGGCCCTTGTCAAAAGGAAGTAAGCCTTGTCCGAGCCAGAAAGGCCCTGGTCAAAGGTAGGCCATTTGGGACGCAACCTAAGTCAGTCCGGCCAAGGCGGCCCACTCAGTATAGAAATCTCTTCTTCCACTTCTCTCTGTTTAATTACTGACTCTCATCCTCCTCTTTAGCTGTCTTTAATCTTTCCTATCCCGCGACCTGGAAATCCCATGAATTGTCGACACATTGACTCCGCATGACCCTGAACTTCAAAGCTTGGCATGACACTCACTTTGCTTGGTGATCCAACCATAACGTAGCCCATGGGTGATTGATATATAAGGACCAGATGATTAGTTGGCCAACATTTGCACATCACATCAGTGAATTAAGTGTTCTGCCACAGCATATGTGTGAATAAGATATCTTTAGGGTCAGTCGATTACACTATCTGTCCACACGTTATGGGCATACTGTATGTGTACACAATGTCTTGGGATCAGAGGATTAGTTGGCCAACATTCCCACAACATGGTAGTCAAAGAAGCTGATTACACAAGCTCAACATAAATACAACGTAGACAAAGTGTTGGCTGATCACTTTCTTGTTCACCTGGGATTTATTTTAATCAGCTGTGATGATCACTTAACTCCAATTGGCTAGGAAAAGGGATACGCGTTGGTTAGGTCAAGGGTCAAAGGTCAAGGAGATGTATAGGATTCATAGGCTTAACATAAAGATGATCCCTTTATACGTATAGGGCCAGTAAGGTCAAAGGTCAGGGAGATATAGCATAAAGATGACCCCAGAAACAGCCCTTACTCCTGGAGCAGGTTAGCATTTTTTGTCATGAATCTTGTCATGGAGTCATAAAATCTTATTTTAAACCTAACCTTAACACTAACCTTAACCACACTGCTAACGCTGATGCCTAACCCTGACCTTAAATTGTCAAAGATTGTCACCTGAACACCAATTCTAGTTTCCAAGAGGCCTCTAAACAGCTTCTACCCCCAAGCCATAAGACTCCGGAATATCTAATCAAATGGCTACCCAGACTATTTGCACTGGACCCCCCCCCCCCCCCCCCCCCCCCCCCTTAAACTGCTGCTACTCTCTGTTTATTATCTATGCATAGTCACTTTAATAACTCTACATTACATCATTTACATATTACCTCAGTTATTACATTATTTTATCGAACCCGAACCCTGGCGTTGCAAACGCCATGCTCCCAACTGAGCATCCCCTACATGACTCGGTATAACCGGTGGCACATTGACTCGGTACCCCCTGTATATAGCATCGCTACTGTTATTTTTACTGCTGCTCTTTAATTATTTGATTCTTTTATTTCGTATTATTTTATATTGTATTTTTTGTGATATTTTTGGGGTATTCTTTCTTAAAACTGCATTGTTGGTTAAGGGCTTGTAAGTAAGCATTTCACTGTAAGGTCTACACCTGTTGTATTCGGCCATTGTGACAAATAAAATGTGATTTGATATGAAATTAAGACCTAAAAAGCAATATATATATATCTTTTCAATATAGCCAATTTCTACTTTGCAGCTGGCCTATCTAAGGGAAAATCGCTCAGTTCTGCTTCCAGGACAATAAACATAAACCTGCACTCCTGGAACCTTGTAGAGCAGCCTGATCTCATAGACTAGACGTAACATAGACGTAACATAGTAAATGTAAATCCGAAACTCTCAGATTAGTATGATATGTTACGTTTGGTATGGTTACATAAGACATGAAGAAATGGATGATGGACATACACAAATTAATACATGCTACAACATACGTAACATATCATACTAAATGGAGAGAGACATTTTTACGTATACTATGTTACGTCTACCCCTGAGTCTAGGCTGTGTAGAGATCCGAGAGGGTTTAATAGGTTTAAGCAATATGCTGCAATGGTAATAGTGCCTCCTTCCCCTCTGATAGTGTCTATGGGGGTAGGGGCTAATTGTTAGTCCTCTCTGCTAGTCCTACACTAGGTCTCCACGTGTTAGTCCTCTCTGCTAGTCCTACACTAGGTCTCCACGTGTTAGTCCTCTCTGCTAGTCCTACACTAGGTCTCCACGTGTTAGTCCTTTCTGCTAGTCCTATACTAGGTCTCCATTTGTTAGTCCTCTCTGCTAGTCCTACACTAGGTCTCCATTTGTTAGTCCTCTCTGCTAGTCCTACACTAGGTCTCCAATTTTTAGTCCTATCTGCTAGTCCTACACTAGGTCTCCATTTGTCAGTCCTCTCTGCTAGTCCTATACTAGGTCTCCATTTGTTAGTCCTCTCTGCTAGTCCTACACTTGGTCTCCATGTGTTAGTCCTCTCTGCTAGTCCTACACTAGGTCTCCATTTGTTAGTCCTCTCTGCTAGTCCTACACTAGGTCTCCATTTGTTAGTCCTCTCTGCTAGTCCTACACTAGGTCTAGTCCTCTCTGCTAGTCCTATAATAAATATCCATGGTCAGTCCTCTCTACTAGTCCTACACTAGGTCTCCATTTGTTAGTCCGCTCTGCTAGTCCTGTACTAGGTATCGATTTCTTAATCCCCTCTGCTAGTCCTATAATAGATATCCATTGTCAGTCCTCTCTGCTAGTCCTACACTAGGTCTCCATTTGTTAGTCCTCTCTGCTAGTCCCATAATAGGTCTCATTTTGTCAGTCCTCTCTGCTAGTCCTACACTAGGTCTCCTTTTGTCAGTCCACTCTGCTAGTTCTAGACTAGGTCTCCATTTGTTAGTCCTCTCTGCGAGTCCTACACTAGGTCTCCATTTGTCAGTCCTCTCTGCTAGTCCTATAATAGGTATCCTTTTGTCAGTCCTCTCTGCTAGTTCTAGACTAGGTCTCCATTTGTTTGTCCTCTCTGCTAGTCCTTCACTAGGTCTCCATTTGTCAGTCCTCTCTTCTAGTCCTATACTAGGTCTCCATTTGTTAGTCCTTTCTGCTAGTCCTATACTAGGTCTCCATTTGTTAGTCCTCTCTGCTAGTCCCATAATAGGTCTCATTTTGTCAGTCCTCTCTGCTAGTCCTACACTAGGTCTCCATTTGTCAGTCCTCTCTGCTAGTCCTACACTAGGTCTCCATTTCTTAGTCCTCTCTGCTAGTCCTAAGCTAGGTCTCCATTTGTTAGTCCTCTCTGCGAGTCCTACACTAGGTCTCCATTTGTCAGTCCTCTCTCCTCTCTGCGAGTCCTACACTAGGTCTCCATTTGTCAGTCCTCTCTGCTAGTCCTATAATAGGTATCCTTTTGTCAGTCCTCTCTGCTAGTTCTAGACTAGGTCTCCATTTGTTTGTCCTCTCTGCTAGTCCTTCACTAGGTCTCCATTTGTCAGTCCTCTCTTCTAGTCCTATACTAGGTCTCCATTTGTTAGTCCTTTCTACTAGTCCTATACTAGGTCTCCATTTGTTAGTCCTCTCTGCTAGTCCTACACTAGGTCTCCATTTCTCTGTACCTTTTTGGTGTTTATTGTGTCTGTCTTTCTCCCCACCTCCCGCTCTCTTTTTTTATTTTGAATTTATTCATTTTTTGCTTAACTTTCACATACACTTCCACAAACATTAATGACATCACACTTGCTCAGACCCACATGTTCCCACCGTATCCACACCCAATGATGAGTCTAATACTTGTAAGACTCTTCCCCATATTACATTTTTGAAAATGTCTACATTAGTCAGTCCAAAATAGCTTTTTGATTCTGTCATGGAAATAACCCTCTCTCACATCCTCTGTCATTGTCTCTGTTTCATTATTATTATCTCTCACTCTGATGATGTTCCATACTGCCCTTCCCCCTCACATGTTTCTGTGCTGCCAACACTTTCCAGAGATAACACCTCACCCTCCGCCTCTCCCCTCCTTCCCCAACCCTCACTGCCAGGCTCTCTCCACCCCTCCTCTCCACTCTTTCCCCAACCCTCACCGCCAGGCCCTCTCCACCCCTCATTTACATTTACATTTACATTTACGTCATTTAGCAGACGCTCTTATCCAGAGTGACTTACAAATAGGTGCATTCACCTTATAGCCAGTGGGATAACCACTTTACAATGTTTTTTTTTTTTTTGGGGGGGGGGGTTGGAGTACAGGGGAGGGGGGGGGGGGGGGGGGGGGTAGAAGGATTACTTTATCCTATCCCAGGATCCTATCCTCCTCTCCACTCCTTCCCCACCCCTCCAGTGTCAGGCCCTCTCCATACTCCAGTGTCAGACCCTTCCCCACCCCTCCATTTGTCAGGCCCTCTCCACATTAGTCCAGGCCCCTCCACCCCTCTTTTTCATTCTGTCCACTCCTCCAATGTCAGGCCCTCTCCACCCTCCAGGCCCTCTCCACCCCTCCAGTGTCAGGCCCTCTCCACCCCTCCAGGCCCTCTCCACCCCTCCAGTGCCAGGCCCTCTCCACCCCTCCAGTGCCAGGTGCTCCACCCCTCCAGTGTCAGGCCCTCTCCCACTCCCTCCAGTGCCAGGCCCTCTCCACCCCTCCAGTGTCAGGCCCTCTCACCCCTCCAGTGCCAGGCCCTCTCCACCCCTCCAGTGCCAGGCCCTCTCCACCCCTCCAGTGTCAGGCCCTCTCCACCCCTCCAGGCCCTCTCCACCCCTCCAGTGTCAGGCCCTCTCCACCCCTCCAGTGTCAGGCCCTCTCCACCCCTCCAGTGCCAGTCCCTCTCCACCCCAGTCCAGTGGCCCCCTCTCCACCCCTCCAGTCCAGGCCCCTCTCCACCCCTCCAGTGTCAGGCCCTCTCCACACCTCCTCCAGGCCCTCTCCACCCCTCCAGTGTCAGGCCCTCTCCACCCCTCCAGTGTCAGGCCCTCTCCACCCCTCCAGTGCCAGGCCCTCTCCACCCCTCCAGGCCCTCTCCACCCCTCCAGTGTCAGGCCCTCTCCACCCCTCCAGTGTCAGGCCCTCTCCACCCCTCCAGTGTCAGGCCCTCTCCACCCCTCCAGTGCCAGGCCCTCTCCACCCCTCCAGTGCCAGGCCCTCTCCCCCCCTCCAGTGCCAGGCCCTCTCCACCCCTCCAGTGCCAGGCCCTCTCCACCCCTCCAGTGTCAGGCCCTCTCCACCCCTCCAGTGCCAGGCCCTCTCCACCCCTCCAGGCCCTCTCCACCCCTCCACCCCCTCCAGGCCCTCTCCACCCCTCCAGTGCCAGGCCCTCTCCACCCCTCCAGGCCCTCTCCACCCCTCCAGTGCCAGGCCCTCTCCACCCCTCCAGGAACGCTGACACCAGGGGGCTAAAATTAACTCTGAAGTACCAAGGCAATCTCACTAGGCCATGGAGCGAGCAGAGAAAGAGAGAGAGAATGAGAGAGAGAGATAGTACTATAGTACTATACTTTACATCGAATACTCACTTTGTACACCTTGAATTGAGAGGATGGTTTTCATTCGGAACCTCACGCTAACTTTCCCTGAGGGCAATGAAGCTGAACAGAATGAAGTTACTGTAAAAACACTCCCTGAAACACACACTGCAAACCCTGGTGGAGTGGACTGGAACACCACTGCAAACCCTGGTGGAGTGGACTGGAACACCACTGCAAACCCTGGTGGAGTGGACTGGAACACCACTGCAAACCCTGGTGGAGTGGACTGGAACACCACTGCAAACCCTGGTGGAGTGGACTGGAACACCACTGGAAACCCTGGTGGAGTGGACTGGAACACCACTGGAAACCCTGGAGGAGTGGACTGGAACACCACTGGAAACCCTGGTGGAGTGGACTGGAACACCACTGCAAACCCTGGTGGAGTGTACTGGAACACCACTGCAAACCCTGGTGGAGTGGACTGGAACACCACTGCAAACCCTGGTGGAGTGTACTGGAACACCACTGCAAACCCTGGTGGAGTGGACTGGAACACCACTGCAAACCCTGGTGGAGTGGCTGGAAAACCCTGGAAACCCTGTGGAGTGTACTGGAACACCACTGCAAACCCTGGTGGAGTGTACTGGAACACCACTGCAAACCCTGGTGGAGTGTACTGGAACACCACTGCAAACCCTGGTGGAGTGTACTGGAACACCACCAAACCCTGGTGGAGTGGACTGGAACACCACTGCAAACCCTGGTGGAGTGGACTGGAACACCCTGGAAACCCTGGTGGAGTGGACTGGAACACCACTGCAAACCCTGGTGGAGTGGACTGGAACACCACTGCGTATACCAGGACTGTTTTGGTAGCACAGACTGGAATATGTTCCGGAATTCATCCGATGGCATTGAGGAGTACGCCACATCAGTCACCGGCTTTATCAATAAGTGCATCGATGACGTCGTCCCCACAGTGACCGTACGTACATACCCCAACCAGAGGCCATGGATTACAGGCAACAAGGAGCGGGACTCTAACCCGTACACTTATCAGAAATCCCACTATGCCTTCCGACGAACCATCAAACAAGCAAAGCGTAAATATAGGACTAAGATTCAATTCTACTACACCGGCTCTGACGCTCGTCGGATGTGGCAGGGCTTGCAAACTATTACGGACTACAAAGGGAAGCCCAGCCGCGAGCTGCCCAGTGACACAAGCTTACCAGATGAGCTAAATGACTTCTATCCGCGCTTCCAGGCAAGCAACACTGAAGCATGCATGAGAGCACCAGCTGTTCCGGATGACTATGTGATCACGCTATCCGTAGCCATTGTGAGTAAGACCTTTAAACAGGTCAACATTCACAAGGCCGCAGGGCCAGACGGATTACCAGGACGCGTACTCCGAGCATGCGCTGACCAACTGGCAAGTGTCTTCACTGACATTTTCAACCTGTCCCTGACTGAGTCTGTAATACCAACATGTTTCAAGCAGACCACCATAGTCCCCGTGCCCAAGGGCACTAAGGTAACCTGTCTAAATGACTACCGACCCGTAGCACTGACGACTGTAGCCATGAAGTGCTTTGAAAGGCTGGTCAAGGCTCAACACCATCATCCCAGAAACCCTAGACCCACTCCAATTTGCATACCGCCCCAACAGATCCACAGATGATGCAATCGCTATTGTACTCCATACTGCCCTTTCCCACCTGGACAAAAGGAACACCTACGTGAGAATGCTGTTCATTGACTACAGCTCAGCGTTCATAAACTTATATTATGTGAGCTAAACATACAAATACAAATAAAACAAAAATGGTTTTCCTTAAAGTAACATTTTTTGAGAGTACTAATGTTACTGTACTACAAATATTTAAATAGATGTCATTTTGTCCTTGAAACATTTAATTGAAATACTGTAGAATTCCATTAATTCCTATGGACGACTGCTCCTTCTGAGGAGAGAGAGATGGTGGCTTTTATGGCGGTTTTGGAGCAGTGGCTTCTTCCTTGCTGAGCGGCCTTTCAGGTTATGTCGATATAGGACTCGTTTTACTGTGGATATAGATACTTTTGTACCTGTTTCCTCCAGCATCTTCACAAGGTCCTTTGCTGTTGTTCTTTTCGCACCAAAGTACGTTCATCTCTAGGAGACAGAATGCGTCTCCTTCCTGAGCGGTATGACGGCTGCGTGGTCCCATGGTGCTTATACTTGCATACTATTGTTTGTACAGATGAACGTGGTACCTTCAGGCGTTTGGAAATTGCCCCCAAGGATGAACCCGACTTGTGGAGGTCTACAATTCTTTTTCTGAGGTCTTGGCTGATTTCTTTTGATTTTCCCATGATGTCAAGCAAAGAGGCACTGAGTTTGAAGGTAGGCCTTGAAATACATCCAAAGGTACACCTCCAGTTGACTCAAATTATGTCAATTAGCCTATCAGAAGCTTCTAAAGCCATGACATCATTTTCTGGAATTTTCCAAGCTGTTTAAAGGCACAGTCAACTTAGTGTATGTAAACTTCTGACCCACTGGAATTGTGATACAGTGAATTATAAGTGAAATAATCTGTCTGTAAACAATTGTTGGAAAAATGACTTGTGTCACGCACAAAGTAGATGACCTAACCGACTTGCCAAAACTATAGTTTGTTAACAAGACATTTGTGGAGTGGTTGAAAAACCAGTGTATGTAAACTTCCGACTTCAACTGTAGCATCAGGAACCTAGTGTTTATATACATCATTGGATCAGACCCCCAACAACTCAGCCACTTAGTTCTGGAATGCCAGCTTTTCTATTTAGCCTATTATTCTGACAAATGTATACGCCTGGCTATGACCTGACCAGGACAAACTCTCGCTTGGCCCTAGAGGGAGAGAGAGAGAGAGAGAGAGAGAGAGAGAGAGAGAGAGAGAAGAGAGAGAGAGAGAGAGAGAGAGAGAGAGAGAGAGAGAGAGAAGGAGAGAGGAGAGAGAGAGAGAGGAGAGAGAGAGAGAGAGAGAGAGAGAGAGAGAGAGAGAGAGAGAGAGAGAGAGAGAGAGAGAGAGAGAGAGAGAGAGAGAGAGAGAGAGAGAGAGAGAGAGAGAGAGAGAGAGAGAGAGAGACAAACAAACCCAATTTTGATAAACTCCCTTATCTACTGGGTGAAAAACCACAGTGTGCCCATCACAGCTGCAAGATTTGTGACCTGTTGCCACAAGAAAAGGGCAACCATGAAGAACAACACAACCATTGTAAATACAACCCATATTTATGTTTATTTATTTTCCCCATTTGTACTTTAACTATTTGCACATTGTTACAACACTGTATATATAAATAATATGACATTTGAAATGTCTTTATTCTTTTGAAACTTCTGAGTGTAATGTTTACTGTTAATATTTATTGTTTATTTCACTTTTGTTTTGCTATCTACTTCACTTGCTTTGGCATGTATGCACAGTTAACACGTTTTCCCATGGTGCAATAAAGCCCTTAAATTGAATTGAATTTGAATTGAATTGAATTGAATTGAATTGAATTGAGAGAGAGAGAGAGAGAGAGAGAAGAGAGAGAGAGAGAGAAGGAGAGAGAGGAGAGAGAGAGAGAGAGAGAGAGAGAGAGAGAGATAATGGATTTAGAGGATGTGTGGGGAGATGTTTCCAGGGAATTTGTTTTTGGGTAGGGTAGTACATTTCCAGAGGAAACAGGAGGGGAAAACATAGAGTTAAGGAAATCTACCTGCCAGAACACTCACTGGCCATGAGGGGGGGTACCACATTATGTCATACTATCACTGTCAGGTAGAGAGAGAGAAGGGGTAGTTTAGAGGGAAAGAGAAAGAGGTGGAGGGGACCTAGAGAAGAGAGAGAGAGAGAGAGAGAGAGAGAGAGAGAGAGAGAGAGAGAGAGAGAGAGAGAAGAGACAGAGAGAGAGAGAGAGAGAGAGAGAGAGAGAGAGAGAGAGAGAGAGGAGAGAGAGAGAGAGAGAGAGAGAGAGAGAGAGTGCATCAACTCTTAGAATAGACTATTATAGGACTACCAGAACCTCACTGGATTTCTCCAATTACATTGAAATGAACTACAGGACAAAATACAAACCCTCCAACGCAAAATGTCCTGTGGTGTTGATGGTATCCTCAATGAAATGATAAAATATACAGCAGACCACAATTTTTCCAATGTAGCTATACTTAACTATCTTTAACATCATCCTTAGCTCTGGCATCTTCCCCAATATCTGGAACCAAGGACTGATCACTCCCAATCCCACAAAAGTGGAGACAATTTTCAGGAGCAAAATATTGACCCCAATAACTACCGGAGGGATATGCGTCAACAGCAACCTTGGGAAAATCCTCTGCATTAATATCATTAACAGCAGACTAGTTCATTTCCTCAGTGAAAACAATGTACTGAAGCAAATGTCAAATTGGCTTTTTACCAAATTACCGTACGACCAGGACCCACGTATTCACAGCCCTGCACAACCCTAATTGACAAAACAAACAAACCAAAACAAAGGCAAAGTCTTCTCATGCTTTGTTGATTTCAAAAAAGCTTTTGACTCAATTTGGCACGAGGGTCTGCTATACAAATTGATGGAATGTGGGGGTTGGGGGAAAAACATTCGACATTATAAAATCCATGTACACAAACAACAAGTGTGCGGTTAAAAATTGGCAAAAAACACACACATTTCTTTTCCACAGGGCCGTGGGGTGAGACAGGAATGCAGTTTAAGCCCCACCCTCTTCAACATATATATCAACGAATTTGGGCGAGGGCACTAGAACAGTCCTGCAGCACCCGGCCTCCACCCTACTAGAATCTGAAGTCAAATGTCTTCTGTTTGCTGACGATCTGGTGCTTCTGTCACCAACCAAGGAGGGCCTACAGCAAGCACCTAGATCTTCTGCACAGATTTCTGTCAGACCTGGGCCCTGACAGTAAATCTCAGTAAGACAAAAAATAATGGTGTTCCAAAAAAAGGTCCAGTTGCCAGGAACCCACAAATACAAAATTCCATCTAGACACCGTTGCCCTAGAGCACACAAAAAAAAACTATACATACCTCGGCCTTAAACATCAGCGCCACAGGTAACTTCCACAAAGCTAAATTGTGAACGATCTGAGAGACAAGGCA
>CM072219.1:92182968-92190468 GCA_036851935.1 Coregonus suidteri
GCCATAGTACAGGGGGGGATAAGCCATAGTACAGGGTGGGGTTTTGATAAGCCATAGTACAGGGTGGGGTTTTGATAAGCCATAGTACAGGGTGGGGTTTTGATATCACTTAAAGATGTATGATGTGTGAATATTGTCAATTCATTACAGCTACTGTGGCGTCCCTCCTTCATAAAACACCCTTAAGTTCCAGTTTTCTGTAAGTTAGTCATAACAAGCCCACCCTTAGTTAATGGGTTTTTACTATACAGTACAAATAAGTCAAAGCTACAATGGCGCCCCTCACCAGGAGGTTTGTGGTCAGGTAAAACTCTTAGCCCTATATGTAAATGTAAATTAGACATAAAATGTACATACATTGTCTACAGCTCACCCCTTAGTGAGTGGACCATGGGTTTAGATAAGGCCTGCAGTCTGCAGTGGCTGAACTCACACTAAGGGCTTCTATCTGGAGCCCCCTGGTTGGTAACTGGACTCCTGTGTCCCTGTCACGCTTCCAGATAAAGCTGTATTTATAGGTCAGGAACCAGGAACAGGGAATGTGCTCGGCAGTCACTGGGAACGCTCTGGAATGACTAAGGTGTTAACAGGGAATACACCTGGATCACACTAACAGTTGGAGTGGTCGGGATTTTAATGCCAGAAGTGTAAAACTAAAATCTTGATGTTGATGTTAAAAGGTTGTATCGGTGCAGTGAGTGTGTGTGTGTGTGTGTGTGTGAGTGTGTGTGTGCGTGTGTGTGTGTGTGTGTGAGTGTGTGTGTGTGTGTGTTTGTGTGTGAGTGAGTGAGTGAGTGAGTGAGTGTGTGTGTGTGTGTGTGTGTGTGTGTGTGTGTGTGTGTGTGTGTGAGTGAGTGAGTGTGTGTGTGTGTGTGTGTGTGTGTGTGTGTGTGTGTGTGTGTGAGAGTGTGAGTGTGAGTGTGAGTGTGTGTGTGTGTGTGTGTGTGTGTGTGTGTGTGTGTGTGTGTGTGTGTGTGTGTGTGTGTGTGTGTGTGTGTGTGGTCATGGTGAATAACATGTGACCATAAAAATGAATAAAATGGAGACTTTCCCCTTCTCCACACACACACACACACACACACACACACACACACACACACACACACACACACACACACACACACACACACACACACACACACACACCAACAGCTTACAGTGTTCCAGTGTTCCTTTGTGATGATTGTAAAACCCTTGGCCAGGAGAGATGGAGAGAGGGACAGAGGGACAGACAGAGAGAGAGACAGAGAGAGGGACAGAGAGAGGGACAGAGAGAGAGACAGAGAGAGAGAGAAAGATGGAGAGAGGGACAGAGAGACAGACAGAGAGACAGACAGAGAGAGGGACAGAGAGAGAGAGAGAGAGAGGGACAGAGAGAGGGACAGAGAGAGAGAGAAAGATGGAGAGAGGGTCAGAGAGACAGACAGAGAGACAGACAGAGAGAGAGACAGAGAGAGAGAGAAAGATGGAGAGAGGGACAGAGAGACAGACAGAGAGACAGAGAGAGAGAGGGACAGAGAGAGAGAGAGAGAGAGGGACAGAGAGAGGGACAGAGAGAGAGAGAAAGATGGAGAGAGGGTCAGAGAGACAGACAGAGAGACAGACAGAGAGAGAGACAGAGAGAGAGAGAAAGATGGAGAGAGGGACAGAGAGACAGACAGAGAGACAGACAGAGAGAGAAAGATGGAGAGAGGGTCAGAGAGACAGACAGAGAGACAGACAGAGAGAGAGACAGAGAGAGAGAGAAAGAAGGAGAGAGAATTAAAAAATAAATAATAATAATAATCTCTGCACTACTGTATGTAAACACCTTCTTCTTAACCCTTTCTTCCTCTCGACGGCTCCTTTGTCTCTGTGACAGATGAGGGGGACCCTGGTGTTATGGAGGAGGTGGTGTCTCTGTGACAGATGAGGGGGACCCTGGTGTTATGGAGGAGGTGTTGTCTCTGTGACAGATGAGGGGGACCCTGGTGTTATGGAGGAGGTGGTGTCTCTGTGACAGATGAGGGGGACGCTGGTGTTATGGAGGAGGTGGTGTCTCTGTGACAGATGAGGGTAACCCTTGTGTTATGGAGGAGCAGTTGTCTATGGTCTAAAGTAGTGCACTATATAGGGAATAGGGTGCCATTCTCTGGTCTAAAGTAGTGCACTACATAGGGAATAGGGTGTCGTTTAGGACACAGTGTCAGTTAGTGTTTCTCCAGGCTGTTGGTTCAGCCCTAAGGTCAAGGGTCAGAGTGGCTTGTGTAATTCATTTCCTGTTTAATTGACTCCAGCACTCAGAATTGAAACATCTGGAGCCATTAACTGCAATGGGAAAATTACCAATTTATATTTTTTCAGATTTGTGCACACACATATACACATATAATATACGCACTGGATTTATAAATATTTAAATGGCATGAAACATGACAACATTGGTACGGCAATTGCAAGGCACCGACTGGAAGGTGCTACAGAGGGACCTCTATACCAGAGCTCCCTGCCATCCAGGATCTCTATACCAGAGCTCCCTGCCATCCAGGATCTCTATATCAGAGCTCCCTGCCATCCAGGATCTCTATATCAGAGCTCCCTGCCATCCAGGATCTCTATATCAGAGCTCCCTGCCATCCAGGATCTCTATATCAGAGATCCCTGCCATCCAGGATCACTATATCAGAGCTCCCTGCCATCCAGGATCTCTATATCAGAGCTCCCTGCCATCCAGGATCTCTATATCAGAGCTCCCTGCCATCCAGGATCTCTATATCAGAGCTCCCTGCCATCCAGGATCTCTATATCAGAGCTCCCTGCCATCCAGGATCTCTATATCAGAGCTCCCTGCCATCCAGGATCTCTATATCAGAGATCCCTGCCATCCAGGATCTCTATATCAGAGCTCCCTGCCATCCAGGATCTCTATATCAGAGCTCCCTGCCATCCAGGATCTCTATATCAGAGCTCCCTGCCATCCAGGATCTCTTTATCAGAGCTCCCTGCCATCCAGGATCTCTATATCAGAGCTCCCTGCCATCCAGGATCTCTATACCAGAGTTCCCTGCCATCCAGGATCTCTATACCAGAGCTCCCTGCCATCCAGGATCTCTATATCAGAGCTCCCTGCCATCCAGGATCTCTATACCAGAGCTCCCTGCCATCCAGGATCTCTATATCAGAGCTCCCTGCCATCCAGGATCTCTATATCAGAGCTCTCTGCCATCCAGGATCTCTATATCAGAGCTCCCTGCCATCCAGGATCTCTATATCAGAGCTCCCTGCCATCCAGGATCTCTATATCAGAGCTCCCTGCCATCCAGGATCTCTGGATCAGAGATCCCTGCCATCCAGGATCTCTATATCAGAGCTCCCTGCCATCCAGGATCTCTATATCAGAGCTCCCTGCCATCCAGGATCTCTATATCAGAGCTCCCTGCCATCCAGGATCTCTATATCAGAGCTCCCTGCCATCCAGGATCTCTATATCAGAGCTCCCTGCCATCCAGGATCTCTATATCAGAGCTCCCTGCCATCCAGGATCTCTATATCAGAGCTCCCTGCCATCCAGGATCTCTATATCAGAGCTCCCTGCCATCCAGGATCTCTATATCAGAGCTCCCTGCCATCCAGGATCTCTATACCAGAGTTCCCTGCCATCCAGGATCTCTATACCAGAGCTCCCTGCCATCCAGGATCTCTATAGCAGAGCTCCCTGCCATCCAGGATCTCTATATCAGAGCTCCCTGCCATCCAGGATCTCTATATCAGAGCTCCCTGCCATCCAGGATCTCTATATCAGAGCTCCCTGCCATCCAGGATCTCTATATCAGAGCTCCCTGCCATCCAGGATCTCTATACCAGAGCTCCCTGCCATCCAGGATCTCTATACCAGAGCTCCCTGCCATCCAAGACCTCTATACCAGAGCTCCCTGCCATCCAGGATCTCTATACCAGGCAGTGTCAGAGGCAAGTCTCCAGCCACCCAAGCCACAGACTGGTCTCGACGCATGCGTCCCAAATGGCTCCCTATTCCCTTCATAGTGCACTACTTTTGGCCAGGACCCTGGTTGCCATTTGGGACTTAGACTATTCTGCTTTCTCTGTATGACAGCATAGTGATTCCCTGAAACACAGTAGGGGAAAATACAGAGAGGAACTCAGTATCCTCTGGCAAATTAACACCTGTAGCCTGTTGCTATAGAGAAAGGCATGGGGTGGGAGAGAGGGGTGGGGGGAAGAGGGGAAGGGGGAGAGAAGTAGAGAGAGAGTCAGAGAGAGAGCGGGTTAAAGAGAGCGATAGAGGGGGTAGAGGGAGAGGGGGTAGAGAGAGAGAGAGAGGGGGGGGGGGGTAAATAGAGAGAGATTCACTATGGTGAATCACTAAAACTATACAGAAATACAGGAACAGCATGTCAGAAATCAGCTCAATATAATTGAAGAATCCATAGACTCTAACCACTTCTGGGAAAGTTGTAAAACAATAAACAAACAACAACATGAAGAGCTATCTATCCAAAACTGAGATGTATGGGTAAACCACTTCTCCAATCTTTTTGGCCCTATAACAAAGAACAAACAGCAAAAAAATATACATGATCAAATGCAAATCTTCGAATCAACTATTAAAGATTACCAGAACCCACTGGATTCTCCAATTACATTGAATGGACTACAGGACAAAATACAAACCCTCCAACCCAAAAAGTTCTCAATGTAATGATAAAATATACAAACCACAAATTCCAATTGGCTATACTTAAACTCTTTAACATCATCCTTAACATCATCCTTAGCTCTGGCATCTTCCCCAATATTTGGAACCAAGGACTGATCACCCCAACCCACAAATGTGAAGACACATTTGACCCCAATAACTACGCGTTATTGGATATGCGTCAACAGCAACCTTGGGAAAATCCTCTGCATTATCATTAACAACAGAATAGTTCATTTCCTCAGTGAAAACAATGTACTGAGCAAATGTCAAATTGGTTTTTTACCAAATTACCGTATGACAGACCACGTATTCACCCTGCACACCCTCATTGACAAACAAACAAACCAAAACAAAGGCAAAGTCTTCTCATGCTTTGTTATAAAAAAAAAAGCTTTTGACTCAGTTTGGCATGAGGGTCTGATATACAAATTGATGGAAAGTGGGGTTGGGGGGAAAAACATACGACATTATAAAATCCATGTACACAAACAACGTGTGCGATTAAAATTGGCAAAAAACACTCACATTTCTTTCCACAGGGCCGTGGGGTGAGACAGGGATGCAGTTTAAGCCCCACCCTTTTCAACATATATATCAACGAATTAGCGAGGGCACTAGAACAGTCTGCAGCACCCGGCCTCACCCTACTAGAATCTGAAGTCAAATGTCTACTGTTTGCTGGTGCTTCTGTCACCAACCAAGGAGGGCCTACAGCAGCACCTAGATCTTCTGCACAGATTCTATCAGACCTGGGCCCTGACAGTAAATCTCAGTAAGACAAAAGTAATGGTGTTCGAAAAAAGGTCCAGTTGTCAGGACCACAAATACAAATACCATCTAGACACTGTTGCCCTAGAGCACACAAAAAACGATACATACCTCGGCCTAAACATCAGCGCCACAGGTAACTTCCAGAAAGCTGTGAATGGCAAGACGGGCCTTCTATGCCATCAAAAGGAACATAAAATTCAACATACCAATTAGGATCTGGCTAACAATACTTGAATCAGTTATAGAACCCATTGCCCTTTATGGTTGTGAGGTCTGGGGTCCGCTCACCAACCAGGAATTCACAAAATGGGACAAACACCAAATTGAGACTCTGCATGTAGAATTCTGCAAAAATACTGTCAGTGTACAACGAAAAACACCAAATAATGCATTCAGAGCAGAATTAGGCCGATACCCGCTAATTAAAAGGAAGGAAGCGATTCCCAAACCTTCCATAACAAAGCCATCACCTACAGAGAGATGAACTTGGAGAAGAGTCCCCTAAGCAAGCTGGACTGGGGGCTCTGTTCACAAACACAAACAGACCTCACAGAGCCCCAGGACAGCAACACAATTAGACCCAACCAAATCATGAGAAAACAAAAAGAGAATTACTTGACACATTGGGAAAGAATTAACAAAAAAAACAGAGCAAACTAGAATGCTATTTGGCCCTAAACAGAGAGTACCACAGTGGCAGAATACCTGACCACTGTGAACTGACTGACCCAAACTTAAGGAAAGCTTTGACTATGTACAGACTCAGTGATCATAGCCTTGCTATTGAGAAAGGCTGCCGTAGACAGACCTGGCTCTCAAGAGAAGACAGGCTATGTGCACACTGCCCACAAAATGAGGTGGAAACTGAGCTGCACTTCCTAACCTCCTGCCAAAGGTATGACCATAGTAGAGACACATATTTCCCTCATATTACACAGATCCACAAAGATTTTGAAAACAAACCCAATTTTGATAAACTCCCTTATCTACTTGGTGAAATACCAGTGTGCCATCACAGCAGCAAGATTTGTGACCTGTTGCCACAAGAAAAGAGCAACCAGTGAAGAACAAACACCATTGTAAATTCAACCCATATTTATGTTTATTTATTTTCCCATTTGTACTTTAACTATTTGCACATTGTTACAACACTGTATATAGACATAATATGACATTTGAAATGTCTTTATTCTTTTGGAACTTCTGAGTGTAATGTTTTACTGTTAATTTTTTTGTTTACCAAGCTATTTCACTTTTTGTTTTACTATATACAGTGGGGAAAAAAAGTATTTAGTCAGCCACCAATTGTGCAAGTTCTCCCACTTAAAAAGATGAGAGAGGCCTGTAATTTTCATCATAGGTACACGTCAAATATGAGAGACAAATTGAGGAAAAAATTCCAGAAAATCACATTGTAGGGATTTTTAAGGAATTTATTTGCAAATTATGGTGGAAAATAAGTATTTGGTCACCTACAAACAAGCAATATTTCTGGCTCTCACAGACCTGTAACTTCTTCTTTAAGAGGGCTCCTCTGTCCTCCCACTCGTTACCTGTATTAAATGGCACCTGTTTGAACTTGTTATCAGTATAAAAGACACCTGTCCACAACCTCAAACAGTCCACACTCCAAACTCCACTATGGCCAAGACCAAAGAGCTCTCAAAGGACACCAGAAACAAAATTTGTAGACCTGCACCAGGCTGGGAAGACTGAATCTGCAATAGGTAAGCAGCTTGGTTTGAAGAAATCAACTGTGGGAGCAATTATTAGGAAATGGAAGGCATACAAGACCACTGATAATCTCCCTCGATCTGGGGCTCCACGCAAGATCTCACCCCGTGGGGTCAAAATGATCACAAGACCCGGTGAGCAAAAATCCCAGAACCACAACGGGGGGACCTAGTGAATGACCTGCAGAGAGCTGGGACCAAAGTAACAAAGCCTACCATCAGTAACACACTACGCCGCCAGGGACTTAAATCCTGCAGTGCCAGACGTGTCCCCCTGCTTAAGCCAGTACATGTCCA
>CM072219.1:92192968-92195468 GCA_036851935.1 Coregonus suidteri
AACAAAGACAACAAAGACAGCTGAGTTCAGCATTATATCAGAACGCCTCAGCTGCTTGGAGCATGGTGCTTGCACCATTTAAAAACAGATCAAGCCCATTCTAAAGAAGCGAGACCATTTAAAAACAGTTCAGGCCTATTCTAAAGAAGCGAGACCATTTAAAAACAGTTCAAGCCCATTCTAAAGAAGCGAGACCATTTAAAAACAGATCAAGCCTATTCTAACGAAGCGAGACCATTTAAAAACAGTTCAAGCCCATTCTAAAGAAGTGAGACCATTTAAAAACAGTTCAAGCCCATTCTAGCCTCCCAGGTAGCCTCGCAGTTAAGAGCGTTGGGTCAGTGACTGAAAGGTTGCCTGTTCAAATCCCAGAGCAGACTAGATAAAAAAAATATGCCGATGTGCCCTTGAGCAAGGCACTTAACCGTAATAGCTCCCGTGAGCGTCTGCTAAATGACTCAAATGAAAAGCTAGACCATTTAAAAACCGTCTAAGTCAGGAAAACACCTGAATCCCACATACTGTACTGTTGACAACGCTGTGTCGTAAGCCGTGGCAATGGGTGCGGTCGGCGCTGCTGCATTTTAGAGAACATTTTAAAGGCCCCCATCTTGGTTTTTTTCTGTTTAGAAATGTTGCCATTTTTATGCCAATTTCCTGCAATTCTCTGAATTTCTCCATGGAGCCGATATACATTTTTGCAGTTTTAAAGTACATTTTCTACAATTCTATGCATTTTGCTATGGCTTTGTTCTTTTGCTCAGACTTAATAAAAAAATCAACATGGTTAAATTAATTGTTATGGGAATGTTCAATTCCCCTGACTATCTAGTTTTTATTTAGGTGATTGTTAGTTCTCAAACATTATATAATTAGAAAATATACAGGTCCATTATCTTTTCTACATACTCTATATCTGGTTTTAGTCGTTTAAGTTTACACTGAAAGTGTTTCTCCATCCCGAAAATGAATTTAGACTTAGGCGCCCCGCCCAAGCGTTTCTCTGACTCCTATTCTCCCTCCAGAGGATGTGCAGACTGTGCACTGTGGCTCCACAGTAGCTCTGCCTAGTTGGCTTTTGTTTACCCAGAAAACACTTGGCCTTCTCTCCGTCTGTCCGACTGCAACTTCTGCTCTGTGGTCACTTCTTCTTCCTCCGATCCCTCCATCTTTTTCTCCCTCTCTTGGACAAACATCTAGTTTCTCCTTTTAGCCTCAGTTCTTTACTCTTTTGGTTTTGAGGAGATTTGATCGTACTTTCCTCACCTTATTGATTGGCTGTTAATATTCAGTATTCATTCAGTTATTCAGTCTCTATTACTATGGCCTTCTGTTTCTCTAAAAAACACACACACTCCAAGTCAGTCAGTGAAAACCCACAGTGCCACTGATATGGGTCACAATGAATGCAGGTATTTGTCCCAAGAGTGTCTCACAAACACACAAACACACAGACAGACAGACAGACAGACAGACGGACGGACGGACGGACGGACGGACGGACGGACGGACGGACGGGACGGAACTGGACGGAGACGGACAGACAGACAGACAGACAGACAGACAGACAGACAGACAGACAGACAGACAGACAGACAGACAGACAGACAGACAGACAGACAGACAGACAGACAGACAGCTAAATGTAAATGTAAAATGTGTGGGATTACAATGACTGTGACTTACTACACAAATAATTATTACAGACATATCGCTAGAGCATTCCTCTAACCAATCTGTGTAAACACAGATCTGTTGGTCTGGTCAGCTGTAAGCCGTGGGTGTGAGCTCTTGACAAGCTGAGTAGGGGCCAGGTTAGCCCACATCTATTGCCCAAGCAGGGGCTTGTCCTCTGGCCTGCTCTGCCCTCTGCAGCCCCTCCATGGAGCACCTGCAGACAGAAGGATCTACCACATAGCTAGTCCTACCACATAGCTAGTCCTACCACATAGCTAGTCCTACCACATAGCTAGTCCTACACATAGCTAGTCCTACCACATAGCTAGTCCTACCACATAGCTAGTCCTACACATAGCTAGTCCTACACAGAGCTAGTCCTACACATAGCTAGTCCTACCACATAGCTAGTCCTACCACATAGCTAGTCCTACCACATAGCTAGTCCTACCACATAGCTAGTCCTACACATAGCTAGTCCTACCACATAGCTAGTCCTACCACATAGCTAGTCCTACCACATAGCTAGTCCTACACATAGCTAGTCCTACCACATAGCTAGTCCTACCACATAGCTAGTCCTACCACATAGCTAGTCCTACACATAGCTAGTCCTACACACATAGCTAGTCCTACCACATAGCTAGTCCTACCACATAGCTAGTCCTACCACATAGCTAGTCCTACACATAGCTAGTCCTACCACATAGCTAGTCCTACCACATAGCTAGTCCTACCACATAGCTAGTCCTACACATAGCTAGTCCTACCACATAGCTAGTCCTACCACATAGCTAGTCCTACCACATAGCTAGTCCTACCA
>CM072219.1:92205468-92225468 GCA_036851935.1 Coregonus suidteri
TCTCCCTCTCCCTCTCTCCTCTCCCTCTATCCCTCTCTCCTCTCCCTCTCTCTTCTCCCTCTCCCTCTCTCCTCTCCCTCTCTCTCCTCCCTCTCTCCCTCTCTCCCTCTCTCCCTCTCTCCTCTCCCTCTCTCCCTCTCTCCTCCCTCTCTCCCTTTCCCTCTCTCCTCTCCCTCTCTTCTTTCCCTCTCTCTCTTTCAGTGTAAACGATGCAGTCTTTGGCCCTTGGCCTGTGTAAGTACAACCCTGGACAGTCAGACAGTATCTCATTCGGCTACGCTTAGCATAACAACAGCATGGCAAACATTGTGTGTGTGTGTGTGTGTGTGCGCTTGTGTGTGTGTGTGTGCATGCATATGTGCAGAACATGTACGCAGGTGTGTGTGTGTGTGTGTGTGTGTGTGTGTGCTGGGAGAGACACTCAGAGTTCACTGGGTCCAGACAGTAGAGTGATGTTAGTTGAAGCTGTAGCTGTCTGTGCGTGTGTGTGTGTGTGTGTTTGTGTTTGTGTTTGTGTGTGTGTGTGTGTGTGTGTGTGTGTGTGTGTGTGTGTGTGTGTGTGTGTGTGTGTGTGTGTGTGTGTGAGCTGAGCAGCTGTAGCTGTGTGTCTCATCATGGGAATACATGCTGGATCATCTCCACTGTGTTTTATGGCAGGAAGGAGCAACGCTTTAACACACACACACACACACACAGAGGTACACTGGCATGCACACACACACACACACACACACACACACACACACACACACATGGTTTTATTGCTATCCCATCCGTCACACACGTGTCTCTTGTGAAGCAGAACAGCACCTGGTAAACACACACACACACACAGACACACACGTAGACACACACACACACACACACACACACACACACACACACACTCACCAGGGGCCGCATTCATAAAGCATCTCAGAATAGGAGTGCTTGGATGATATTGAATAGGTTTACATGGACTGTTCGTAACTGATCCTAGATCTGCTTTCCCCCCTGGCCAACTGTAACAGAGCTCATCGGCTTTTACTGTTCAACAACTGTAATGTACTCCATTTACAGCTGACCTAAGGTCAGTTTGGAGCTAGAACTCATTAATTAAAGGCCCAGTGCAGTCAAAATTATTTTTTTTCCTGTGTTTTGTATCATATTGTACAACAGCTGAATAAAACTAACGCTATAAAAGTGTGATTCAGTATTATTTTCTGATAGTTGATGGTTGAAAATACAATTTTCACAGGGACCATCTAATTAGCAGGTTTACATGGGCGGGAGTTCCGGCTTGCCTGTTGACATCACCAGGCGGTAAATTTGTTAATAGACCAATAACAAAGAGAGTTCCAAATCTCTCAGCCAATAACAGCTCGTTTTCAGTTTTCTCCTCCCCACTCAGACCACTCCCAGACAGTCCTAGCAAAATTCTTGCTTATTTGTTTATTTGGATCCCCGTTGGCTTTTTCAGAAGCAGCAGCTATTCTTCCTGGGGTCCACATAAAACACATGACAAGGAACACAACACTGACAGACAAGGACAGTCACACACATTTAAAATACAATAATATACAAACAATACAACTAAACAAAATAATGTGTGTGTTAGTGTGTCTGTATGTGTTAGTGTGTCTGTGTGTGTTAGTGTGTTAGTATGTCTGTGTGTGTTAGTGTGTGTGTGTGTGTGTGTGTGTTTTGTATGAAGCTCCATGCGATCATGGCTCTGTATAATACTCTGCGTTGCCGTGAATTCTTTTTGGACTTGGGGACTGTGAAGACACCCCAGGTGGCCATGTCTTGTGGGGTATGTATGGGTGTCTTAGCTGAATGTTATTTGATTATGCAGACAATCTATAATTTTTGTCACAGTAGTAATTCTCATTTTAAAAAAATCTCTCATCAACCCTCAACAGGAAAGACTGGCATGCATGTTGTTGATGTTAGTTCTGAATGGGCAGTTGAGGGGCAAGCCGTGCTGCTCTGTTTGGAGTCTTTCTTTCGCTGCACTTGACCATATTACCGGACAGTAAGCAAGATTGGACAATCAAGACCAGAGACTGAACAACTAGCACAGTTGATTTTTGCATCACAAATAGAGAAGAGTAACGGCCCAAGGCAGCTGCCCTGAGGGACACCGCACTGTACATATCAGATGTTGGAGAAGCAGCAATCCTTCTCTTTCATTATTAGATGTGTTATGCAAAAATATGATGGTTCACTGTTCAATGTTGTCATTTCACTTCTGAGTTTTTTCCACTTTACTAGTGAAATAGTCATTGAAATGATTGGCAATATGAAAGGTTTTGTTATAAACGACACATCATCTTCAATGAACGATGGAGATGAATTGGGTTTTCTGCCCATGATATCATTTAAGGTAGTCTAAAGTATTTTTTCCATTGTGTTTCATGTAATTTATCTTTGTTTGGTAATATAATGTATTATATATTTTTTGCTAAGTTTAGTCACAACATTTCTACATTTACAGTATGTCAACCAATCAGTAACTATTAGTGAGACACTACCCAGGTATTATATCATAATGTGTATAGGACAATACCGCAGGCCTTCCGCAGTCCGCACGCTGCCCTTATAACCACAGCAATGGGATCAGATGACCCATTTCAAACCTTAACTATCAATGGCTAACTTCTACCTATTACCTCCTGGGTACTGTAGCTACCACCTCCTCTTCTCCTCTCCTAAACCTCCTGGCTAGATGGGGTCAGTTAGTCTCAGACCACCTGGTGGTCATGAACACCTCGCCATCCTCCTAAATGTTCCCTAAACGTTCAGAGAACTAACACTAGTGTTCAAGTCTCGAGCGCTTGTTACTCATCCACACAAGTGTAGTTCACTGAACTACCTCCTCCGCTACGAATGCATTCTTGGTTTTTCTGGCCTAGAGGCTTCTGGATGTTTCCGGCTAAGTCCTAGTTGGTTCCATAGACTGATCCCAGGTTCTAGAAGGATGTGGTTTCCGTGCCTCCGCCTTTCATATCTCCGTCTAACCTTTAAGGTCATCTGCCATGTTATTGTGATGTGAATGACATATCTCTCTTGTTACGCATTCACCCACTCCTCTCCTCCATCCATCCCTCTGTTCCCAGAAAATCGACACAGAACCAGTCAGCCAGCATTCACAGAACCAACTCCATCACTTCCTCCAACTCCATCACTTCCTCCAACTCCATCGCTTCCTCCAACTCCATCACTTCCTCCAACTCCATCACTCCACTCCATCCTCCTCCACCACCACCTATCTCTCTGCCGTCCCCACTGATTACCCTGACTCCTCCTCCCCCTCCGATCTCCTCCCCCACCTCCTCTCTAGCTCCTCCTCCCCCTCCAATCTCCTCCCCCACCTCTCCCTTGGCCCAGCCCTCTCAGCTCACAGCTCTCCTCGCTAGGCATAAGTCCTCTGTCACTGTCCCTGCTACCAATGAAGTCACCACGCGGGGTATGAACCGCCCCTCCCCTGAGCATATGCCCTACCTCCCCCACTCCCCCTTCCATCTCTTTTCCTACGACTTCGATGAGGAACCGATACCACCCGCAACTAAACAGGAAGTGGACTCTGCTGCTGCTGCCAGGTTAGACGGCACAAAGGACTACATTTCCCCAAATTCCTCAGAGATTCTTCCTCACTGATTGCCAGCTGTTTGAATTCTGTTACTTCCTGTTTCTCTGTCTACTTTATGGAGTCTTTCACTGCCTTCAGTCTTCTTTCTGTCACTGCATTTAGAAGCCTCACTGCCAACCAGCTTTCACTTTATCTTACTTATGACACTTTAAGTCTTACTCCCGTTCTTCTTCTGCTACTGTGTGTTTAAAGCCTCCCATTTTCTGCTGCGTTAGAAAGCCTCACCACCAAACTGACACAGCCAGTGGGTGACTTTGTCTTGTACCACTGTACTACGACTGTTTCTACTACCTGTTCACCTCTTCAGGTCTGCTGTTTCTGTCTCCTGTCTCCTTTACCTCTAGAAGATAGTAACGCTCCTCCTCTTCCTGTCTCCTGTCTCCTTTACCTCTAGAAGATAGTAACGCTCCTCCTCTTCCTGTCTCCTGTCTCCTTTACCTCTAGAAGATAGTAACGCTCCTCCTCTTCCTGTCTCCTGTCTCCTTTACCTCTAGAAGATAGTAACTCCCCTCGCTCCTCCCTCTTCCTGTCTCCCTGTCTCCTTTACCTCTAGAAGTAAGCTCCTCCTCTAACGCCTCCTTTTCTAGAAGATAGTACTCGCCCTCTTCTCCTGTCTCCTGTCTCCTTTATTCTCCTTTACCTCTAGAAGATAGTAACACTCCTCCTCTTCTCCTGTCTCCTGTCTCCTTTACCTCTAGAAGATAGTAAAGTAACGCTCCTCCTCTTCCTGTACCTGTCTCCTGTCTCCTTTACCCTCTAGAAGATAGTAACGCTTCCTCCTCTTCCTGTCTCCTGTCTCCCTTTACCTCTAGAAGATAGTAACGCTCCTCCTCTTCCTGTCTCCTGTCCTCCTTTACCTCTAGAAGATAGTAAACGCTCCCTCCTCTTCCTGTCTCCTGTCTCCTTTACCTCTAGAAGATAGTAACGCTCCTCCTCTTCCTGTCTCCTGTCTCCTTTACCTCTAGAAAGATAGTACGCTCCTCTCCTTTACTCTTCCTGTCTCCTGTCTCCTTTACCTCTAGAAGAGTAAGCTCCTAGTAATGTCTCCACTTCTTCTAGTAGACCAGTAGTAGTACTTTTATTGAATCACTATGTTCCTCTGCTTTTTGCAACCCTTTTCCGTGTGTGTGTGTGTGTGTGTGTGTGTGTGTGCCTGCGTGTGTGCGTGCATGCATGTTGTGTGTGTGAAATGTCTAAGCATTCAAGAAGCATTCTAGCTCCATGTTCGCTTAGCTGGGGCTTGACCCACACCTGCTGCTGTTGCATAGCTGATTATGGTGTAGCCTTGTTTGGAAGCTACAAACTGTGTCTAATTTTTTGGCTTTAATGTCCCATTTTGGTGCTTTATCATTTCCTTTAAGTAACAGATATGACAGATATATCAGATATAACCACCAAGTGGCCCAGTGGTCTAAGGCCACTACATCGCAGTGCTAGCTGTGCCACTAGAGATCCTGGTTCAAATCCAGGCTCTGTCATAGCCGGCCGCGACCGGGAGACCCATGGGGCGGCGCACAATTGGCCCAGCGTCGTCCAGGGTAGGGGAGGGAATGGCCGGCAGGGATGTAGCTCAGTTGGTAGAGCATGGTGTATGCAACGCCAGGGTTGTGGGTTCGATTCCCACGGGGGGCCAGTATGAAAATTTTTAAAATATTGTATGTACTCACTAACTGTAAGTCGCTCTGGATAAGAGTGTCTGCTAAATGACTAAAATATAAATAACAGCTATAACTGATGTAAATATAACAGATATTTAATTGCCTACAGTAGGCTACTGCTAGCTAGTTGCTAAGGTTAATAATTGATCGCCTACAGTAGGCTACTGCTAGCTAGTTGCTAAGGTTTCTAATTGATCGCCTACAGTAGGCTACTGCTAGCTAGTTGCTAAGGTTTCTAATTGATTCGCCTACAGTAGGCTACTGCTAGCTAGTTGCTAAGGTTTATGATTGATCGGCTACTGCAGCTACAGTAGGCCTACTGCTAGCTAGTTGCTAAGGTTTCTAATTTGATCGCCTACAGTAGGCTACTGCTAGCTAGTTGCTAAGGTTTATGATTGATCGCCTACAGTAGGCTACTGCTAGCTAGTTGCTAAGGTTTCTAATTGATCGCCTACAGTAGGCTACTGCTAGCTAGTTGCTAAGGTTTCTAATTGATCGCCTACAGTAGGCTACTGCTAGCTAGTTGCTAAGGTTTATGATTGATCGCCTACAGTAGGCTACTGCTAGCTAGTTACTAAGGTTTCTAATTGATCGCCTACAGTAGGCTACTGCTAGCTAGTTGCTAAGGTTTATGATTGATCGCCTACAGTAGGCTACTGCTAGCTAGTGTCTAAGGTTTCTAATTGATCTCTTATTACTGCTACCTGACAGGCTATAAGCTAGCAGGGGGTCATGATAGTTTTCTCAACCTCTACTATAAGGGAACAGGGGTGATGTGTTATTTTTTTGGCTCTCCCTCAGTATCACTCACCCTCTCTCTCTCTCTCTCTCTCTCTCTCTCTCTCTCCTCTCTCTCTCTCTCCACAGAACTGGAGTTCAAAGGACTCCCGCCACACCAGAAAATAAGTGAGCGAGCACAGTTCACACACACATGCACATGCACACACACACACACATGCACAGTTCACATGCACATGCACATAGTTTACACACACACACAGTTGAGTGTTATGTTTTAACTGTATCTGGACCCTATTAAAAAACATGTCTCTTCCTGTCTCTTCCTGTCTCTTCCTCTCACTTTGTCTCTCTCTCATTCTCTCTCTTATTCTCTCTCTCTCTCTCTCTCTACCCTCTCTCCCCCTCTCTCCCCCATCTCTCTCTCTCTCTCTCTCTCTCTCTCTCTCTCTCTCTCTCTCTCTCTCTCTCTCTCTCGCTCTCTCTCTCTCTCTCCGCCTCTCTCTACTCTCTGTCCATCCTCTCTCTCTCTCTCTCTCTCTCTCTCTCTCTCTCTCTCCTCCTCTCCTCTCTATCTCTCTCTCTCTCCTCTCTCTCTCTCTCTCTCTCTCTCTCTCCTTTACTCTCCCTCTCTCTCTCTCTCTCCTCTCTTCTCTCTCTCTCTCTCTCTCTCTCTTCTCTCCTCTCTCTCTCTCTCTCTCTCTCTCTCTCTCTCCCTCTCCCTCTCTCTCATCTCTCCCTCCCTCTCTTGCTCACTCTCTTGCTCTCTCTCTCTCTCTCTCTCTCTCTCTCTCTCCCCCTTCAGGTCTTCTCTGGGTGGTCTCCTCTCCTCCTCCTACAGACAGCATCAGGAGTCCCTGACGGCCGAGAGAGAGAGACGTCGTGCGGAGAGAGAGGAACGACTGCAGAGGATAGAGAGAGAGGAAAGGAACAAACACAGCCGAGACTATGTGGACAAAATGGAAGAGGCCAGGATGGCACGGGATGAGAGGTGAGTTTAACATACATGAACTACACAAACACATCCACACAGAGAGGGAGGGAGAGAGAGAGAGATGGAGAGGGACACACCCCACCCTCACATACACACACATACACGCACACCCTGCACACACACAGACACACTCTGCCAATAACACAAGTATTGACTTGAGGGAATATGTATGTCTCCAGTTAGGAAACGGTTCCTGCTTTATAATTGTTTTCAGGTTAGAAATGTGCCCTTTCCTGCCAAAGGCACACAGTAACAAAACTATTTTCCTCGCTTTGTCTGTCCGCTTTGTCTGTGTTAAGAAGCAGTATTTTAACTGCTGCCTGTGGGTTGTCAGGGAACTGATTATGTTGGCTGAACACTGTGAAAAGACAGACTCCAGGATTCATGAATTCACTTCTACACTCTACCTAAAACACACACACACACACACACACACACACACACACACACACACATACACACATACGCACGCACACGCACGCACACACAACACACACACACACACATAGACACACACACACACATACACACATACAGCACACACACGCACACACGCACACACACACACACACACAACACACACACACACATATGCACGCCACATAAGCACGCACATACACACACACACACACACACACACACACACACACACACACACACACACACATACACACACACACACACACACATACACACACACACACACACACACATACACACATACACACACACATACACACATACACACACATACACACACGCACACACACACACACACTGGCATAGGTACACACACATCTGTGTTAGCATCCCATTTCCTCCTGCTGTCTCTGTGAAGTGGTCTGAACTTACACACCACAGACACACACAGACACCACCTCACATTCAGGAGAGAGGGAGGAGGGTTAGAGGAAGGGAGGAGGACAGAGAGAATAGAGGAGAGAGAGAGGAGGACACAGGTGAGAGAGGGAATAGAGGGAGGAGGGAGAGAGGGAGGAGTGAGAGAGGGAAGGAGGAGGAGAGAGGAGGGAGGGAGAGAGGGAGGAGGGAGAGAAGGGTAGAGAGAGATGGAGGGCAAAAAAGGAGAGAGATGAAGGGGGGATAGGAAGAGAGAGAGTGATGGGAGAGGAAGTGGAAGGGAAGAGTAAATAAAGGTAGTAAGAAGAGGGGTGTAATAGAGAGACAGGTGGGATAGAGAGAGGTGGGATAGAGAGAGGTGGGAGAGAGAGAGGTGGGAGAGAGAGAGGTGGGATAGAGAGAGGTGGGAGAGAGAGAGGTGGGATAGAGAGAGGTGGATAGAGAGAGGTGGGAGAGAGAGAGGTGGGAGAGAGAGAGGTGGGATAGAGAGAGGTGGGAGAGAGAGAGGTGGGAGGAAGAGAGGTAGGATAGAGAGAGGTGGGAGAGAGAGAGGTGGGATAGAGAGAGGTAGGATAGAGAGAGGTGGGAGAGAGAGAGGTGGGATAGAGAGAGGTGGGAGAGACGGAGGAAGGGAGGAGGAGAGAGAGGTGGGATAGAGAGAGAAGGGATAGAGAAGGTGAAAAGAGAGAGGTGTGAGAGAGAGAGGTGGGATAGAGAGAGGTGGGATAGAGAGAGGTGGGATAGAGAGAGGTGGGAGAGAGAGAGGTAGGATAGAGAGAGGTGGGAGAGAGAGAGGTGGGATAGAGAGAGGTGAGGAGAGAGAGAGGGTGGAAGAGAGAGAGAGGTGGGAGAGAGAGAGGTGGGAGAGAGAGAGGTGGGAGAGAGAGAGAGGAGGAGAGAGAGAGTGGGAGAGAGAGAGGTGGGAGAGAGAGAGGTGGGAGAGAGAGAGGGAGGAGAGAGAGAAGGGAGAGAGAGAGGTAGGAGAGAGAGAGGTGGGAGAGAGAGAGGTGGGAGAGAGAGAGGTAGGATAGAGAGAGGTGGGAGAGAGAGAGAGGGGGAGAGAGAGAGGAGGTGGGATAGAGAGAGGAGTGGGAATGAGAGAGAGGTGGAGAGAGAGAGGTGGGGAGAGGAGAGAGTGGGGGAAGAGAGAGGTAGATGAAGAGAGAAGGTAGAAAAGAGAGAGGTGGATGAGAGAGGAAGGAGAGAGTAGGAGAGGAGAGGGAGAGAGGGAGGAGAGAGAGAGAGGGAGGAGAGAGAGAGAGAGGAGGAGAGAGAGAGGTGGGATAGAGAGAGGTGGGATAGGAGAGGTGGAGAGAGAGAGGTAGGATAGAGAGAGGTGGGAGAGAGAGAGGTAGGATAGAGAGAGGTGGGAGAGAGAGAGGGGAGTGAGAGAGGTAGGGGAATAAGAGATTTTAGGATAGAGAGAGGTGGGGAGAGAGAGGTGAAGGGAGAGAGAAAGGAGAGAGGGAGAGAGAGGAGGTGGTTGTAGAGAAAAGAGAGGATAGAGAGAGGTGGGAGGAGAGAGAGTGGGATAAGAGAGGTAGAGAGAGGATAAAGAGGAGAGAGGAGGGAGGAGAGAGAAGGAGGGGATTAGAGAGAGGTGGGAGAGAGAGAGAGAGAGAAAAGAGAGGGGAGGAGAGAGAGAGGTGGGAGAGAGAGAGGTGGGATGAGAGGAGAGTAGAGAAGAGGATGGAGAGAGAGAAGGGAGATAGAGGAAGGTAGGAGAGAGAGGAGGGTAAGGAAGAGGAGGAGGAGAGAGGTAGGAGAGAGAGAGGGAGAGAGGAGAGGGGAGAGAGAGAGAGGTGGAGAGAGAGAGGAGAGAGATAGAGAGAGAGGTAGGATAGAGAGAGGTAGTGGGAGAAGTGAGAGAGGTAGGAGTAAGAGGAGTGAGAGAGAGAGAAGGAAAGGTAGAGAGAGGTATATAGAAGAGAACGAGAGACTAGAGAGAGAGGAGGATAGAGGAGAGAGTGGGAAGAGAGAGAGAGGGAGAAGAGAGAAGAGTGGGATAAGAGAGAGGAGGGAGGAGAGAGAGGTATGGGAAGAGAAGAGGTAGGTGAAGAGAGAGAGAGGAGAGGAGAGAGAGGTGGAGAAGAGAGAGGAGGGAGAGAGAGAGGAGAGAGAGAGGAGAGGAAAGGAGTAGAGGGATGAAGGAGATAGAGAGGTAGGTGAGTGAGAGAGGTGGAGAGAGAGAGATAGAGGTAGAGAGGAGGGATAGAGAGAGGTGGGATAGAGAGAGGTGAGGATGAGAGAGTGGGAGAGAGAGAGAGGTAGAGAGGAGGGAGAGAGAGAGAGGAGAGAAGAGAGAGAGTGGGAGAGAGAGAGGTGGGAGAAGAGAGAGGTGGGGAAGAGAGGTGGGGCATTAAAGAGAGAGGAGAGGAGGAGATAGGGAGAGAGAGGGAGAGAGAGAGTGAGAGAAGAGGAGAGAGAGAGAGAGGGGAGAGAGAGGTAGGGGGAGAAAGTAGAGAGGGAAGGAAAGGAGAGAGAGGTGAGGAGCGGAGAGAGGGATAGGTGAGAGAGGGAGAAGAGAGGAGGTGTGAAGAGAGGAAGGATAGAGAGAGGAGAAGAGAGGAGGGGGAGAGAGAGAGAGGTTAGGAGAGAGAGGAGGTGAATAAGAGAGAGGTGGGAGAAGAGAGAGGAAAGGGAAGAGAGAGAGGGAGAGAGAGAGGAGAGAAGAGAGATTAGGATAAGAGAGAGAGGGGAGAGAGAGAGGTGAGGAGAGAGAGAGGTAGGAAATAGAAGAAGATGGAGAGAAGGGAGAGAGTAAGAGGTGGAGAGAAGAGAGAGGTGGGAGAGAGGAGAGGAGGGGAGAGAGAGGAGTAGGAGGAGAGAGAGGGGAGGAGAGAGAGAGGGAAGAGGGAGAGGGGAGAGGATAATAGAGTAGAGGAGAGGAGAGGAGAGGGAGAAGAGAGAGAGAGGGGGAGAAAGGAGAGAGAGGTGAGGAGAGGAGGAGAGAGGGGGAGAGAGAGAGAGGTGGGAGAGAGAGAGGAGTTAGGGAGGGAAGGAGAATGGGAGATAGAGAGGTGGGAGAGAGAAAGAGAAGGGTAGAAGAGAGAGTGAGGAGGAGAGGAAGAGAAGAGGTAAGGAGAAGAGAGAGAGGTAGGAGAGAGAGAAGGGGAAGAGAAGAGAGAGAGGAGGAGTATAGGAGAAGGGAGATTAGAGCGGAGGTGAGAAGAGAGAGAGAGAGAAGAGAGAGAGGTGGGGATTAAGGAGATAGGGGGTGAGGAATAGAGAGAGAGGTAGAAGGAGGTGGAGAGAGAGAGTGGAAGTAGAGAGAGGGGGAGGAGAGAGGGAGGAAGGAGGAGAAGAGAAGAGAGAAGAGAGGGGAGAGGTAGAGAGAAGGGAGAGAGAGGAAAGGAGAGGAGAGAGAGTGAGAGTAGAGAGAGAGGAGAAAGAGGAGGGAGAGGAGAGAGAGAGGGGGATAGGAGAGGAGAGAGGAAAGCAGTGAGAGAGAGAGAGAAAGAGGAGAGAAGGGGGGAGAGATAGAGAGAGAGGGAAAAAGGAGATGGAGAGAGGTGGGATAGAAGAAGAAGTGGAAGAGAGAGAGGAGGAGGTGGGAGGGAGGAGAGGAGTGGGAGAGAGGAGAGAGAGGTGGGAGAGAGAGGAGAGGAGAGGTGGAGAGAGGAGATGAGAGAGAGAGAGAAGGGTGATAGAGGAGAGAGAAGTGAGGATAGAGGGGAGGGATGGAGGAAGAGGAGAGAGGAGGTGAGGAGAGGAGAGAGAGAGTTAATGTGAGAGAGAGGGTGGAGGAGAAGGGAGAGAGAAGAGAGGGAGAGAGAAGTTGGAGTAGAGAGAGAGAGAGGAGAGATGAGGGAGAGGAGGGGAGAGAGAGGAGAGGTGAGAGAGAGAAAAGGGAGTAGAGAGAGAGGATAGTATAGAGAGAAGGAGAGAAGAGAGGAGAGGTAGGATAGAGAGAGAGAGGTGGAAAAGAGAGAATAGAGAGAGGTGGGTAGAAGAGCGAGGAGGGGGAGAGGAGAGAGAAAGAGGAGATAGAGAGAGAGGGAGAAAGAGAGATGAGGGTAGGAGGGAGAGAGAGGAAGAGAGAGAGAGAGGTGAGGGTGGAGAGAGGAGGAGTGAGAGAGTAGGATAGAGGAGGAGAGAGAGGGGTAGGATAGAGAGAGAGGAGAGAGAGGGAAGATAGGAAGAGAGGTAGGAATAGAGGAGAGGAGGAGAGAGAGGGGAGAAGATAGAGAGAGAAGGAGAGAGAGAGGTAGGAAGAGGAAGAGAGGAGAAGGAGTGGGAGAGAGGGTAGAGGGAGAGAGAGAGGTAGGGATAGAGAGAGAGGGAGAGAGAGAAGAGGATAGAGGAGAGGTAGGATAGAGAGGAGGGGAGGATAGAGAGAGGGAGGAAGAGAGAGAGAAGGGGAGGGAGGAGAGAGGGGGAGAGAGAGAGAGGAGAGAAGAGAGAGAGAGAGGGAGGAGAGAGAGGAGGATAAGAGAGAGGTGGAGGGAGTGAGAGAAGAGAGGTGAGGAGAGAGAGGTGATAATGAGAGAGGAGGAGGAGGAGAGAGAGAGGGGGAGAGAGAGGAGGGGTGAGAGGTAGAGGAAGGGGAGGAGAGAGAGAAGAGGGAGAGGGAGAGAGGAAGAAAGAGAGAGGGTGGGTGGAAGAAAGAAGAGGAGAGAGAGAGAGAGAAGGGAGTGAGAGAGAGGTAGGAGGAGGGAGATAGAAGGAGGAGGGGGGAGAGAGGAAGGAAGGGAGAGAGAGAGGAGATAGGTGTAAGGAGAAGAGAGGAGGGAGAGAGAGAGGTAGGATAGAGAGAAGGGAGGAGAGAGAGAGGGTAGGATAGAGAGAGGTGGAAGAGAGAGAGGTGGGAGAGGAGAGAGTGAGGGAGATAGAGGAGAGGTGGAATAGAGAGAGGTGGGAGAGAGAGAGGTGGAGAGAGAGAGAGGGGTTTTTGAGAGAGAAGTGGGAAGAGAGAGAGGAGGAGAGAAGAGAGAGGTAGGAGTGAGAGAGGGAAAGTAGGAGAGGAGAGGGGGGAAAGAAGAGGGAGGATAGAGAAGGAGGAGGGAGTAGAGAGGTAGAAGTGAGGAGAGAGAGAGAGAGAGAGAGAAGAAGAGAGAGGAGGAGGGGAAGAGAGAAGGAGGAAGAGAGAGAGGAGAGGAGAAGAGAAGAGGAGAGAGAGAAGAGGTGGGAAGAGAGAGGAGAGATAGACAGAGGAGAGGAAGAAGAGAGGAGGAGAGAGAGATGAAAGGGGAAGAGAGGAGGTGGGAGAGAGAGAGGAGGGGAGAGAGGAGAGGATAGGAAGAAGAGAGGTGAGGAGAGAGAGAGAGTGGGAAGAGAGGAGGAGGGGAGAGAGAGAGGTGGAAAGAGAGGTGGAGGAGAGAGAGGAGGATAGGGAGGAGGTAGGATAGAGAGAGGAAGGATAGAGAGAGGAAAAGGATAGAGAGAGAGAGAAGTAGGATAGAGAGAGGTGAGGAGAATAGGAGAGGCGAGGAGAGAGAGAGGTAGAATAAAGGAGAGGAGGAGGAGAGAGAAGGAGAGAGTAAGGGGGGAAGAGAGAGGTGGGATAGAAAAGAGGTGAGAAGAGAGAGAGAGGGGGGAGAGAGAGAGAGAGGGGGAGAGAGAGAGGAGGGAGGAGAGAGAGGAAAGGAGAGAGAGAGAGTTGGAGAGAGAGAGAGGTGGGATAGAGGAGAGTGGAAGAGAGAGGAGAGAAGAGGGAGAGAGGTAGGGAGAGAGAGGAGGTGGGAGAAGAGAGGATTGGGAGAGAGAGAGGTGGGATAGAGAGAGGTAAGAGGAGAGGAAGAGAGGTAGAGGGAGAGAGGTGGTTAGGAGGGGTAGAGAGGTGGGAGAAGAGAGAGGTGGGATAGAGAGAGGTAAAGTAGAGAGAGGTGGGAGAGAGAGAGGTGGGATAGAGAGAGGCGGGAGAGAGGAGAGGAAGAGAGAGAGAGGTTAGGATAGAGAGAGGTGGGAGAGGGAGAAGAGGGAGGAGGAGAGAGGATAGAGAGAAGGAGAGGGGAAGAGAGAGAGTAGGATAGAGAGAGGTAGGATAGAGAGAGAGGAGGATAGGAGAGAGAAGAGAGAGAGGTGTGGAAGAGAGAGAGGTGGGAGAGAGAGAGAGAGGGAGTAGGAGAAGTGGAAAGAAGAGAGGTGGGAGAGAGAGAGGTGGGAGAGAGAGAGGTGGGATAGAGAGAGGTGGGATAAGAAGGTGAAGAGAATAGGTGGGAGAGAGAGAGGTTGGAGGAGAGAGAGGAAGAGAGAGAGAGGTGGGAGAGAGAAAGTGGGATAGAGAGAGAGAAGAGAGAGAGAGGTGGAGAGAAGGGTGAAGCGAGAGGTGAGAGGTGGGAGAGAGAAAGGAGGTGGGATAGAGAGAGGTGGAGAGAGAGAGAGGTGAGGATAGAGAGAGGGGGGAGAGAGAGAGGTAGGAGAGAGAGAGGTGGGAGAGAGAGAGGTGGGATAGAGAGAGGTGGGAGAGAGAGATAGGTGGGAGAGAGGGAGAGGTGGAGAGAGGAGGGGGGATAGAGAGAGGGGGGAGAGAGGGAGGTAGGAATAGAGTAGAGGTGGGAGAAGAGAGAGAGGTTTGGAGAGAGAGAGGTGTAGAGAGAGAGGTGGGAGAGAGAAAAGGTGGGTAGAGAGAGAGAAGAGGTGGGATAGAGAGAGGTAGGATAGAGAGAGGTGGGAGAGAGAGGGTGGAGAGAGAGAGAGGTGGGAGAAGAGAGAGGAGAGGTGGGATAGAGAGAGGTGGGGAGGGTAGATGAGGTTAGGAAAGTAGAGAGAGGTGGGGAGAGAGAGAGGGGTGGGATAGAGAGAGGTGGGGGTAGATTAGGACAGAGGTAGGATAGAGAGGAGGTGGAGAGGAGAGAGAGGGTTTAGAGATTAGAGAGAGAGGGAAGAGGAGAGAGAGAAGGAATGGGGATGAGAGAGAGGTCGAGGATAGGAGAGAAGGGTGGGGTGGGAGAGAGGAGAGTGGGATGTAGGAGGAGAGGTAGAGAAGAGAGAGGTGGTGAGAGGGAGAGGGAGAGAGAGGTAGGGATAGAGAGAGGTAGGATAGAGGAGAGTGGGAGTAGAGAGAGTAGAGGAGGTAGGTAGGAGTAGAGAGTTAGGATAGGAGGGAGGGAGAGAGAGAGGTAGGATAGAGAGGAGAGGTAGGCATAGAGAGAGGTAGGATAGAGAAGAGGATGGGGGAGAGAGAGGTGGGGATAGGAGAGGTAGGTAGGGATAGAGAGAGGGGGGAGGTGGGAGGAGAGGGGGAGTAAAGAGGAGGAGATAGAGGAGGTGGGGAGAGAGAGAGGTGGGAGGAGAAGAGAGGTGAGGATGGAGAGAGAGGTGGGGATAGAGAGAGGTGGGAGAGAGAGAGGTGGGATAGAGAGAGGTGGGAGAGAGAGAGGTAGGATAGAGAGAGGTGGGATAGAGAGAGGTGGGATAGAGAGAGGTGGGTAGAGAGAGGTGGGATAGAGAGAGGTGGGTGGGATAAGAGAGAGGTAGGTAGGGATGAGGCGGGCTGGGAGAGAGGGAGCAGGGTGGGATGATAGGGAGTGAGGGCGGGTCGGATAGGGGGCTAGGTAGGGAGCGGGGGAAGCGGTGGGCTCGGAGAGCGCAGGTGGGTCGGCGGAGAGTGCTGTAGGATAGAGAGTGCGGTGGGGTGAGTCTAGCGTGTTCGCGGCGGCGAGGCGAGGTCGGCTCGCTGAGATGTCGTACGGCGTAGGGCGCGGCGGTGGGGTTCGCGAGAGAGGGCCCGGGTAGGGAGAGGGGCGGCGGTCGGGAGTCTGGGTTGCGGGCCCTGCGCGGGGCGGGGGCCGTGGCCGCGGGGCGAGAGGTCGGCCGTAGGCCGGAGAGGGGTAGAGCGCGGCGGGTTGCGCCGCCGGCGGGAGAGGTCGGCGCGCCGGCGCGCGGTCGGTCGGAGATCGAGAGGGGGGGGATCGCCCGCGGCGAGGTGGGACGAGGCTCGCCGAGGCGAGGTGGAGGTCGCTCGGTGGGAGCGGTCGAGCGGGTCGCGATCGCGGCGAGGGGTGGAAGGGGGCGGCGCCGCGCCGCGGGTGCGAGGGCGTCGGGGTAGAGAGAGCGGGAGCCGCGGCGGGAGACCGGTGTCCGCTCGGAGAGCGCGGCGGTGCGGCTCGACGCGAGGCGGGATAAGGGGCGAGGGGGGGATAGAGGCGGATGGCGGGCGCCCTAGCGAGGTGGGAGAGCGAGGAAGGGGTGGGTTAGCGTGCGGCCGTGGGAGCGAGAGGGTCGGGCGTAGCGCCGAGGTGGGAGAGAGAGAGGTCCCCCACCCGGGGCGGAGGTGGGAGAGGAGAGAGGGTGGGCTCGCGAGAGAGGTCTCGTCGAGGTGCGCGTGTGCGACGAGAGCCGGTGGGAAGGAGCGTCTGTGGGCGCGGGAGAGGTAGGATAGCGCGCGGTGGGAAGCGAGCGAGGTGGGGGAGCGGTGGATAGCGCCGCGGTGGGCTCGGCGGCGAGGGTGGGATCGCCGGCGCTCGCGGTTGGCCGCGCGCCCGCGGGTGGGAGCGCGCGCGCGGTGGGGCTCGCGCGCGGGCGGGCTCGCGGAGCGGTGGGGCGCGCGAGAGCGGCGCGGGAGGGAGGCGCGCGCTCGCTGGGCTCGCGGGGCGGTGGGGCGCGCGGAGCTCGCGCGGGGGCCGCGCGCGGCCGGGGCTCTGCGCGGCGGTGGGAGAGCGTGAGGTCGGCGCGAGCTGTGGGTCGCGGAGCCGGGGGCTCGGGCGCGGTGGGCGGCGGGGTGGGGCGCGCGGCGGTGGGGCGCGGGTCGCTCTCGGCGGGTGCGACGGAGCTCGCCGGTGGGAGGGAGTCTGGAGGTGGGCGGCGCTGGGCGTCGGCGCGCGGGCCGCGGCGCCGAGGGGGCGAAGAGCGCGGCGTGGGCGCGCGCGCGGTCAGGCTCGCGCGGAGGGCATGGGCGCGTCGCGCAGGTGGGTGTCGCCCGAGCGAGGTGGGCGCGCGCACCGGTGGGCGCTCGCGCGCGGTGGGCGCGGCGGCGCTGGTGGGTCGCTCGCTCCGCCGCTGGCGGTGGGCGCCCTCGGCGGGCTCGGACCCGGGGTCGCCGGCGCGCGCGGTCCGGGGTGGAGCGCGCCCGCGTGCTCGCCGCGGCGCACGGGGCCGGGGGGTGGCGCGCGGGGGCGGGGGGGGGCATGCGCCGGGTCGCTCGCCGCGGGAGCGGGGATCGCTAGCCGGCGGCGCCGGGTTCAGGTCGGGCGGAGCGCGGAGGGCGCTCGCCGCGGTCGCGGTCGATCGCCGCGGCGCGCGAAGGTCGCTCGCGCGCCCGGTGGTAAGGTGCGTCGCGCGCGGTCCGGTCGCGCGCCGGTGAGGCGGCGCGCGCGGTGAGGCTCGCGGACTCCCTGGGGCTAGCCCGGGGTCGGTCGGACCGGGGCTGCGGTGGGAGGCGAGGAGGGTGTCGGATACGCGCGAGGTCGGTCTAGGAGCTCGCCCGCGGTGGTTGCTCGGCGCCCTCGGGCTCGGCTAGCGCCTGCGGTGGGCGGGTGCTCGCGTGCGTTGGCCTGCGCCGGTCGCGCCGCGCCGGCGCGGCGTTTCGAGCTCGCGTGCTCGGTGGGCGACGCGCCCGCGGTCGGGCTCGCGCCGCGGTCGGCGGGGTGCTCTGCAGTCGGGGCGGACTCGTCGCGGTGGTAGGGCTCGAGGGTCGCGGTCGGGATCGGCCGGCGCGGGTGGGTGGCGCGCTCGCCGCGGTCGGGTCGCTCGGCGGTCTCGCCGGCCGCGCGTCGGCTCGCCCGAGGTGGGCTCGCGGCGCGGTGGGCTCCGTGCTCTGGGCGCGGCTTCGAGAGGTGGGCGTGGCCGCCGCGGCGTGGGCGCGTCGCGGGGGTCTCGCGGCTCGGGTGAGCGCCCGGCGCTGTCGGCTTTCTCTCGGTTGGAGCGCTTGCTCGAGGTGGGCTTAGAGAGTCGGGTGGGCTAGGCGCGAGGTGCGTAGTGATAGAGATCGGTGTGGACAGGTGCAGAGGGGGAGAGAGAGAGTCGGTTATCGAGGGTGGCATACTCGAGAGAGGCGGGAGGGAGACGCAGAGGTGGAAGAGAGAGGTGCGGATATAGAGCGAGGGTGCGTAGGATAGAGCGAGGTGGGAGAGAGAGAGGTAGGAATGTGTTTCGCGTGGGATAGGTAATGAGGTATGATAGAGAGAGGCGTGGGAGCCGAGGAGTAGATAGGATTAGAGCAGACGGCGGACGATAGCGAGATTGGGCTGAGGTGAGAAGGTACTCGGGCACTAGAGATCGAGGAGAGGAGAGAGAGAGGTTTGATAGCGACGAAGGTGGGGAGCGAGAGAAGGTAGGGACTAAGGGTAGAGAGAGCGCCGCTGTCAGGGAGAGAGAGAGGTGTCTAGGATCGAGGAGAGGATGGGATAGCGAGAGGGTGGGTAGAGCGAGAGGTATGGAGAGAAGAGAGGTAGGCTAGAGTGGAGTTACTGGAGAGAGGAGCGTAGGAGGGAGAGACCAGAGGTGGGAGAGGAGAGTTGGGCTTCTAGAGAGAGGTGGGAGAGGCAGTGCCCGGTGGGGAGAGAGAGGAAAGGTGGGGATCGAAGAGGAGTGGGAATCGATCGGGGGGCTCTGTCTGTGTGTGATAGAGAGAGGTTTGGCAGAGCGAGAGGTGGAGAAACTTCCCCTTCATTCTTCCATGGCGTCCGGGAACAGGTTCCCTCTTTCCTCACCTGGTCACATGGCCAGTCAACTCTCGTAGTTCACCCATCCCCGCCTCCATTCCTTCCCCTTCTCCCTCAGGGTCTCCATTCCAAACCCACTCCCTCTGATGCAGCCTCCTGGACATCCGTTCTCCCGGTTCCCCTTACTTCATGTCGGTCAGGCTCCAGACAAGGTATCACCAGGACCTCCTGGTTGTGGCGTCCGAGGGGTTCACCACTCAATCCTGGTCTGGGCGTCAGGGGACAGTTCCCCCATTCACCTCTGGTCGTGGATGTCCAGCAACCAGAATTACCTCCTTGTCCACCCTGGTCTGGAGTCAGGCAGGGGGAGTTCACCACACACTCCCTGGTCCTGGACGTCAGGACAGAGTTCAATTCATTCACTCCTGGCTCTGCAGATGGAAGTCAGAGACAGAACAAACCTTCCACATCCTCTGGAGGAGTCCAGACCGGTTTTAACCATTATCACACTCCTGGGCCTGGGAGTCAGGAACACGGTTCACCATTCCACTTCCTGGTCTGGAAATCAGTGACAGGTTCCACCAGTGTCACTCCCTGGTCTGGTGTGTGTGGAAGGTTCAACCATTCACTACTGTGGTGGAGTGTCAGGAGACAGTGGTCACCATATCACTCCTGGTTCTGGAGTCAGGTGACAGGTTCACCATTCACATCCTGGTCTCTGGAGTCAGACCAGGTTCACGTGTTTAGTTTTTGTAGGGGTAGAAGGAGAGCAGAGAGGAGAGAAGAGGGTTCAAGAGGGACATCTTGAAACAGGTATTAGACAGGATTCAAGAACTCAGGCCTGTGTTCAAGACAGGTTCCATCCTGCAGGTCTAGAAAACTGGAGACAGGGTCTCTCTCAGTCTGGTCTTGAATGTCTCTCAGTCTGTCTTCAGCTCTCTTCTCTGGAATCTCTCATTCTCCATCTCTCTCTCTGTCGCTCTAAAGTCTCCTCTCAAGTCGGTCGGAAGACGATCTTTCTCAGTCTCGTTTCTCCTCTCTCTCTATCCTCTGAGACCAAGGTCAGAGGGATCTCAGGAGATAGGGAACGATGGGATTCTCAATCGTGAAAAGGTCTATCTCCTCTCTGGTGTTCCAATCTTTCAGCCTCAGTCAACGTCTCTCTCTTCTCTCTGGTCTCTCTCCTCTCTCTCTCTCTCTCAGTCTCTCAGAGATCTCTTCCCATCTCTCTCTCTTGAGAAGAGGTCTCTTCTCTCTCTCTCTCTTCTTGAATTCTCTCTCTCTCGCTCTGTTTCTCTCTCTTCTCTCTATTTCCAAAGTCTCTTCTCTCTAACTCTCTCTCTTCTCCCGAAATCGTCTCTCCCCCTTCTCTCTCTTGATCCTCGCGTCTCTCTTCTTCGGAGATCTCTCTCTCTTATCTCTCTCTGAACAGGTCCTCATCAGAATCTCAGGATCTCTCGAATGTCTTCTCTCATCTCTTTTCTCTTGGGCAATGATCTAGAGAGGACACTAGATTGACGAAGAGTAGAACTGGAGAGGGACCGGCGAGGTGAAAATTAAGGCTGGGAGAGGGGAGA
>CM072219.1:92230468-92235468 GCA_036851935.1 Coregonus suidteri
GAAGAGAGAGAGAGAGGAGACAGAGAGAGAGAGAGAGAGACAGAGAGAAAGAGATAGCGGAGAGAGAGAGAGAGAGGGGAGAGAGGGGGAGAGGAGAGTTGTTGAAATACATTTTTGTTGAAAAAAGTGTCGATGGGGTACGGGGGAGGCAGCTTGTTTCTCTCTGAGTGAGGCCCCCACGTTCTCTAGTCATGAACACAAGCACTGTGTCTTAATAGACCAGTGTGTGAAGGGCCCCAGTCACAAATAATACTGTTATTGCAGCCTTGGGTTGGCTACATCATCACGTGCATATACTGTAGTTATGTACTTGTGTGTGTGGTGTGTGCGTGTGGTTGCGAAGTGTGTGCGTGTGTGCGTGGTGTGTGTGTGTGTGTGTGTGGTAGCCTATAGGTGTTGATGCCAGCAGCAGTTATTGCACGCAAGAAAAAAAACATATATTAACAACACATTCAGTTTACAATACCTTGTTTACTGTAGATTTATCTGTGAATGTATGCATTTCTTTGTGTGTTGTGTGTTGTGTGTGTGGTGTGTGTGTGTGTGTGTGTGTGTGTGTGTGTGTGTTTGTGTGTGTGTGTGTGTGATAGATTAGAGAGTGGAGAGATCGAGTGCGGAGAGAGAGAGCGAGAGCGATGAGAGAGAGAGAGAGAGAGGAAGTGTGTTTGTTTTGTGTTTACTTGAGTTTCTAACCTTTAGTTCTCTCCTCTCTGTCTCTCTATCCTTCTCTGTCTCTCTCTCTTTCTCCTCTCTCTCTCTCTCTCTCTCTCTCTCTCTCTCTCTCTCTCTCTCTCTCTCTCTCTCTCTCTTCTCTCTCTCTCTCTCTCTGTATCTCTCCTCTCTGTCTCTCTCAGCTCTTGTCTCTCTCTCTCTCCTCTCTCTCTCCTCTCTCTCTCTCTCCTCTCTCTCTCTCTCTCTCTCTCTCTCTCTCTCTCTCTCTTCTCTCTCTCTCTCCTCTCTCTCTCCTCTCTCTCTCTCCTGTCGGTTCTCTCTCCTCTCTCTCTCTCCTCTCTGTCTCTCTCTCTCCTCTCTGTCTCTCTCCTCTCTGTCTCTCTCCTCTCTCTCTCTCCTCTCTCTCTCTCTCTCTCTCTCTCTCTCCTCTCTGTCTCTCTCCTCTCTGTCTCTCTCCTCTCTGTCTCTCCTTCTCCTCTCTGTCTCTCTCCTCTCTGTCTCTCTCTCTCCTCTCTGTCCCTCTCCTCTCTGTCTCTCTCTCTCCTCTCTGTCCTCTCTCCTCTCTGTCTCTCTCCTCTCTGTCTCTCTCCTCTCTGTCTCTCGACTCTCACTCTCTGGAGAAGGAAAGAGAAGAGCCTGAGCAGGAAACAGAGGAAGTAAAGGAAGAAACACCGCCAGATAAGGAGGGAGAAGAGAAGGAGGGGCGAGAGGAGGAAGAGGTTGAAACGCAGCCAGATAAGGAAGAGGAGAGGGAGGACGGGGAGGAGGACAGTGGGATCCTGAGCGACAAGGAACGACAGAATGAAGAAGTGAATGAGAAAGACAACTGCTCGGCCTCCAGTATCTCCTCTGCCAGCAGTACCCTGGAGAGAGAGGAGAGGGGGAGCAATGAGAAAGGTGAGAGAGAGAGAGAGAGAGAGAGAGAGAGAGAGAGAGAGAGAGAGAGAGAGAGAGAGAGAGAGAGAGAGAGAGAGAGAGAGAGAGAGAGAGAGAGAGAGAGAGAGAGAGAGAGGAGAAGAGAGAGAGAGAGGAGAGAGAGAGAGAGAGAGAGAGAGAGAGAGAGAGAGAGAGAGGAGAGTGGGAGCAATGAGAAAGGTGAGAGAGAGAGAGAGAGAGAGAGGAGAGAGAGAGAGAGGATGAGAGAGAGAGAGAGAGGAGAGTGGGAGCAATGAGAAAGGTGAGAGAGAGAGAGAGAGAGAGAGAGAGAGAGAGAGAGAGAGAGAGAGAGAGAGAGAGAGAGAGAGGGAGAAAGAGAGAGAGAGGAGAGTGGGAGCAATGAGAAAGGTGAGAGAGAGAGAGAGAGAGAGAGAGAGAGAGGAGAGAGAGAGAGAGAGAGAGAGAGAGAGAGAGAGAGAGAGAGAGAGAGAGAGAGAGAGAGAGAGAGAGAGAGAGAGAGAGAGAGAGAGAGAGAGAGAGAGAGAGAGAGAGGATCCGATCAGTTGCCAATCACTGAGATGTAGTCACACCATTTAATGGCAAATGTGAAAGTGAGCAATGGCACTTATATCACCTACATTACCTACAGTATATCACTCCCATTGTTTCCCATTGTCTCTCCATGCAGGTCAGTGGACCCAGAGTGTTAAGGAGGTGGATGTGAATGAACAGTGCAGCAACATCCTCAACAGCAAACGCTTCATGCTGGATATGCTCTACTCCCAGAGCAAGGAGCCCTGTGAGGAGGAGGAAGAGGAGGAGAGGGGGAAGGAGAAAAGAGAGGGGGGAAAGGACAACCAGGAAGCCGTCCGACCGGCTGGCGAGGGAGAGGAGGACGAGAACGCCCGGAAAACCGACTCCCCAGAAAAACACCCGGAAAAAACAGAATCTCACTCGAACGTCAGAGTGTTCGCTGAACGTTTCGGAGATCTAGTAAAAGGACTGGGCTCACCTCCCACCAATAGCCCCCATCGCGAGGCCCCCGTTGTAGAACAAGAGAAGCCCCCTCCACCTCCCCCTAAGAAGGAGTCGGATACCATCTGGGACCAGCTCCTGGCCAGTCCTAGGGAGCTGCGCATCGGAGACATTGACTTCACAGACCTGAAGGAAGAAGACGACAGAGACTTTCTGGATGCCGGTCTAATGGGGGGTTCAGACTCCCTGTGTCCCCCTCCTCCCCCACCCCCCACCCCCTACCTCCCTAACCCTTACTGCCCCCCACCACCCCCCATGCCAGGGATGAGAGGCATGCCTCCTCCGCCCCCCTTCTGCTCCACGGCCCCCGCCCCTCCGCCTCCTTCAGAACTGTTCCAGAAGAAGAAGAAGACCATCAGGTTGTTCTGGAGTGAGGTGGGTGTTTCCTTATCTAGTCTGTCACAGGGGATGCAACTCAATATTAGGAAGGTGTTTCTAATGTTTGGTATACTCAGTGTATATCATAAGCAAAATCATGCTTTGATGCTCATCATTACTCCTTTACTATACAGTAGGCCTTGAGCATAAATCACCTTTAATGATTACATTCATATATGTATTGGTTGTGATCTAAAGTAGAACCTGTGGTTTGGTCTCTTAGGGGTTAAACTTATACAGCGTTAAGGGATTGAATGGAGACTTGACCTGAAAAAGGATAATGCAGCCAAAACATCTTCTTGTATTTGGGTTTCAATCATATGTAGTCAGCAAAATCATGATATGCTGCCAATGCCTGATAATGGATCCTTTACCGAACACTATCCATTCAAATATCCATTAATCTGTGGTTGTGTCCAGGTCATTAATCTATTGGTTGTGGTTGTGTTCCAGGTCATTAATCTATTGGTTGTGGTTGTGTTCCAGGTCATTCATCTATTGGTTGTGGGTTGTGTTCCAGGTCATTAATCTATTGGTTGTGGTTGTGTTCCAGGTCATTAATCTATTGGTTGTGGTTGTGTCCAGGTCATTAATCTATTGGTTGTGGTTGTGTCCAGGTCATTAATCTATTGGTTGTGGTTGTGTTCCAGGTCATTCATCTATTGGTTGTGGTTGTGTCCAGGTCATTAATCTATTGGCTGTGGTTGTGTTCCAGGTCATTAATCTATTGGTTGTGGTTGTGTTCCAGGTCATTCATCTATTGGTTGTGGTTGTGTCCAGGTCATTAATCTATTGGTTGTGGTTGTGTTCCAGGTCATTAATCTATTGGTTGTGGTTGTGTCCAGGTCATTAATCTATTGGTTGTGGTTGTGTTCCAGGTCATTAATCTATTGGTTGTGGTTGTGTTCCAGGTCATTAATCTATTGGTTGTGGTTGTGTCCAGGTCATTAATCTATTGGTTGTGGTTGTGTTCCAGGTCATTAATCTATTGGTTGTGGTTGTGTTCCAGGTCATTAATCTATTGGTTGTGGTTGTGTCCAGGTCATTAATCTATTGGTTGTGGTTGTGTTCCAGGTCATTAATATATTGGTTGTGGTTGTGTTCCAGGTCATTAATATTTTGGTTGTGGTTGTGTTCCAGGTCATTAATCTATTGGTTATGGTTGTGTTCCAGGTCATTAATCTATTGGTTATGGTTATGGTTGTGTTCCAGGTCATTAATCTATTGGTTATGGTTGTGGTTGTGTCCAGGTCATTAATCTATTGGTTGTGGTTTTGTTCCAGGTCATTAATCTATTGGTTGTGGTTGTGTTCCAGGTCATTAATCTATTGGTTATGGTTGTGGTTGTGTCCAGGTCATTAATCTATTTGTTGTGGTTTTGTTCCAGGTCATTAATCTATTGGTTGTGGTTGTGGTTATGGTTGTGTTCAGGTCATTAATATTTTGGTTGTGGTTGTGTTCCAGGTCATTCATCTATTGGTTGATGTTGTATTCCAGGTCATTAATCTATTGGTTGTGGTTGTGTCCAGGTCATTAATCTATTGGTTGATGTTGTGTTCCAGGTCATTAATCTATTGGTTGATGTTGTATTCCAGGTCATTAATCTATTGGTTGTGGTTGTGTCCAGGTCATTAATCTATTGGTTGAGTTGTGTTCCAGGTCATTAATCTATTGGTTGATGTTGTGTTCCAGGTCATTAATCTATTGGTTGATGTTGTGTTCCAGGTCATTAATCTATTGGTTGATGTTGTGTTCCAGGTCATTAATCCATTGGTTGATGTTGTGTTCCAGGTCATTAATCTATTGGTTGATGTTGTGTTCCAGGTCATTAATCTATTGGTTGATGTTGTGTTCCAGGTCATTAATCTATTGGTTGATGTTGTGTTCCAGGTCATTAATCTATTGGTTGTGGTTGTGTTCCAGGTCATTAATCTATTGGTTGATGTTGTGTTCCAGGTCATGAATCTATTGGTTGTTGTTGTGTCCAGGTCATTAATCTATTGGTTGATGTTGTGTTCCAGGTCATTAATCTATTGGTT
>CM072219.1:92242968-92245468 GCA_036851935.1 Coregonus suidteri
CAGTGGGAGGGTAGCTACAGTAGAGACGGGGGGGGGGGGGGGGGGGTTAGGCACGTGGGAGGGTAGACTACAGGGACGGGGGGGGGGGGGGGGTTATGGCAGTGGGAGGGTAGCTACAGTAGAGACGGGGGGGGGGGGGGGGGGGGGGGCAGTGGGAGGGTAGCTACAGGAGAGACTGGGGGGGGGGGGGATGGCATTGGGAGGGGTAGTTACAGGAGAGAAGGGGGGGGGGGGGGGCGTATGGCAGTGGGAGGGTAGTTACAGGAGAGGGGGGGGGGGGTGGCGGGTTGGGCAGGGGGGGGTGGGCGAGGCTTTTTGGGGGGCGGGGGGGGGGGGGGTGTGGGGGGGGGGGGGTGGGGGGGGGGGGCTATGGCAGTGGGAGGGTAGCTACAGGAGAGACTGGGGGGGGGGGTATGGCAGTGGGAGGGTAGCTACAGGGAGGGGGGGGGGGGGGGGGGGGGGGTATGGGGGGGGGTGGTCTGGGGGGGTATGGGGGGGGGTATGGCAGTGGGAGGGTAGCTACAGGAGAGACTGGGGGGGGGGGGGGGTAGGGTAGGGGCAGGGGGCGGGGGGGTAGGAGGGGAGGGTACAGGAGAGACTGGGGGGGGGGGGGGGGGGGGGGGGGGGGGGGGAGGGCAGTGGGAGGGTAGCTACAGGAGAGACTGGGGGGGGGGGGGGTATGGCAGTGGGAGGGTAGCTACAGGAGAGACTGGGGGGGGGGGGGTATGGCAGTGGGAGGGTAGCTACAGGAGAGACTGGGGGGGGGGGGGGTATGGCCAGTGGGGAGGGTAGCTACAGGAGAGAGACTGGGGGGGGGGGGTATGGCAGTGGGAGGGTAGCTACAGGAGAGACTGGGGGGGGGGTATGGCAGTGGGAGGGTAGCTACAGGAGAGACTGGGGGGGGGGTATGGCAGTGGGAGGGGTAGCTACAGGAGAGACGGGGGGGGGGTATGGCAGTGGGAGGGTAGCTACAGGAGAGACTGGGGGGGGGGGGGGTATGGCAGTGGGAGGGTAGCTACAGGAGAGACTGGGGGGGGGGGTATGGCAGTGGGAGGTTAGCTACAGGAGAGACTGGGGGGGGGTGTATGGCAGTGGGAGGGTAGCTACAGGAGAGACGGGGAGGGTAGGTACAGGAGAGATACAGGGGGGGGGGTTATGGCAGTGGGAGGGTAGCTACAGGAGAGACTGGGGGGGGGGGTATGGCAGTGGGAGGGTAGCTACAGGAGAGACTGGGGGGGGGGGGATGGCAGGGGGAGGGTAGCTACAGGAGAGACTGGGGGGGGGGGGGGGTATGGCAGTGGGAGGGGTAGCTACAGGAGAGACTGGGGGGGGGGGGGTATGGCAGTGGGAGGGTAGCTACAGGAGAGACTGGGGGGGGGGGGGGGGTATGGCAGTGGGAGGGTAGCTACAGGAGAGACTGGGGGGGGGGGGGGGGGGGGGGGGGGGGGGGTTATGGCAGTGGGAGGGTATTAGCTACAGGACAGGAGAGACTGGGGGGGGGGGGGTATGGCAGTGGGAGGGTAGCTACAGGAGAGACTGGGGGGGGGGGGGGTTAGGTATGGCAGTGGGAGGGTAGCTACAGGAGAGACTGGGGGGGGGGGGGGTATGGCAGTGGGAGGGTAGCTACAGGAGAGACTGGGGGGGGGGGGGTATGGCAGTGGGAGGGTAGCTACAGGAGAGACTGGGGGGGGGGGGGGGGGTATGGCAGTGGGAGGGTAGTTACAGAGAGAGACTGGGGGGGGGGGGTGGGGGGGTATGGCAGTGGGAGGGTAGCTACAGGAGAGACTGGGGGGGGGGGGGGATATGGCAGTGGGAGGGTAGCTACAGGAGAGACTGGGGGGGGGGGGGTATGGCAGTGAGAGGGTAGCTACAGGAGAGACTGATATTTCAGTGAAGTGGTATAAAGTCACACTTGGAGGGGCTTGTTGTAGTTACCAGTGAGGGGCTTGTTGTAGTTACCAGTGAGGGGCTTGTTGTAGTTACAGTAAGGGGCTTGTTGTAGTTACCAGTGAGGGGCTTTGTTGTAGTTACCAGTGAGGGGCTTGTTGTAGTTACCAGTGAGGGGCTGTTGTAGTTACCAGTGAGGGCCTTGTTGTAGTTACCAGTGAGGGGCTTGTTGTAGTTACCAGTGAGGGGCTTGTTGTAGTTACCAGTGAGGGGCTTGTTGTAGTTACCAGTGAGGGGCTTGTTGTAGTTTACCAGTGAGGGGCTTGTTGTAGTTACCAGTGAGGGGCTTGTTGTAGTACCAGTGAGGGGCTTGTTGTAGTTACCAGTGAGGGGCTTGTTGTAGTTACCAGTGAGGGGCTTGTTGTAGTTACAGTGAGGGGCTTGTTGTAGTTACCCAGTGAGGGGCTTGTTGTAGTTACCAGTGAGGGGCTTGTTGTAGTTACCAGTGAGGGGCTTGTTGTAGTTACCAGTGAGGGGCTTGTTGTAGTTACCAGTGAGGGGCTTGTTGTAGTTACCAGTGAGGGGCTTGTTGTAGTTACCAGTGAGGGGCTTG
>CM072219.1:92247968-92270468 GCA_036851935.1 Coregonus suidteri
AACTTCCACACACTGTGAACGATCTGAGAGACAGGGCCATCAAAAGGAAAATAAAATTCCACATACCAATTAGGATCTGGCTAAAAATACTTGAATCAGTTATAGAACCCATTGCCCTTCATGGTTGTGAGGTCTGGGGTCCGCTCACCAACCAATAATTCACAAAATGGGACAAACACCAAATTGAGACTCTGCATGCAGAATTCTGCAAAAATATCCTCTGTGTACAACGTAAAACACCAAATAATGCATGCAGAGCAGAATAAGGCCGATACCCGCTAATTATCAAAATCCAGAAAATAGCCATTAAATTCTACAACCACCTAAAAGGAAGCGATTCCCAAACCTTCAGTGTTCTAAAAAGGCTTGTTATGGAAGGTTTGGGAATCGCTTGTTTGGGGTTTTGCGTTGTATACTAAGTTTATTTTTGTCGAATTCTGCATGCAGAGTCTCAATTGGGTGTTTGTCCCATTTTGTGAATTCTTGGTTGGTGAGTGGACCCCAGACCTCACAACCATAGATAACAATGGGTTCTATAACTGATTTAAATATTTTTTTTGCCAGATCCTAATTGGGATGTCAAATTTTATGTTCCTTTTGATGGCATAGAAAGCCCTTCTTGCCTTGTCTCTTAGATCGTTAACATCCTTGTGGAAGTTACCTGTGTAAGTTACCATGTTTAGGCAGAAATAAGTATCATTCTTTGTGTGCTCTAGGGCAACTGTGTCTAGATAGAATTTCTATTTGTTGTCCTGGCAACTGGACCTTTTTTGGAACACCAGTATTTTTGTCTTACCGAGATTCACTGTCAGGGCCCAGGTCTGACAGAATCTATGCAGAAGATCTAGGTGCTGCTGTAGGCCCTCCTTGGTTGGGGACAGAAGCACCAGATCATCAGCAAACGGTAGACATTTGACTTCAGATTCTAGTAGGGTGAGGCCAGGTGCTGCAGACTGTTCTAGTGCCCTCACCAATTCGTTTACATATATGTTGAAGAGGGTGGGGCTTAAACTGCATCCCTGTCTCACCCCACGGCCCTGAGGAAAGAAATATGTGTGTTTATTGCCAATTTTAACTGCACACTTGTTGTTTGTGTACAAGGATTTTATAATCTTCTATGTTTTCCCCCAAATACCGCTTTCCATCAATTTGTATAGCATACCCTCATTCCAAATTGAGTCAAAATCATTTTCTTAATCAACAAAGCATGAGAAGAGTTTTGTTTTGATTTGTTTGTTCGTCAATTAGGGTGTGCAGGGTGAATACGTGGTCTGTCGTACGGTAATTTGGTAAGAAGCCAATTTGACATTTGCTCAGGACATTGTTTTTACTGAGGAAATGTTGGAGTCTGCTGTTTATGATACTGCAGATTAATTTTTTCAGAGGTTACTGTTGAAGCAGATTCCACAGTAATTATTTCAGTAATAATTGGTCTCCCCTTCTGTGGATTGGGGTGGTCAGACCTTGGTTCCAAATATTGGGGAAGATGCCAGACCTGAGGATACTATTGAAGAGTTTAAGAATAGCTCTATCACTCTCTCATCCTCTCTCTCTGTCTCTTTCTCTCTCTCTCTCTCTCTCTCTCTCTCTCTCTCGCTCTCTCTCTGTGTGGAGCTGTTTACAGCCTGGTAAGGATTTAGGGATCAGCACTCACTCTGAAATGGACTACAGCTGTAGTGAATCAGGGAGGTAGAGCGAGAGAGATAGAAAGAGAGAAAGAGAGAGAGGTCATGAACACATGAACTTTTCCTGAACTTTTTTGCAAAAATATAGATTCAGAGTTAGATAAACGAAATATACTTTTTTCACAAGGACCTATAAAGGATACTACCCTCTACAACATAACCTTCACTCCAAATCAAAACAACAAAAGTACAACCTGGATTTTGGACAAAATTACCCAGAAGGATTCTTACCACCAAGCTATGTTTAAAGCCAACAAGTAAAAGGCATTACAATAATCTCTAGATATTTTACTTTATAAAAATACTGAATGATAAATGAAGGCTACAGAGCTACCAAGCTTTCTAAGACAGGACAGACTTCCCAGCTGCAACTTTAATTTGCACTGAGGGTTGAAGTGAAAGGTGTGAAAGCCCATGAACCCAACAATGGCAACAGTTAATCAGAAACTGCCCCCACCCAAATGCAGAGCCCTCTGAGGCACCCTGCTCCATGGCTTCCTTACAGCCCTGTGCAGAGCCTATCATAGTACAGTTCCCATCAGAAAGAGAAATGACACTGCATGAACGACTACGAACAGAAGCTCCTCAGGGACAATCCAGAAACACTATTTGCGGACTGTTACAAGACTGGGAACATAAGCGTCTAAATTTCCACACAGACAATCCCCTGGCATGGCACGCTGCTGTAAAAACCCAGCTGTAGGTAAAATAGGTGGAGATCAAACTGCGGGTCAACACACTCCCGTCAGCACAGACCCAGACAACAGTCCAGCACAACAACACCCCCTCAACCAGAGCTGGAGAGGGAGAGAGAAAGAGAGACGCGTCTGCACTCTGGACAACTCCAACAGGAGAAAGAGGAGGAGCGACAGGATGAAATGCCCAGTCTATAGGAGAAGGTTGGAGCACTGGAGGACGAGGAGGAGAGAAAGCTGAAGTAGGAGGTGAGACAGAGAACAGCCTTCCCCAGACCCTGACCACAGCCTCGACATCACAGCAGGACAGATAACTGAAGAACCACCAACCCAGCAGGCCCCAACCCCCTCCTAGCAGCCCCTATGAAAACCCATCAACACCCACTGAGGACACACACAAGCCACAGATTGTACTCCTTATGGACACCAATGGGAAATACATAGAAGAAAATAAACTTTTTCCCAAACACACAGTGTCTAAACTCTGGTGTCCAAAGACACCCAGCGCGCCCTAGACCTTCTGTCTGAGGACCCGACTAGGAGAACCCTCCTAGACCCCACGGACCGCGCACCAAGAGGACCCACGCCAAGAGGACCTACATCCAGACCACAGCACCACCAGCCACATCCACCCCCCCACCCCAACCAGTTTCTAAACACTTTCTACATTCATTTGGATGCTACCATGATTGTGGGCCGGATAAGTCCTGAAGCGAATCATGAATAATAAGTGAGACTAGTTACAGACGCACAAATCATACCCCCCCAAAAGATACTAACCTCCCCGTTTATTGTAATGGTCCAGAGGTTAGCATGTCTTGGGGGTATGATATAACATGCTAACCTCTCCTTTAGTGTTAATGTAATGGTGAGAGGTTAGCATGTCTTGGCAATGGTATGATATAAAATGCTAACCTCTCTGTGTCTGTAATGGTGAGAGGTTAGCATGTCTTGGGGGTATGGATATAAAATGCTAACCTCTCCTGTTTTATTGTAATGGTGAGAGGGTAGGAGCATGTCTTGGGGGTATGATATGGTTACACAATACATTATTTAGCATACATTTCTATTGGGCACAAAACATAATCTGAAACAAATGCAACCAAAACAAACAGCAAATTTGATCCAACAAATGTGTAGTGACAAGCTTGATGTAGTCATTGCGTGCTATGAATATGGAGCCAAATACTAAACTTTTGACTACTTTAATACACATATAAGTGAATATGTCCCAATACTTTTGGTCCCCTGAAATGGGGGGGACTATGTACAAAAAGTGCTGTTCACCCGATATGGATGAAAATACCCTAAAATTAAAGCTGACAGTCTGCACTTTAACCTCATAGTCAATGTATCATTAAAAATCCAAAGTGCTGGAGTACAGAGCCAAAACAACAACAAAAATGTCACTGTCCCAATCCTTTGTTTTTTCACTGTAGATCCCCCCTATAGAATCCCCATACTTTAATGAAGAGTTTCTCCATCCCTGAGGGGGAAATCAATCATTTCCAGACCCAGGGACATGTACTAGTCTGTGGCGACCTAAATGCCAGAACTGGACAAGAACCTGACACTCTCAGCACACAGGGGGACAAACACCTACCTGGAGGTGACAGCATTCCCTCCCCCATATGCCACCCTAGTCACAACTACGACAAAACAACCAACAAAAACGGGTCACAACTCCTTCAGCTCTGTGGCATTCTGGTTCTGTACATAGTCAATGGTAGGCTTCGAGGGGACTCCTATGGTAGGTACACCTACATCTCATCTCTTGGCAGTAGTACTGTAGACTACTTTATCACAGACCTCAACCCAGAGTCAATCAGAGCGTTCACAGTCAGCCCACTGACACCCCTATCAGATCACAGCAAAATCACAGTCTACTTGAACAGAGAAATACTCAACCATGAGGTTTCGAAAGCTGAACAAACTGCATACTATTAAGAAATGCTATAGATGGAAGGAGGGTAGTGTAGAAACCTACACAAAGAACTGTTGTCTAAAAACAAATCCAATCCCTCCTAGGCAACTTACTGGACAAAATGTTTCCTTGCAATAGTGAAGGTGTAAACTTTGCAGGAGGAAGCCTGAACAGTATATTTGACCTATCAGCTAACATATCACATTTTTTTTTAATCAAGCAGAAAGCCTAAGAAAATTAACAACAATGAGAAATGGTTTATGAAGAATGTAAAAACCTAAGAAAGAAATTGAGGAACCTATCCATCCAAAAACACAGAGACCCAGAAAACCAGTACAGAAATACACTAAGAAAAAAATCCATAGAATCAAATCGCTCCTGGGAAAATGTGAACACACTAAACAAACAACAACATGAAGAGTTATATATCTGTCACGCCCCGACTCAGGGGACGCTTAAATGTTGAGTCAGGGTGTGTATATTCCTTGTTGTGCTTGTTCTATGTTATAGGATCTAGTATGTCTAGATCAATGTTGGCCTGTGGTGGTTCCCAATCAGAGGCAGCTGTCGCTCGTTGTCTCTGATTGGGGACCATACTTAGGCAGCCTATTGGCACTGTCTTGTTGTGGGATCTTGTTCCTTGTAAGGTATGTTGTGTGGTCTACCTTGGACTTCACGTTTTGTTTCTTGTTTTGTCGTGTGCTTATTTAGTTTAATAAACATGTATGCTTATCACGCTGCGCCTTGGTCTGACCCGTCATTCAACGAACGTGACAATATCCAAAATGGAGACGTATGGATAAACCACTTCTCCAACCTTTTTGGCCAAATAACTAAGAACTAAAACATATACATGGTAATTTACAAAACTTAGAATCAGCTATTAAAGACTCCCAGAACCCACTGGATTCTCCAATTACATTGGATGAGCTACAGGACAATATATAAACCCCAAAAGGCCTGTGATGTTGATGGTATCCTAAACAAAATGATAAAATATACAGACCACAAATTCAAATGGGCTATTCTTAAACTCTTTCACATCATCCTCAGCTCTGGCATATTCCCCAATATTTGGAACCAAGCAAGGTCTGATCACCCCAATCCACAAAAATGTTGACAAATTTGACGCCAATAATTACCGTGGAATCTGCATCAGCAGCAAACTCTGAAAAATCCTCTGCAGTATCATCAACAGCAGACTCCAACATTTCCTCAGTGAAAACAATGTCCTGAACAAATGTCAAAATGGCTTCTTACCAAAATACCGTACGACAGAACACATATATACACCCTGCACACCCTAATTGACACACAAACAAACCAAAACAAAGGCAAAGTCTTCTCATACTTTGTTGATTTCCAAATAGCTGTTGACATGAGGGCCTGCTATACAAATTGATGGAAAGTGGTGTTGGGGTGAAAATATACGATATTGTAAAATCAGTGTGCACAAAGAACAAGTGTGCAGGTGCGAGCACTAGAATAGTCTACAGCACCCGGCCTCAACCTACTGGACTCTGAAGTCAAACGTCTACTGTTTGCTGATGATCTGGTGATGATTGATTGATTGATTGATTGAATTTATTTGACCATTTCTAAAATACATACATAAGGGCGCTCCAGCCGCTGACGCCTCCACATACAATGTAAGAAAATCATCAAGGATGAAGCTCGACATCTTATTTCCATTGTGGTCCTTTGAAGAGGGAAGGGGGAACGGGGAATGCAACAAGGTTAGGTGGTTGTAGCGGCAACAAACAATGAAAGACAAAAATTGTTGTTTGTTACATAACGAGATAATTAGTACAATTCCCTTTCCTAATAAACAACTATGGACAGGTACATCTCCCTTGTCTCACATACCCTTAATATATAAAACAATCAATCCCTAATATATACAAGACAAGCACCATAAAATAATATAAATAAATAAAATATAATATATAAAATATTAAATAAACAGCAGGCACCAATATGCTATCCCAGGCATTTCCTTCTCAGCCACGAACTATAGTCTTACGACTCACTTTATTTAGCCATTTTTTTCATTGAGAACTTGAAACTACCAAATGGCGGTTATAAGTTTCAAATTCTTCGGAAAGACTATTCCACAGAATGGCAGCCGAGTATAAAAAAGTTTATTTCCCCATACCACTTTTAAATCTAATAGGAACAACGTCAGTTTCACTCCTTCTAGTGGAGTAGTTATGGTTATCCCCTACTAAGTTAAAGTAGTTACATACTGTAGGTACCTGGGGACCATACTGTGGACAATCTTATGTACAAGACACAGTTTAATCTGAGCGACTCTCTCCTCCACTTTGAGCAACCAACCAAGGAGGGCCTACAGCAGCATCTAGATCTTCTGCACAGATTCTGTCAGACCTGGGCCCTGACAGTGAATCTCAGTAAGACAAAAATAATTGTGTTCCAAAAAAGGTCCAGTTGCCAGGACAACAAATACAAATTCCATCTAGATACCGTTGCCCTAGAGCACACAAAGAATGATACCTAACACGGCCTAAACATCAGCACCACAGGTAACTTCCAACAAGGCTGTGAACGATCTAAGAGACAAGGCAAGAAGAGCCTTCTATGCCATCAAAAATAAAATGTGATATCCCAATTAGGATATTGCTAAAAATACTTCAATCAGTTATAGAACCCATTGCCCTCTATGGTTGTGAGGTCTGGGGTCCACTCACCAACCAATAATTCACAAAATGGGACAAACACCAAATTGAGACTCTGAATGCAGAATTCTGCAAAAATATCTTCTGTGTACAACGTAAAACACCAAATAATGCATGCAGAGCAGAATTAGGCCGATACCCGCTAATTATCGAAATCCAGAAAAGAGACGTTAAATTCTACAACCACCTAAAAGGAAGCGATTCCCAAACCTTCCATAACAAAGCCATCACCTACAGAGAGATGAACCCTGGAGAAGAGTCCCCTAAGCAAGCTGGTCCTGGGGCTCTGTTCACAAACACAAACAGACCCCACAGAGCCCCAGGACAGCGACACAATTAGACCCAACCAAATCATGAGAAAACCAAAAAAGAGAATTACTTGACACATTTGAAATAATTTACAAAAAAACTGAGCTAGAATGCTATTTGGCACTAAACAGAGAGTACACAATGGCAGAATACCTGACCACTGTGACTGACCCAAACTTAAGGAAAGTTTTGACTATGTACAGACTCAGTGAGCATAGCCTTGCTATTTAGAATGTTTGCCTCACAAAATGAGGTGGAAACTGAGCTGCACTTCCTAACCTCCTGCCAAATGTATGACCATATTAGAGACACATATTTCCCTCAGATTACACAGACCCACAAAGAATTTGAAAACAAATCCAATTTTGATAAACTCCCATATCTATTGTTTGAATTTTATATTTTATATTTTGTTTATTATCTATTTCACTTGCTTTTGTTTATTATCTATTTCACACTTGCTTTGGCAATGTTAACATAGAGTTTTCCCATGCAGATAAAGCCCTTTGAATTGAATTGAGAGAGAGAGAGAGAGAGAGAGAGGAGAGAGAGAGAGAGAGAGAGAGAGAGAGAGAGAGAGACAGAGAGAGAGAGACAGAGAGAGAGAGAGACGAGAGAGAGAGAGAGAGAGAGAGAGACAGAGAGAGAGAGAGAGACAGAGAGACAGAGAGAGAGAGAGAGAGAGAGAGAGGGAGAGGGGAGAGGAGAGAGAGAGAGAGAGAGAGAGAGAGAGAGAGAGGAGAGAGAGAGAGAGAGAGAGAGAGAGAGAGAGAGAGAGAGAGAGAGAGAGGACAGAGAGAGAGAGAGAGAGAGAGAGAGAGAGACAGAATAGACTACTAGAGTATGTATATAGAGAATGAGTCTTGCACACTACTTGTATCTAGTCAGTCAATCAATCAAGTTTATTTATTAATCCCTTCTTACATCAGCAGTTGTCACAAAGTGCATTTTTTTACAGTGCATCATGAATAGTGAACTATAATATTAGGATATATTGACAGTCTAAAAAACAGCCTCTGTGACCTCTCAGTAACCTGTGACCTCTCAGTAACCTGTGACCTCTCAGTAACCTGTGACCTCTCAGTAACCTGTGACCTCTCAGTAACCTGTGACCTCTCAGTAACCTGTGTCTGTCTGTCTGTCTGTCTGTCTGTCTGTCTGTCTGTCTGTCTGTCTGTCTGTCTGTCTGTCTGTCTGTCTGTCTGTCTGTCTGTCCTTCTATTGTTTCATCAGAAAACGGCGGCAGACGGTAAACGTCAGGAGGTCATCGTTCTGGACTCCAAGAGGAGCAACGCCATCAACATCGGACTGACCGTCCTGCCTCCTCCTCGCACCATCAAGACCGCCATCCTCAACTTTGACGAGTACGCACTCAACAAGGAGGGCATCGAGGTGAGAGATGATGGTGGTGATGATGATGATGATGATGAGGAGGCATCGAGGTATAATACAATTAAAATTAAATAAATATTTTAAAGTGAGAATAAGCATTGATCTGAAGCTGAAAAATAAAGGAAATTCACATGAGCACCACATTGCCTATTCTACCCATGCTCTACCAAGGGTTTTCCAGCACACAGCTTTGACCTACTACAGCAGCCATGTGATATTGTACTTCAAAACTATGTTTAGGCAGGTTGCTTAGGACTCAAACCTTCTCGAACAGCCTAAAAACATAGTGTGAAGTACAATATCAACATGGCTGCTGTAGTAGGTCAAAGCTGTGTGCTGGAAAACCTTGGTAGAGCATGGGTGGAATAGGCAATGTGGTGCTCATGTGAATCTCAATCAATCAATCAATCAATTTTATTTTATATAGCCCTTCTTACATCAGCTAATATCTCGAAGTGCTGTACAGAAACCCAGCCTAAAACCCCAAACAGCTAGTAATGCAGGTGTGTAGAAGCACGGTGGCTAGGAAAAACTCCCTAGAAAGGCAAAACCTAGGAAGAAACCTAGAGAGGAACCAGGCTATGAGGGGTGGCCAGTCCTCTTCTGGCTGTGCCGGGTGGAGATTATAACAGAACCATGCCAAGATGTTCAAAAATGTTCATAAGTGACAAGCATGGTCAAATAATAATCAGGAATAAATCTCAGTTGGCTTTTCATAGCCGATCATTAAGAGTTGAAAACAGCAGGTCTGGGACAGGTAGGGGTTCCATAACCGCAGGCAGAACAGTTGAAACTGGAATAGCAGCAAGGCCAGGCGGACTGGGGACAGCAAGGAGTCACCACGGCCGGTAGTCCCGGCGTATGGTCCTAGGGCTCAGGTCTCTCAGTTGGCTTTCATAGCCCGATCATTAAGAGTTGAAAACAGCAGGTCTGGGACAGGTAGGGGTTTCGTAGCCGCAGGCAGAACAGTTGAAACTGGAATAGCAGCAAGGCCAGGCGGACTGGGGACAGCAAGGTGTCATCATGCCCGGTAGTCCTGACGTATGGTCCTAGGGCTCAGGTTCTCAGAGAGAAAGAGAGAACGAGAGAATTAGAGAGAGCATACTTAAATTCACACAGGACACTGGATAAGACAGGAGAAGTACTCCAGGTATAACCAACTAACCCCAGCCCCCCGACACATAAACTACTGCAGCATAAATACTGGAGGCTGAGGGACAGGAGCGGTCCGGAGACACTGTGGCCCCATCCGAAGAAACCCCCGGACAGGGCCAAACAGGAAGGATATAACCCCACCCACTCCGCCAAAGCACAGCCCCCGCACCACTAGAGGGATATCCCCAACCACCAACTTACAATCCTGAGACAAGGCCGAGTATAGCCCACAGAGGTCTCCACCACAGCACAAACCAAGGGGGGGGGCGCCAACCCAGACAGGAAGATCACGTCAGTAACTCAAACCCACTCAAGTGACGCACCCCTCCCAGGGACGGCATGAAAGAGCACCAGCAAGCCAGTGACTCAGCCCCTGCAACAGGGTTAGAGGCAGAGAACCCCCAGTGGAGAGGGGAACCGGCCTGGCAGAGACAGCAAGGGCTGTTCGTTGCTCCAGCCTTTCCGTTCACCTTCACACTCCTGGGCCAGACTACACTCAATCATATGACCTACTGAAGAGATAAGTCTTCAGTAAAGACTTAAAGGTTGAGACCGAGTCTGCGTCTCTCACATGGGTAGGCAGACTGTTCCATAAAAATGGAGATCTATAGGAGAAAGCCCTGCCTCCCGCTGTTTGCTTAGAAATTCTAGGGACAATTAGGAGGCCTGCGTCTTGTGACCCGTAGCGTACGTATTGGTATGTACGGCAGGACCAACTCGGAAAGATAGGTAGGAGCAAGCCCATGTAACGCTTTATAGGTTAACAGTAAAACCTTGAAATCAGCCCTTGCCTTAACAGGAAGCCAGTGTAGGGAAGCTAGCACTGGAGTAATATGATCAAATTTCTTGGTTCTAGTCAGGATTCTAGCAGCCGTATTTAGCACTAACTGAAGTTTATTTAGTGCTTTATCCGGGTAGCCGGAAAATAGAGCATTGCAGTAGTCTAACCTAGAAGTAACAAATGCATGGATTAATTTTTCTGCATCATTTTTGGACAGAAAATTTCTGATTTTTGCAATGTTACGTAGATGGAAAAAAGCTGTCCTTGAAAAAAGTCTTGATATGTTCGTCAAAAGAGAGATCAGGGTCAAGAGTAACGCCTAGGTCCTTCACAGTTTTTATTGAGACGACTTTACAACCATCAAGATTAATTGTCAGATTTAACAGAAGATCTCTTTGTTTCTTGGGACCTAGAACAAGCATCTCTGTTTTGTCCGAGTTTAAAAGTAAAAAGTTTTCAGCCATCCACTTCCTTATGTCTGAAACACAGGCTTCTAGCGAGGGCAATTTTGGGGCTTCACCATGCTTCATTGAAATGTACAGCTGTGTGTCATCCGCATAGCAGTGAAAGTTAACATTATGTTTTCGAATAACATCCCCAAGAGGTAAAATATATAGTGAAAACAATAGTGGTCCTAAAACGGAACCTTGAGGAACACCGAAATGTACAGTTGATTTGTCGGAGGACAGACCATTCACAGAGACAAAAACTGATATCTTTCCGACAGGTAGGATCTAAACCAGGCCAGAAACTTGTCCGTGTAGACCAATTTGGGTTTCCAGTCTCTCCAAAAGAATGTGGTGATCGATGGTGTCAAAGGCAGCACTAAGGTCTAGTAGCACGAGGACAGATGCAGAGCCTCGGTCTGACGCCATTAAAAGGTCATTTACCACCTTCACAAGTGCAGTCTCAGTGCTATGATGGGGTCTAAAACCAGACGAAAGCATTTCGTATACATTGTTTGTCTTCAGAAAGGCAGTGAGTTGCTGCGCAACAGCTTTTTTCAAAATTTTTGAGAGGAATGGAAGATTCGATATAGGCCGATAGTTTTTTATATTTTCCGGGTCAAGGTTTGGCTTTTTCAAGAGAGGCTTTATCACTGCCACTTTTAGTGAGTTTGGTACACATCCGGTGGATAGAGAGCTGTTTATTATGTTCAACATAGGAGGGCCAAGCACAGGAAGCAGCTCCTTCAGCAGTTTTAGTAGGAATAGGATCCAGTATGCAGCTTGAAGGTTTAGAGGCCATGATTATTTTCATCATTGTGTCAAGAGATATAGTACTAAAACACTTAAGTGTCTCTCCCGATCCCAGGCCCTCGCAGAGCTGTGCAGATCCAGGACAGCTAAGCCCTGGAGGAATACGCAGATTCAAAGAGGAGTCCGTAATTTGCTTTCTAATGGTCATGATCTTTTCCTCAAAGAAGTTCATGAATTTATCACTGCTGAAGTGAAAGCCATCCTCTCTTGGGGAATGCTGCTTTTTAGTTAGCTTTGCAACAGTATCAAAAAGAAATTTTGGATTGTTCTTATTTTCCTCGATTAAGTTGGAAAAGTAGGATGATCGAGCAGCAGTGAGGGCTCTTCGGTACTGCACGGTACTGTCTTTTCCAAGCTAGTCGGAAGACTTCCAGTTTGGTGTGGCGCCATTTCCGTTCCAATTTCCTGGAAGCTTGCTTCAAAGCTCGGGTATTTTCTGTATACCAGGGAGCTAGTTTCTTATGACAAATGTTTTTCGTTTTTAGGGGTGCAACTGCATCTAGGGTATTGCGCAAGGTTAAATTGAGTTCCTCAGTTAAGTGGTTAACTGATTTTTGTCCTCTGACGTCCTTGGGTAGCAGAAGGAGTCTGGAAGGGCATCAATGAATTTTTGTGTTGTCTGAGAATTTATAGCACGACTTTTGATGCTCCTTGGTTGGGGTCTGAGCAGATTATTTGTTGCGATTGCAAACGTAATAAAATGGTGGTCCGATAGTCCAGGATTTTGTGGAAAAACATTAAGATCTACAACATTTATTCCATGGGACAAAACTAGGTCCAGAGTATGACTGTGGCAGTGAGTAGGTCCAGAGACATGTTGGACAAAACCCCACTGAGTCGATAATGGCTCCGAAAGACTTTTGGAGTGGGTCTGTGGACTTCTCCATGTGAATATTAAAATCACCAAAAATTAGAATATGATCTGCTATGACTACAAGGTCTGATAGGAATTCAGGAAACTCAGAGAGGAACGCTGTATATGGCCCAGGAGGCCTGTAAACAGTAGCTATAAAAAAGTGATTGAGTAGGCTGCATAGATTTCATGACTAGAAGCTCAAAAGATGAAAACGCCATTTTTTTTTTTTGTAAATTGAAATTTGCTATCGTAAATGTTAGCAACACCTCCGCCTTTGCGGGATGCACGGGGAATATGGTCACTAGTGTAACCAGGAGGTGAGGCCTCATTTAACACAGCAAATTCATCAGGCTTAAGCCATGTTTCAGTCAGGCAATCACATCAAGATTATGATCAGTGATTAGTTCATTGACTATGACTGCCTTTGAAGTGAGGGATCTAACATAAGTAACCCTATTTTGAGATGTGAGGTATCACGATCTCTTTCAATAATGGCAGGAATGGAGGAGGTCTTTATCCTAATAAGATTGCTAGGGTGAAACACCGCCATGTTTAGTTTTGCCCAACCTAGATCGAGGCACAGACACAGTCTCAATGGGTATGGCTGAGCTGACTACACTGACTGTGCTATTGGCAGACTCCACTAAGCTGGCAGGTTGGCTAACAGCCTGCTGCCTGGCCTGCACCCTATTTCACTGTGGGGCTAGAGGAGTTAGAGCCCTATCTATGTTGGTAGATAAGAGGAGAGCACCCCTCCAGCTAGGATGGAGTCCGTCGCTCCTCAGCAGGTCAGGCTTGGTCCTGTTTGTGGGTGAGTCCCAGAAAGAGGGCCAATTATCCACAAATGTTATCTTTTGGGAGGGGCAGAAAACAGTTTTCAACCAGCGATTAAGTGCTGAGACTCTGCTGTAGAGCTCGTCACTTCCCCTAACTGGGAGGGGCAGAGACAATTACTCGATGCCGACACATCTTTCTAGCTGATTTACACGCTGAAGCTATGTTGCACTTGGTGACCTCTGACTGTTTCATCCTAACATCGTTGGTGCCGACGTGGATAACAATATCTCTATACTCTCTACACTCGCCAGTTTTAGCTTTAGCCAGCACCATCTTTAGATTAGCCTTAACGTCGGTAGCCCTGCCCCCTGGTAAACAGTGTATGATCGCTGGGTGATTCGTTTTAAGTCTAATACTGCGGGTAATGGAGTCGCCAATGACTAGGGTTTTCAATTTGTCAGAGCTAATGGTGGGAGCCTTCGGAGTCTCAGACCCCGTAACGGGAGGGAGTAGAGACTAGAGAAGACTCAGACTCAGACTCCGACTCGCTACATAATGGGGAAAACCGGTTGAAGGTTTCTGTCGGCTGAATGAGCGACACCGGTTGAGCATTCCAACAGTATTTCCCTCCAGAAGCCATGAGAAAGTTGTCCGGCTGCGGGGACTGTGCGGGGGGATTTATACTGACGTTACTGTCTGTACTTACTGGTGGCACAGACGCTGTTTCTTCCTTTCCTACACTGATATTACCCTTGCCTAACGATTGCGTCTGAAGCTGGGCTTGTAGCACAGCTATTCTCGCGTATAAGGCGAGAATTCTCCTGTATATTATGAGTACAGCGACTGCAATTAGAAGACATCATGTTAATGTTACTACTTAGCTTCGGCTGTTGAAGATGTTGATGAACCATGTCCAGATAAAGCGTCCGGAGTGAAAAAGTTGAATAAGGGAAAAAAAAGTTGCGATGGAAAAAAGGAAAATAACGTAAAGTTGGCAGCTAAAACGCACAGGAAAATGACTCTTCTGTCTCGGGATAAACGTCCGGGGTGAAAAAGTTTTAACGAAAAAAAGATGATGTGAGGACAAAACTAAAAAGTTGGTAAATTTGTTGAACACAGAGATGATTTAAACGTTTATTAAAAGTAAAACGTGAATAGTTTGGCAGGTAGCCAAGTAGCAACAAACAGCACAGCAGTACGGAGACAATGCCCCCCCCCCCCCCCCAAATTGTAAAGTGGTTATCCCACTGGCTATAGGGTGAACGCACCAATTTGTGAGTCGCTCTGGCTAAGAGCGTCTGCTAAATGACGTTAATGTGCCCTTGAGCAAGGCACTTAACCCTAATTGCTCCTGTAAGTCGCTCTGGTTAAGAGCGTCTGCTAAATGACTAAAATGTAAAATGTAAATGTAATGCGGAAGCGAGACGGAAGTGTTTTCAGAGCAATCTCCTTTCTTTTTAAGCTTCAGACCAATGCCTATTCTTACTTAAAACATTGTTTTTGTTTTTTACACCGAAAGGTGATTGTACAATATTATTATCCAACATTATAATAGAACAGTTAAAACTTTTTTTTTTTAAATGTCATACCAGTGGTATGCGGTCTAATACACCACGGCTTTCAGCCAATCAGCATTCAGGGGTCAAACAGCCCTGTTTATAATACAGCATAACAGCTGGGTGCGCTAAAACCTTGAATACAAAACTTCAGCTACGAATGTCCTAAGTAATGCTGAACACTGCTGGTCCAACTGCAGTAAAACAGCACACATGTCCTCATTTATAAACGGCAGTGTGAATATGAAAACAGGTGGGAGTACTCACAGATGTGGAACAGAACATACATGTTAAGTATTGATAGAGTGTAGTACAATGTGTTCCGCGTGCATTTGAATTGACATAAGTCGTTTGTCAGCTCCACATGGGCCAGCTTGAATTTCTCCATGACAGGCGCATGACCACAATCCGCCGCGCTCACGGATGAGGGGCAACGATCTCTTTCTTCCTTGAGAGTCTGAGAGCTGGGCTCTCCTCCGTTCTAGCAGTAGTACCCCACCACCACACACACTGACACTTGCCTGCCGCTCCACAAACCCAAAGGATATTTTAAGAGCCATCTAATGTATGCAAATAAGCACTGTGTGTCAAACTACATCTACTAAAGAGAATGGTGAAAATGTATCCTCCGAGAAGCAAAACCAGGACCTTCAGTTCCGAAGGCGGTGACGCTAACTGTTACGCTACAAACCTTGTTATAAACACAACTTAACTGGAAGCTTTCGTTGTTAATTCACTCAGTAATGATTGAACGTTTTTTTTTTTTCTCTTGCTTGGTTAAAAATAAATAGTCTTAATCAGTTGTTGTTGGCTAGATTCTCTGAACAACAGTGTCCTGACGACTGAGCACATTTTGTGTGTCAGGTGAAATTAGCATTAGCATTTGCATTAGCTCAATGTATCCAAATAAATGTCACTAGAAAACAATTTGAACAAATGCAAATGCAGCTACTTTGCTGTTATTCTGGCTGCACTTTTTGACATGACTGTAAGTTAGCCGTAGTTGGCTAGCTAGTGTGGTGTCTAAGGAATTTATGACTTTGCTAACGTTTGCAAATGGTATCTTGGAGGATGTTGACTCAGCTTAAAGGGAGCATCTGGCACCCCATAAAACAGAGGAGAGTCTGCTATGTAGGAACCCTGGGATTGGTCGGTCGGAAAACACCCATATTATGTTACATAGGATATAAATACTTGGTTAAAACAAAGGAGGACAGAATAATCATATTTGAGATTGGGCGGTTAGTCTCCAGATATTCTGCAGATATCTGTAAATTGAAGCTGTAACCCTTTGATATAAATAAACCTTTATAATCAAAGTACAGTGTCAGCGGAATTCTTGGTCTCGCAGCATAATTAGCAACGTTTTCTCGACACCACACTAGCAAGCAAGGGATAATAAAATTGACAGCAAGTATGGCAATGGAACACTTAGAACAAACGACCATAGATACAGAACAAAAAGACTGAACGACTGGGTCGCGTCTCTAGCAACTGAACCAATAGAACGAACGACCAGCCGGCTTGGGTAGCAACCCTAGATTTGTATCGGGACTATATCTTGTGGAAGGATGAAATAGTATGAATAAATTAATCAAAATAACGTTTTTAAGGAAAATATGTCAATCATCATTTTAAGATGTTGGTAACCCCATTGTATAAAAGTGATAATGCCCTCGAAGCCGGTGTTTGGAGGATATATTGGCACAGTTTGGTGTTGACTATGAACTTTACTTAGCTAGCTACCTATGCTTTGTGGAAGATTGTGGGATATAAGCTATCGTCAACATTGAGTTGTTACTGGCTAGCTAGTTGGCTAGCTAACTGGCTATAGCAGGCAAGGACGTTCGCTAGCTCATTTGTTTGTTTACACAGATGATTTATAAAACCTTCCTTGGCAAAATATAGCTAGCTAGCTTTCCTCACTTGTTGGTTAGCTAGCTAGCGAATGTTAGCTCTCATCTGACTGGTAACATATTCATCTGTGGTATTAGTTAGCTAATGTTACAGCTGCTGGCTAGCTAGCTACCTTAACGTTAGCTAATCAAAACAAATCTACATTTAGCTCACTAATAACAACCAACCCATTTTTCATGCTGGACAATTATCTGTATGGATTTATTGGTTAACCTCAGCTTGAGTACCAACATGTAGCTATCTATCTATAGTAGCCTAGGTTTGTCTTCAGCATCTTCTTATCATGGCTGGCTGCTGCAGGCTGCCAGCTGTTAGTATTGTTGAGTTGCTGAGCAACCGAGTTTTTGGCCCGGTTTGTTAGAACTCTGAGATTCGGCTGAAAAAAAGATGTTAGCATTGTCAGAAATGCTACAAAAAGATAGCACATCGTTGTATCTTAATGGGCGGAAATGTGCACGTGAGAGCGATAAATTATGAATGTAATAAAAACTGTTGTACCACGAACTTTGTCAGTCCAATGGTAACTTTATGGAGCTATAGTCTCGCTTTAATCCGACGTCTAGAATTTGAGCTAGGTAGCCGCAAGAAATACTCTTAACTCAATTGCTAACGATCCTGTTAAAAAATCCGGTATGTGGTTCTCAGTAACCGACAGACGGCTCATGACGAGAGTGTGTTGGGTACCTCCAATGAAATTGATTTGCAAATTTTCATCGAGATTGGTGTCATATTGGCTTAGATATGTTGGTAGGGAGATTTGAATTTAACACTGAGTTTCAACCAATGCCTACTGTATATAACCTTGTCTATAATAATAGAACCTTAGTCAGACAATCACACTCTACGATGGTAGATGGTCAGATGCTACAGTACCCAGGGTAGTCAGTCCAACAGTAGATGGTGTTACAGTACTCAGGGTAGTCAGTCCAACAGTAGGTGGTGCTACAGTACCCAGGGTAGTCAGTCCAACAGTAGATGGTGTTACAGTACCCAGGGTAGTCAGTCCAACAGTAGATGGTCATACAGTACTCAGGGTAGTCAGTCCAACAGTAGATGGTCATACAGTACTCAGGGTAGTCAGTCCAACAGTAGATGGTCATACAGTACCCAGGGTAGTCAGTCCAACAGTAGATGGTCCTACAGTACCCAGGGTAGTCAGTCCAACAGTAGATGGTCCTACAGTACCCAGGGTAGTCAGTCTAACAGTAGATGGTGCTACAGTACCCAGGGTAGTCAGTCCAACAGTAGATGGTGTTACAGTACCCAGGGTAGTCAGTCCAACAGTAGATGGTGTTACAGTATCCAGGGTAAGTCAGTCCAACAGTAGATGGTCCTCCAGTACCCAGGGTAGTCAGTCCAACAGTAGATGGTCCTACAGTACCCAGGGTAGTCAGTCCAACAGTAGATGGTCCTACAGTACCCAGGGTAGTCAGTCCAACAGTAGATGGTGCTACAGTACCCAGGGTAGTCAGTCCAACAGTAGATGGTCCTACAGTACCCAGGGTAGTCAGTCCAACAGTAGATGGTCCTACAGTACCCAGGGTAGTCAGTCCAACAGTAGATGGTGTCCTACAGTACCCAGGGTAGTCAGTCCAACAGTAGATGGTCCTACAGTACCCAGGGTAGTCAGTCCAACAGTAGATGGTCCTACAGTACCCAGGGTAGTCAGTCCAACAGTAGATGGTGCTACAGTACCCAGGGTAGTCAGTCCAACAGTAGATGGTCCTACAGTACCCAGGGTAGTCAGTCCAACAGTAGATGGTGCTACAGTACCCAGGGTAGTCAGTCCAACAGTAGATGGTGCTACAGTACCCAGGGTAGTCAGTCCAACAGTAGATGGTCCTACAGTACTCAGGGTAGTCAGTCCAACAGTAGATGGTCATACAGTACTCAGGGTAGTCAGTCCAACAGTAGGTGGTGTTACAGTACCCAGGGTAGTCAGTCCAACAGTAGATGGTCATACAGTACTCAGGGTAGTCAGTCCAACAGTAGGTGGTGTTACAGTACCCAGGGTAGTCAGTCCAACAGTAGATGGTCCTACAGTACCCAGGGTAGTCAGTCCAACAGTAGATGGTCCTCCAGTACCCAGGGTAGTCAGTCCAACAGTAGATGGTCCTACAGTACCCAGGGTAGTCAGTCCAACAGTAGATGGTCCTACAGTACTCAGGGTAGTCAGTCTATAGCTGCTCCAGTTTGTTAAGAATTCAAGTCAATCACAGTGCAGCATTATTTACAGCTTTAAACCAATCAGAGGTTATCATAATTAAATTAAGCGAAAACCACAGGGCTTGTTGCGGCTTGGTTGAGGACCTTAGGTTTTTTGGCAATGAGGCCCTTTATCTACAGTCGTGGTCAAAAGTTTTGAGAATTACATTTTAGTCATTTAGCAGACGCTCTTATCCAGAGCGACTTACAGTTAGTGAATACATTTTTTTTTTATACTGGCCCCCCGTGGGAATCGAACCCACAACCCTGGCGTTGCAAACGCCATGCTCTATCAACTGAGCTACATCCCTGCCGGCCATTCCCTCCCCTACCCTGGACGACGCTGGGCCAATTGTGCGCCGCCCATGAGTCTCCCGGTCGCGGCCGGCTGCGACAGAGCCTGGATTCGAACTAGGATCTAGTGGCACGGTTAGCACTGCGATGCAGTGCCTTAGACCACTGCGCCACTCAGGAGAATGACACAAGTATTGGTCTTCACAAAGTTCGCTGCTTCAGTGTTTTTAGATATTTTTGTCAGATGTTACTATGGTTTACTGAAGTATAATTACAAGCATTCCATAAGTGTCAAAGGCTTTTATTGACAATAACATTAAAGTTTATGCAAAGAGTCAATATTTGCAGTGTTGACCCTTCTTTTTCAAGACCTCTGCAATCCGCCCTGGCATGCTGTCAATTAACTTCTGGGCCACATCCTGACTGATGGCAGCCCATTCTTGCATAATCAATGCTTGGAGTTTGTCAGAATTTGTGGGTTTTTGTTTGTCCACCCGCCTCTTGAGGATCGACCACAAGTTCTTAATGGGATTAAGGTCTGGGGAGTTTCCTGGCCATGGACCCAAAATGTCGATGTTTTGTTCCCCGAGCCACTTAGTTATCACTTTTGCCTTGCAAGGTGCTCCATCATGCTGGAAAAGGCATTGGTCATCACCAAACTGTTCTTGGATGGTTGGGAGAAGTTGCTCTCGGAGGATGTGTTGGTACCATTCTTTATTCATGGCTGTGTTCTTAGGCAAAATTGTGAGTGAGCCCACTCCCTTGGCTGAGAAGCAACCCCACACATGAATGGTCTCAGGATGCTTTACTGTTGGCATGACACAGGACTGATGGTAGCGCTCACCTTGTCTTCTCCGGACAAGGTGTTTTCTGAATGCCCCAAACAATCGGAAAGGGGAGTCATCAGAGAAAATGACTTAACCTCAGTCCTCAGCAGTCCAATCCCTGTACCTTTTGCAGAATATCAGTCTGTCCCTGATGTTTTTCCTGGAGAGAAGTGGCTTCTTTGCTGCCCTTCTTGACACCAGGCCATCCTCCAAAGGTCTTCGCCTCACTGTGCGTGCAAATGCACTCACACCTGCCTGCTGCCATTCCTGAGCAAGCTCTGCACTGGTGGTGCCCCGATCCTGCAGCTGAATCAACTTTAGGAGACGGTCCTGGCGCTTGCTGGCTTTCTTTGGCACCCTGACGCCTTCTTGACAACAATTGAACCTCTCTCATTGAAGTTCTTGATGATCCGATAAATTGTTGATTTAGGTGCAATCTTACTAGCAGCAATATCCTTGCCTATGAAGCCCTTTTTGTGCAAAGCAATGTTGATGGCACGTGTTTCCTTGCAGGTAACCATGGTTAACAGAGGAAGAACAATGATTTCAAGCACCACCCTCCTTTTAGAGCTTCCAGTCTGTTATTCTAACTCAATCAACATGACAGAGTGATCTCCAGCCTTGTCCTCGTCAACACTCTCACCTGTGTTAACGAGAGAATCACTGACATGATGGCAGCTGGTCCTTTTGTGGCAGGGCTGAAATTCAATGGAAATGTTTTTTGGGGATTAAGTTCATTTTCATGGCAAAGAGGGACTTTGCAATTAATTGCAATTCATCTTATCACTCTTCATGACATTCTGGAGTATATGCAAATTGCCATCATCAAAACTGAGGCAGCAGACTTTGTGAAAATTAGTATTTGTGTCATTCTCAAAACGTTTGACCACGACTGTACTTCACCAGAGTCAGATGAACTTGTGGATAGCATTTTTATGTGTCTGTGTCCAGTATGAAGGAAGTTCGAGGTAGTTTCGCAAGCCAATGGAGGTCTATGGGTATCTGATCTGCTAGCACCCTTTCCATCGCCTCTGCTAACTCTTTAACCTGGCTTCCCCCCCTCCCCCTCTCTTTCCCCCTTCCTATCATGGCCCTCTGCCCCCCCCCCGGTAGAAAATCCTGACGATGATCCCTTCGGAGGAGGAGAAGCAGAAGATCCAGGAGGCTCAGCTGGCCAACCCAGACGTCCCCCTGGGCTCAGCAGAACAGTTCCTCCTCACCCTGTCCTCCATCAGCGAACTGTCAGCTAGACTACAGCTCTGGGCCTTCAAGATGGATTACGAAGCTACAGAGAAGGTGGGTGTGTGGAGAGAGTGGGTGTGGACCATTATGAGACAAGGTCGTCTCTGGCAGACAGCAGAGAGACTGAGACAATTATGAGACAAGGTCGTCTCTGGCAGACAGCAGAGAGACTGAGACAATTATGAGACAAGGTCGTCTCTGGCAGACAGAGAGACTGAGACCCTTATGAGGCAAGGTGTCAGAGAGACAGATACCATTTTGAGACAAGGTCCTCTCTGGCAGAGACACAGAGACCAATATGAAACAAGGTCCTCAGAGAGACAGAGACCATTTTAGACCAGAGACAAGGTCCCTATATAGTGCACTACTTTAGAGACTGAGAAATTGTTCCCTAGTCAAACATGCACTACTGTGACCAGAGAAGTTCAAAGATTCCCTAAAAAATTGACCCCAAATGGCACCCTATTCCCTATATAGTGCACTACTTTTGACCAGGGCACCATAGCGCCTATATAGTGCACTACTTTAGACCAGAGAATGCCATTTGGGGTGACCAGAGAAACACCCCTATTCCCTATATAGTGCACTACTTTAGACCAGAGAATGGCACCCTATTCCTATATAGGCACTACTTTAGACCAGAGAATGGCACCCTATTCCCTATGTAAACTTTTACAGCCTTCCCTCCACAGGCATACTTTTTGACCAGGGCCCATCGCTCTATTAGGGGATAGGGTGCCATTTGGGGTCACAGAAAACAGGGAAAAAACATGCCTGTACAGCTGCTCCAGGAGCTGTGTTGTAAAGGATGCCTTCCACAGGATGTTGTGTCTTTCATGTTGTTCTGTTTAGTTTACAGCCTTCCACAGGATGCTGTGTCTTTCATGTTGCTCTGTAAAGTTTACAGCCTTCCATAGGACGCTGGATTTC
>CM072219.1:92272968-92332968 GCA_036851935.1 Coregonus suidteri
ATTGATTGATTGATTGATTAATTGACCAACCGACCGCCCAACCGACCCGACAACTGACTGACTGACTGACTGACTGATTGATTGGTTGATCAATTAACCCTGTGTCTCTCAGGTGGACTTTGACCAGCTGCAGGACAACCTGACCATGATGGAGCGCCGCTGCAAAGCATCCTGGGACCATCTGAAGGTGATCGCCAAGCATGAGATGAAGGCCACCCTGAAACAGAAGATGTCTGACTTCTTGAAGGACTGTGCTGAGAGGATCATCATTCTGAAGATAGTCCACCGCAGGATCATCAACAGGTACACATGGACAGACAGGAAGGCATGCACTAGACACACACACACACACACACTCACACACACACACACACACACACACACACACACACACACACACACACACACACACACACACAAACACACTCACTCACTCACTCACACAGTATACCGCTGTAAGGGTCTTCTACTAAAACAGTGTCCTATCTAAAACAGTATACAGTATACTGTCCCAGTCCTCCTATCTAACACAGTATACTGTCTCAGTCAGTCCTTCCTATCTAAACAGTATAACTGTCCAGTCCTTCTAGTATACTGTCTCAGTCCTATCTAAACAGTATACTGTCTCAGTCTCCTCCTATCTAAAACAGTATACTGTCTCAGTCCTTCCTATCTAGTCCTTCTATCTAAACAGTATACTGTCTCAGTCCTCCTATCTAAACAGTATACTGTCCCAGTCCTTCTATCTAAACAGTATACTGTCCCAGTCCTTCTATCTAAACAGTATACTGTCTCAGTCCTTCTATCTAAACAGTATACTGTCCCAGTCCTTCTATCTGAACAGTATACTTTCCCAGTCCTTCTATCTAAACAGTACACTTTCCCAGTCAGTAGAGGGCGCATGTTAGTCATGTTACTGATGTATTTCATTTAAAAGGTAGTTCACTTTTTTGAAGTTCTAGTCCTTCCTATCTAAAGTCCTCAGTCCTTCTATCTAAACAGTATACTGCATATTTTTTCTATCTAAACAGACCTCCCTAGGTTTTTTTTTAGAAGAAAACAAATTCCAAACTGTTTTTAAATGTGTTTGCTGATAATTTAGCAACATTCAGGATGGCTTGCAATTTTTGGAGAAGCATCTAGCAATGCTAATTGAAAAATAATTGTATTAGCGAATTGGATTAGCAGTGCATTGAAAAGGGAGAGGCGGGTCACCACTGTGGAATGCAGAGCTCATACCCAATGCTTCTGAAAGTGATTGTTTGTTGTGGTGAAATGCACTGACGAACATGCCCATCCCTCTAGGTTCCATGCATTCCTGCTGTACTTGGGTCACCCGGCCTACGGTGTGAGGGAGATCAGTGTCCACCGGTTCAGTAAGATCCTCAGTGAGTTCGCTCTGGAGTACCGGACCACGCGGGACCGCGTCCTGCAACAGAAACAGAAACGAGCCGACCACCGCGAACGCAACAAGACCCGCGGCAAGATGATTATGGACGTCAATGCACCCGTGAGTACTGTACAGACACACACACACACACACACACACACACACACACACACACACACACACACACACACACACACAGATCATGATCATGAACGTCATGCCACCCGTGAGTACTGTGAAGATTTATACACACACACACACACACACACACACAATAGTGAAATCAAAGCACACGTGATCTTTGATGACACACACTACTTGTGCACTGTAACCCCCAGGGCTGTGTTGATCTCTGTACCCATACAGCCACTGTTTAGATGGGTCTCAGCATTCATCACGTTAGACCCCTAGGTTGCATCTGCAGCATTCATCACGTTAGACCCCTAGGTTGCATCTGCAGCATTCATCACGTTAGACCCCTAGGTTGCATCTGCAGCATTCATCACGTTAGACCCCTAGGTTGCATCTGCAGCATTCATCACGTTAGACCCCTAGGTTGCATCTGCAGCATTCATCACGTTAGACCCCTAGGTTGCATCTGTAGATGTTGATGTCTCAAGGCGCTCGTTGACTTTTCCAACCACATGCTCAACAGTCACACTGGGGGGAGTAGCTGCTGCTTTCGCAACAGCTACTGGGGATCCTAATAAAATACCAAATACCTCTTAGAAAAAAAAAGTGCTATCTAGAACCTAAAATGGTTATTAGGCTGTCCCCATAGTAGAACCCGTTGAAAAACCCTTTATGGTTCCAGGAAGAACCCTTTTGGTTCCAGGTAGAACCCATTTGGGTTCCATGAAGAACCCTTTCCACAGAGGGTTCTACCTGAAACCAAAAAGGGTTCTACCTGGAACCAAAAAATGGTTATCTTATGTGGACAGCCGAAGAACCCTTATGGAACCCTTTTATCTAAGAGTTTTAGTAAGAACAACCAGAGTTGTAAAACAGTTATAAATCACAGAATCGATACAATATTCAAGTCGTTGAGCTTAAAGCACTAGAGGGGAAACCATAGACAGAATGTATGACATCATAAGTGTGTCTGAAGACTCTAATTAAGGCTTATTCTCTAATCTTCATCAAAGTAGAAATTGCTGATAATTACAGTGTGTAATTGAGAACAAACGTTTGAGGAAAAGATGGAGGACGTCTGTGCGTGTGTGCATGGGTGTGTGAATTGAACCCTGCGTTTTAGAAGTTAAGGGTTACTGTCAGGGAAAGTCCAAAAGGGTCACTTATGGAGGTGCTCTTTTATTCCTTCGCTTATTCTTCTGTTCTCTCTTTGTCTTTCTCACTCTCTCCATCTCTCTATCTCTTTCGTTCTTCTCTTCTAATCTCTTCTTCGTTCTTTCCCCCCGTGTAGTCTGAAGAAGAAGAGGAAATGGAGGTATCGCAGTCAGTTTCTGTGTGTCTTTGCACATGCATGAAAGTGTGTCCACTGTCATGACACTCCCATTCATTGACCTTCCCCGTCTATTATTGTCTCTGTACCGTTTTCCTCTGTTAACTATGGTCTGTGTGTTGTAGTCATCTATCTAACACTGATAGTACTATTGTCGCCAAGCAACACCTGTGAAGCTAGTTTGACTCTGTACTGTTCGAGAGGTTTCATACAGAATAACAGTTGTGTGACATTTCTTTCTTTGTGTGTGGATTCTAACAGCCTCTCTCTGTCTCTCTCTGTCTCTCTCTCTCTCTCTCTCTCTCCTCCTCCCCCCAGTCTGCAGGGCAGTGTGTTAGCAGCAGCAGCAGTGCCCCTGGTGGCGGGTTGGAGAGCTTGCAGCCTCAGGGTTTGGGCCATGCTGAAGATGCTGCGGAGCATGAGTTCATGAAGGCAGTACTGAAGACCAGCCTGCAGGGCGGCGACAGAGAGACATCAGGGGTGCCGGGGCTACGCACACGTACCAGGTCACGGCCAGGCCGAGGAGGTGAGGGAGATCACACACACACAGGCAGGCAGGTACACATGATTATGTTGGTTAATCCTTGTTCTCTCTCGGTTAAACCTCTCTCTCTCTCTCTCTCTCTCTCTCTCTCTCTCTCTCCTCCCTACCCTCCCTCCCTCTCTCTCTCTCTCTCTCTCTCTCTCTCTCTCTCCCTCCCTCTCTCTCTCTCTGCCTCCCTCTCTCCCTCCCTCCCTCCCTCTCTCTCCATCAGGTCGTGTACAACAGGTGCCGATACCCCCCGCGGCGGTTGGGGTGGAGTCTCAGAGGTCAGGTGATGATGAGGCTGATGAGATCATGGATCGCATCGTGAGGTCAGCCACTCAGGGCCCCAGTCAGAGAGCAGTGCCCCGGGAGAGGAGGAGGTCACGAGCCAACCGCAAATCACGTACGTCCTCACTTACTCACTCCAGGAACCAATCATAAGACTCTGGCTGCACGACAAAACGCTTTTATTCTATCCTTACTCACTCCAGGAACCAATCATAAGGCTGCACGACAAAACGCTTTTATTCTATCCTTACTCACTCCAGGAACCAATCATAAGGCTGCACGACAAAACGCTTTTATTCTATCCTTACTCACTCCACGGAACCAATCATAAGGCTGCACGACAAAACGCTTTTATTCTATCCTTACTCACTCCAGGAACCAATCATAAGGCTGCACGACAAAACGCTTTTATTCTATCCTTACTCACTCCAGGAACCAATCATAAGGCTGCACGACAAAACGCTTTTATTCTATCCTTACTCACTCCAGGAACCAATCATAAGGCTGCACGACAAAACGCTTTTATTCTATCCTATATATATAGTAGTAGCGCTGGGCTAAACCAAAAGCCTGATCATTGTGTAACTCTCTAGGACCAGTATTATGATGCCTTTCTCTGTGTGTGTGTGTGTGTGTGTGTGTGTAGTAAGGCGGACTCTGAAGAGCGGTCTGACGCCAGAGGAGGCCCTACTCCTCGGGCTCTCCGACGCCTCCGAGATGCCGGTGTGACATCATCGCCCCCGCCACGGCTCACCCGTGATAACACGGGATTGGGAGTGCCATGGAAACACACCCTGGAACACCTCCGTGACCCCCATGTCACGCTCCTGCCTTCACCTCGCCCCGACCCCCAAACCCCCCCCCCCCGTCAGCCAATCGGGAGCCTTGTTAGTAGCTTCTGTTGTGCCGGTTGCGAATCACGCGTTAGCTTCATGTGTCTGTGGTTGATAATGGCGTCTTTGTTGAGGTGTGTCTTCGGAACGGGTGAGGGAATGAAGGAGAAAAAAAGAGAGAGAAGGGAGAGAACACGTTAGAAATGTATTTTGTGGAAAAAGAGGCAAGAGGCAACATGATGGAAGTTGGTTTAATGAGAATGAATCTTAAGGTTTTGTCATTTTCAACATGACTCTTGATTGGAGAAAGATTAATCACGCTGATAGGTTGATTTTCAACATGCCTCTTGATTAGAGAGATTCATCGCGTTGATTGGTGGATTTCCAACATGCCTCTTGATTGGAGAAAGTTTCATCACGTTGATAAGTTGATTTTCAACATGCCTCTTGATTAGAGAGATTCATCACGTTGATAGGTCGATTTGTATTTATAGATTGTTGTTTATTTAACTGTTACAGCCCTATAGATAGGAAACAAACAAAGGGAGAATAGATGTTGCTTGCTGCAAGTACCTACAGTAGGCCTATAACTCTTTTGTATTAAAGCTGTGAACTTCAGGGTTTAAAGACAGAATAAAGTGTGTCCATCCTCTGACCGTAAAGATTGTGGTGGAGCAGACATTCTAAAGACTGACCATCATTCAATAACTATTATGCTGTTACTGTGTGATTCAATCGTTTCTTTGTAATTACATAACACTACTACACACTCTGCTTTTGTGGTCTAATAGACAACAACAACAACAACAAGAACAACTGTCACAAGAAGCTTGTCAATAAGCCGTTTCTTCTCACTACTGTCTGCCATTGCTCTATATGTGTCAGAGCTGACATTTTTGAGTTTGTATATTTCTTATTAATTAGGAAGGCTGTGTGTTTGGTGTGTGCCTTTTGTTTTACAGGTAGCCTACAGTACTCACTCCACTCCACTCCACTCCACTCCCATCTGAACTATCTACAGTGAGGGGAAAAAAGTATTTGATCCCCTGCTGATTTTGTACGTTTGCCCACTGACAAAGAAATGATCAGTCTATAATTTTAATGGTAGGTTTATTTCAACAGTGAGAGACAGAATAACAACAACAAAAGATCCAGAAAAACGCATGTCAAAAGTGTTATAAATTGATTTGCATTTTAATGAGGGAAATAAGTATTTGACCCCTCTGCAAAACATGACTTAGTACTTGGTGGCAAAACCCTTGTTGGCAATCACAGAGGTCAGACGTTTCTTGTAGTTGGCCACCAGGTTTGCACACATCTCAGGAGGGATTTTGTCCCACTCCTCTTTGCAGATCTTCTCCAAGTCATTAAGGTTTCGAGCCTGACGTTGGCAACTCGAACCTTCAGCTCCCTCTACAGATTTTCAATGGGATTAAGGTCTGGAGACTGACTAGGCCACTCCAGGACCTTAATGTGCTTCTTCTTGAGCCACTCCTTTGTTGCCTTGGCCGTGTGTTTTGGGTCATTGTCATGCTGGAATACCCATCCACGACCCATTTTCAATGCCCTGGCTGAGGGAAGGAGGTTCTCACCCAAGATTTGACGGTACATGGCCCCGTCCATCGTCCCTTTGATGCGGTGAAGTTGTCCTGTCCCCTTAGCAGAAAAACACCCCCAAAGCATAATGTTCCCACCTCCATGTTTGACGGTGGGGATGGTGTTCTTGGGGTCATAGGCAGCATTCCTCCTCCTCCAAACACGGCGAGTTGAGTTGATGCCAAAGAGCTCGATTTTGGTCTCATCTGACCACAACACTTTCACCCAGTTCTCCTCTGAATCATTCAGATGTTCATTGGCAAACTTCAGATGGGCATGTATATGTGCTTTCTTGAGCAGGGGGACCTTGCGGGCGCTGCAGGATTTCAGTCCTTCACGGCGTAGTGTGTTACCAATTGTTTTCTTGGTGACTATGGTCCCAGCTGCCTTGAGATCATTGACAAGATCCTCCCGTGTAGTTCTGGGCTGATTCCTCACCGTTCTCATGATCATTGCAACTTCACGAGGTGAGATCTTGCATGGAGCCCCAGGCTGAGGGAGATTGACAGTTATTTTGTGTTTCTTCCATTCGCGAATAATTGCACCAACTGTTGTCACCTTCTCACCAAGCTGCTTGCCGATTGTCTTGTAGCCCATTCCAGCCTTGTGTAGGTCTACAATCTTGTCCCTGACATCCTTGGAGAGTTCTTTGGTCTTGGCCATGGTGGAGAGTTTGGAATCTGATTGATTGATTGCTTCTGTGGACAGGTGTCTTTTATACAGGTGACAAACTGAGATTAGGAGCACTCCCTTTAAGAGTGTGCTCCTAATCTCAGCTCGTTACCTGTATAAAAGACACCTGGGAGCCAGAAATCTTTCTGATTGAGAGGGGGTAAAATACTTATTTCCCTCATTAAAATGCAAATCAATTTATAACATTTTTGACATGCGTTTTTCTGGATTTTTGTTGTTGTTATTCTGTCTCTCACTGTTCAAATAAACCTACCATTAAAATTACAGACTGATCATTTCTTTGTCAGTGGGCAAACGTACAAAATCAGCAGGGGATCAAATACTTTTTTCCCTCACTGTATGTCACTGTGTTACATTATTTCTTATTAAGTTATAGTTTAAGGGACAGAAGATGTCTCATGAGGATTTTCATTGGTGTTGTGGTACTTTGTTTCTCTTCATTTTAACAAAAAGGGTTTTACTTCACTCTGTTATTGTTTAATTTATACCCCCCCAAAAAAAGCTCAAATATTCACACCCTTTACCATAACAACCTGAGTGCATAATATGATTGACTGGATAGAGAACCAACCAACCCTGTTAGCCTTCTAAGCTAAAGCCTAGGTGTTACCTCTGGGAGCTAACACAAGTCTTCAGGTCTCAGACACGGCTACATCACTGGAGTATGGTTCATCGATAGGACATGTACCATAAAACTGTCTTTTCTTTTAGGATCAGTCCCTTGGAAGAAGGATTCCACCGTTCCTGTGTGAAACTGTACAAGTCTGTAACTCGGTCTGTAACTCAGTCTGTATCTCGGTCTGTAACTCGGTCTGTATCTCGGTCTGTAACTCGGTCTGTAACTCGGTCTGTAACTCGGTCTGTATCTCGGTCTGTATCTCAGTCTGTAACTCGGTCTGTATCTCGGTCTGTAACTCGGTCTGTAACTCGGTCTGTAACTCGGTCTGTAACTCGGTCTGTAACTCGGTCTGTAACTCGGTCTGTAACTCGGTCTGTAACTCGGTCTGTAACTCGGTCTGTAACTCGGTCTGTAACTCGGTCTGTAACTCGGTCTGTAACTCGTAACTCGGTCTGTAACTCGGTCTGTAACTCGGTCTGTACCTCGGTGTAACTCAGTCTGTATCTCAGTCTGTAACTCAGTCTGTAACTCGGTCTGTAACTCGGTCTGTAACTCGGTCTGTAACTCGGTCTGTAACTCGGTCTGTAACTCGGTCTGTAACTCAGTCTGTAACTCAGTCTGTAACTCGGTCTGTAACTCGGTCTGTAACTCGGTCTGTAACTCGGTCTGTAACTCGGTCTGTAACTCAGTCTGTAAGGCGGCACCTTATTTCTCCAAAATTGAAGCTTGACGTTGTTCTCTAGAAAAATAAGAAAATAAATAAGAATACTACGAAAAAAGAAAGCCACACATTTGATCTCAGAACTGTTTATATATAGAAGAAGAATAAATACGTTTAAAAGTATGTTGAAGGAAAAATGAAATGCAGAGGAAATCGGTATACAGTTTACAGCCGCTCCAGCTGGAGTCGTTTTATGTTTTACGGTGTTGTATGTTTTGTATTATTATTTGGGTAATTTCTGTATTATAGTCTGAGATAAAAAGAGAGATAACTATTCCGTGAATTGTAATTTTAAAGGAAGGAAAAAAATAATAATACTAAAAGCAATGCATGGTCACATAATGAGTATCTACTTGTGTTGCTTCTTGTAGAGGGAAAGTGGGGACTTCCCACTGGGCACAGACATCAATTCAACGTCAACTCCACGTTGGTTCAATGTAAGTTCATTGAAATGACGTAGAAACAACGTTGATTTAACCAGTGGGTTGTTTTAGCCCCCGACTATTGTGTTATGTTTTGCTGTTGGTTCTGTGGTTGTTACTTCAAATGGACTTGGATTTGGGGATATGTGGGAATATTTAAATTCATGTAACCAGTGAACTGGACACTAAAACCATGCTGTTGGATTTAATTTCTGTTTCACCTGAAACACTATGTAAACACACCCTGCAATAAAACAACATTGTTCAGTGAGTAATGGGTGCTTATATTTGTCCTGTTTCACATGTACAAGTGTGAAATGGAAATGTACAGTTTGGGGCGGCAGGTAGCTTAGTGGTTGAGAGCGTTGTGCCAGTAACCGAAAGGTCGCTGGTTCTAATCCCCGAGCCGATTAGGTGAAATTCTGTCCATGTGCCCTTGAGCAAGGCACTTAACCCTAATTGCTCTGGATAAGAGCGTCTGCTGATTGACCTATTTATTTATTTATATCCCAACTCCCCCTTGGAGAGTGGGGTCACAGCCATTATCAACGGCGACCCTAGCACAATTATGGTTAAGTGCCAAGGGACAGATTTTTTAAAACCTTTTCGGCTCGGGGATTCGAACTAGCGACCTTTCGGTTACTGGCCCAACGTTCTAACCCCTAGGCTACCTCCCCTGTGTTTGGACGTGCATATATGTGTGTAGATTGTACTCCTGTGTAGCTCAGTTGGTAGAGCATGGCGCTTGCGACGCCAGGGTTGTGGGTTCGTTTCCTCACAGGGGGACCAGAATGAAAAAAATGTATGCACTCACTAACTGTAAGTCGCTCTGGATAAGAGCGTCTGCTAAAATTTTAATGTAGATTTATTCTGTAGCCTACATGAGTCTGCGCATTCAGTTGTTGATATTAGACCAGCAAAACAGGATTGTCATGACTCACACATTAAGGTGATCGATAGGCTTAAGGAGATAGATATACAGTGATATTTGCTGGATTGCTTATTTTATTCACAAGGATGAGATCAGCGTCGGTTGGGTTGGGGATGTTGCTGGTTAAACTGGGGAGAAATACATATCTTCAAGCAAATTGGCTGTGAACACTCCTACTGTTGTGTGTTCAAAACCACAAAGGAAGGTAGCCTAGTTCCCACCACAAAGGAAGGTAGCCTAGTTCCCACCACAAAGGAAGGTAGCCTAGTTCCCACCACAAAGGAAGGTAGCCTAGTTGGAAGGTAGCCTAGTTCCCACCACAAAGGAAGGTAGCCTAGTTCCCACCACAAAGGAAGGTAGCCTAGTTCCCACCACAAAGGAAGGTAGCCTAGTTCCCACCACAAAGGAAGGTAGCCTAGTTCCCACCACAAAGGAAGGTAGCCTAGTTCCCACCACAAAGGAAGGTAGTCTAGTTCCCTGCAGATGGCGCCGTGGATAAAGGAAGAATAGATTCAGAACTTCTCCCACACTAACCAGGTTTCCATTTAACCTTTTTAAGTGAGTAAAAGTACATATCGGATTTTAAAAAATATTGTAATGACCCAGCTGGGTCATAAAGTAAAAGAGAGACAGGCACCAGGTGTACAGGCAGAACACAGGTTTTTCCTGAATGGGCTATTGTTCAGGCCACAGCCCACGCCGCTAATCCAAGAACATACACAAATATAACATGTCAAATCAAGGGTCCCGAACAGAAGAGAGAGAGATGAGACCGTAACCCCTATTTAAGCATTCCAAAACCCAGCGGGATTACCCATCATACCCCCCCCAACCTTTCCATCTGTCCTGGCATATTTAACCCCTGCTAGCACCCATGAGAACGATAACACACCCATGAACACAGAACACAATACAGGGTCGTTACAATATCATGACTGGTCTGATGGAAACAGAAAATGTTTTGGTAAACTTTACAAATGATGATTCCAAATGATGATGAACCTCACAGGCTGGTGAAAGTGCAAGGTGATGAGCTTGATGCTCCTTTCTAATAAATATCGAGGGTCTTATTCTGGTGATTCATGATGATCGATGCTTGGCTACCGTCATGTAGGCTATACATTGGCTCTAGCCAACAGCGCTGTGAGCGGGCACACTCGCTATATAACGCAAAAGAAACACGTTTGTGAGAAAACCATCAGTAGAGTTGAAAATGCGATGGAAACCCTTCATCTTTAAGCATCTAACCCGGGGGTTCTCCTAAACTAACGTATGGAATTGTTTTAAAATGGTCATAGCAAAGATAATTTAGCTATTTGATTTGGAATTTTAGGACCCCGTAAGTAATATATATACCAAAAAATATTTGATGAAACATTGAATTTCACCGTACAGCTATTAGCCCGTAGAAACGCATTGAATAACAGCTTCATGCGTGGATAAACAGATATTTTAAAAAATCTAAAGGAAATGTGTTCTGAAGTGTATGTCCTAAATCTGAGAGATATAAGAAATGTCGTATGGAGTGAGTGGTGGCCATTATTGCTGATGAACAAAAGGAGTCTGCTCATACGGAACGTTGATCATAAGGTTTATTCAGATCACAAGCTTCAGCATGAGTGACAGACTCGCGAGGTCTGGAGAGCAGTGTCCTCCAATTCTAATGGCTGCTCTGCCCTCCCTTCTTCGTGTACCCCTATTTATAAACAATGCAACAAGATGGGCTCCCTCTTCTGGCCAATCACCAGTCTCCCCTGTCTACAACACACACTTCCTGTCTATTGTATATGACATTATACTAAAACATTGCCTTTTGATACTAACATAACCAACATTCCATTTCTTCATGAAAAACATTTAACAAAGACATAATCTTAATACACTACAGAAATATCAGGAAACTATATAATATAATTGTTTTTATTTTGTACATGTATCTAAGACCTTATTTTAGGCACTAAACTATCGCCATATATAAATGTAATAGAGGATCGCACAGAACTTTCTGGAAGCGCTAGAGAAGGAAAGTGAACGTGACGAGAGTGAGGGTGAATGAATTGTGTTGGCAGGTGGTGTGATGACCGCGGAGAAGGAGCTGAGTGTAGAGGGAAGCGGGATGGTGAGGAGGGTTGGCGTCAAGTGCGAAAAGAGGGATGCGACGAGAGTATGGATGTAGTTCCTGCGGTGAGGACCGCTGAGTTCGGGTCTCGCCCGAGGATGAAAAATATGATTCTGGCCCAGTGGGAGTGATATTTGTGGAGAGAATGGATCCTTGCATTTTGGCTGATCCATATGTGGTGTCAGGGTTGGGGTGGAGAAGAGGTTGGGTGATTGTTGAGTTGGTGAGAGTAACTCGGAGTGGACTAGTGATTATTTATTGTGTTTCTTTAGTCCAAAGGGAGCGGGCGCTCCGGATCACGCGAAAAGGGACAATAAATGTGACTTGCTTTGTTCGGTTGAAAGGAGTGATAACGGGGTGGCATTAAGTGTTGAGGAGGAGCAGTTGAAATTGAAGATTCTCGGTGTGGGTAAACGCAGAAGATGTCTGTCCTGCTGAGTTTTGATGTAGTCTTTGCCCGACAAGGTCAAATTAGGAAGTGTAAATTATTCTGTGAGAGCGTTTGTTCCGAAAATAATTCAGTGTTTTAGGTGTCAACTTCATGAGCATGTTGCTGTAGTGTGCGGGAGGGATTGTAGTGTGCCGGAGGGAGATTCCTAGACGTGAGAAGTGTGCAGGAGGACATGAGACGAAGGAATGTGTAGCATAGGTGGAGAAAGTTGTGTGTGTGTGTGTGTGTGTGTGTGTGTGTGTGTGTGTGTGTGTGTGTGTGTGTGTGTGTGTGTGTGTGTGTGTGTGTGTGTGTGTGTGTGTGTGTGTGTGTGTCTGTGTGTGTGTGTGTGTGTGTGTGTGTGTGTGTGTGTGTGTGTGTGTGTGTGTGTGTGTGTGTGTGTGTGTGTGTGTGTGTGTGTGTGTGTGTGTGTGTGTGTGTGTTGTGTGTGTGTGTGTGTGTGTGTGTGTGTGTGTGTGTGTGTGTGTGTGTGTGTGTGTGTGTGTGTGTGTGTGTGTGTCTGTGTGTGTGTCTGTGTGTGTGTGTGTGTGTGTGTGTGTGTGTGTGTGTGTGTGTGTGTGTGTGTGTGTGTGTGTGTGTGTGTGTGTGTGTGTGTGTGTGTGTGTGTGTGTGTGTGTGTGTGTGTGTGTGTGTGTGTGTGTGTGTGTGTGTGTGTGTGTGTGTGTGTGTGTGTGTGTGTGGTGTGTGTGTGTGTGTGGTGTGTGTGTGTGTGTGTGTGTGTGTGTGTGTGTGTGTGTGTGTGTGTGTGTGTGTGTGTGTGTCTGTGTGTGTGTGTGTGTGTGTGTGTGTGTGTGTGTGTGTGTGTGTGTGTGTTTGCTGTGGGGGGTGATCATGCGGCTGTAGGTCGGAGGTGTTTGGTGAGAGAAAGGCAGGTTGAGGTTGCCAGGGTTAGAGTAGTACATTGTATTATGCCGAAGGAGAGGAAGATGGCTATAGGATGAGGGAAGTGGCGGTCAGTGCCGTTTAAGATGAGGGAGGCCAACAATTACCTTATTTCTATTACAGCATACTGGATGACTCTCATGTAAAATGTAACATCGATAGGTTTAGGCTACTACATGATACACACATGTTCCCTGTACCCATCATGAGGATGCTACAACCTAGCCTACGAATGAAAGTTTACAACACAGGTCGAGAGAAACATTTGAGGTGACAGACAGTGACCCATGGTGTGTTTATCCTCGTTTTGTTCCGTTTAAGAAACGTTTTTTCAACAGAATCGGCAGAATGAATACACCCCTGATCACGCGTAAAACGCAGTTCACTTTCATAACAGCCACGTTGTATTCCTTCTCGCGTCTCTCCTCCTCTCACCTTTTCCCTTCGTCGTTTGTGGACCTCAATGCACAACACATCAAGCTGTATGTGACCAGGCGGAAAGAAAACCTTTCCAAGCCAAACCATGTCATTACCGCTAAACACAGCCTACATCGTTGTCACCATATTAACTAAAGTAACGTCATAGTCAACATAGCTAATAGAACTAACGCATTAGGAAACCTGCTACAATCCTGCAGTAACGTTACAGTGTACAGTCAGTAAGCAGTTTAGCATTTAAATTAGTAAAACCAAAAGCTTACCTTGTCTTTGGATAGTCATAGCCAGCTAACTAACATAGCATCCCTCTGTTTGAGCCAGGTGTTTGAGTATCTAAACTGCATTTGCTAGCTAAGTGAAACTGAAAGTGAAAAAAAAAGGACAATCTCTCTCTTTCTTCTCCTTCATTTTGGAATAAATTAATTTGTTCAAAACTGTTCAACTATTGTCTCTCTCTCTCTTTGAGTCAACTAGTCACCACATTTTATGCACTGCACTGCTAACTAGCTGTAGCTTATGCTTTCAGTACTAGATTCATTCTCTGATCCTTTGATTGGGTGGACAACATGTCAGTTCATGCTGCAAGAGCTCTTAAAGGTTGGAGGACGTCCTCCGGAAGTTGTCATAATTACTATGCAACTCTATGGAACGTGGTGAGAACCATGAGCCTCCTAGGTTTTGTATTGAAGTCAATGCACCCAGAGGAGGATGGAAGCTAGCTACACCATGGTGCTACCCTACAGTGCTGTTGAGGCTACTGTAGACCCTCATTGCAAAATACTGTGTTTTAATCAATTATTTGGTGACGTGATTTTATTTAGTATAGTTTTATCTAAAAAGGTTAAAAAGGTTAACTTTTGAAATGTTTTACAATGTTTATTTTTCTGAAAATTACTGAGTAGGATGGTCCTCCCCTTCCGCCTCTGATGAGCCTCCACTGGGTGAGGGATAGGGTACAGGGTGAGGGATAGGGTATAGGGTGAGGGATAGGGTAAGGGATAGGGTATAGGGTGAGGGATAGGGTACAGGGTGAGGGATAGGGTACAGGGTGAGGGATAGGGTATAGGGTGAGGGATAGGGTACAGGGTGAGGGATAGGGTATAGGGTGAGGGATAGGGTACAGGGTGAGGGATAGGGTGAGGGATAGGGTATATGGTGAGGGATAGGGTATAGGGTGAGGGATAGGGTATAGGGTGAGGGATAGGGTATAGGGTGAGGGATAGGGTATAGGGTGAGGGATAGGGTATAGGGTGAGGGATAGGGTATAGGGTGAGGGATAGGGTATAGGGTGAGGGATATGGTACAGGGTGAGGGATAGGGTACAGGGTGAGGGATAGGGTACAGGGTGAGGGATATGGTACAGGGTGAGGGATAGGGTATAGGGTGAGGGATAGGGTACAGGGTGAGGGATAGGGTACAGGGTGAGGGATAGGGTACAGGGTGAGGGATAGGGTACAGGGTGAGGGATAAGGTACAGGGTGAAGGATAGGGTGAGGGATATGGTACAGGGTGAGGGATAGGGTACAGGGTGAGGGATAGGGTACAGGGTGAGGGATAGGGTACAGGGTGAGGGATAGGGTACAGGGTGAGGGATAAGGTACAGGGTGAGGGATAGGGTACAGGGTGAGGGATAGGGTACAGGGTGAGGGATAGGGTACTGGGTGAGGGATAGGGTACAGGGTGAGGGATAGGGTACAGGGTGAGGGATAGGGTACAGGGTGAGGGATAAGGTATAGGGTGAGGGATAGGGTATAGGGTGAGGGATAGGGTACAGGGTGAGGGATAGGGTAAGGGATAGGGTATAGGGTGAGGGATAGGGTACAGGGTGAGGGATAGGGTATAGGGTGAGGGATAGGGTACAGGGTGAGGGATAGGGTACAGGGTGAGGGATAGGGTACAGGGTGAGGGATAGGGTACTGGGTGAGGGATAGGGTACAGGGTGAGGGATAGTGTACAGGGTGAGGGATACTGAGAGGATTCCTGTGAGTAGGCAGAGACCAAGAGAGAGTGATGGGAAGAATATGTGCTTCAGTAAGGTGGGCTTCTTAGCATGCATAGCCATGGTTGTCAATTGTACTGCAGAAATGGAACGTAAGTCACAGAAAATAGAGGTTGTGGAGGCAGCGGCAGAAAAGTACTTGGGATTGCGAGGATTTACTGCAGAACAGTTGCAGGGGGTGTTGAGTGGTCGTGTTCTATCCTCTCAGACCGTGAATTAAATAGGATTAAATAGTGGAATGGGTTAAATAGTGAGGGTTAAATAGTGAGGGTTAAATAGTGAGGGTTAAATAGTGAGGGTTATATAGTGAGGGTTAAATAGTGGAATGGGTTAAATAGTGAGGATTAAATAGTGGAATGGGTTAAATAGTGAGGGTTAAATAGTGGAATGGGTTTTCTAGAGGGTTAATAGTTGGTAGGGCAATTTTCCTTTTTCCCAATTTTTTATTACCATATCAATAATTTAATGTAGGTAGGGCTCACACAGCAGGACAGTAGGTGGTGTATGCACCTAAAAGTTGGATGCGATCCGCCAATTAAATCCTAAAGAAGAAGAAGATTGGGGGGGAGGAAGTCTCTGGTGGGAAAATTCGATTTTATGCAGATTTTAGAATATTCACATTGAAAATCTGCCGCCAATTGGATGGAAACCTAGCTACTGAATGACTTCCTTGATTTTCTGCACACTACAAACGTAGGTGTGTTCATATTGAACCAATCTGGTTAATACCCATTGTTTGATACAAACACCGGAAGAACTGAAAAAGGATGATTCTGGCCCAGTGGGAGTGAGATTTGTGGAGACAGTGGATCCTTGCAGTTTGGCTGAAGAGTGGAAGACTGTGATGAATGAACAAATGGAACAAACGGTTGTTAATGAGGTTTTTGGTCGGAGTTCACTGACAATGATGCTTCTTTGGGAGATCCGTTTGAAAGGTATGTGGACACACCCTTTCAAATGAGTGGATTCGGCTACTTCAGCCACACCCATGGCTGACAAGTGTATAAAATCGAGCACACAGCCATGCAATCTTCATAGACAAACATTGACAGGCCCGTACTGAAGAGCTCAGTTACTTTCAACGTGGCACCCTCATAGGATGCCACCTTTCAAAACAAGTCAGTTCGTCAAATTTCTGCCCTGCTAGAGCTGCCCCCGGTCAACGGTAAGTGCTGTTATTTTGCTCAGCCAAGAAGTGGTTGGCCACACAAGTTTACAGAACGGGAGCGCCGAGTGCTGAAGCGTGTAGCGCGTAAAAATTGTCTGTCCTCGGTAGCAATACTCACTACCAAGTTCCAAACTGCCTCTGGAAGCAACATCAGCACAATAACTGTTCATTGAGAGCTTCATGAAATGCGTTTCCAGCATTGGAAACGTGTTCTCTGGAGTGATGAGTCGCGCTTCATCTGGCAGTCCGACAGACGAATCTGGGTTTGGAGGGTGCAAGGAGAATGCTACCTGCCCGAATGCATAGAGCCAACTGTAAAGTTTGGTGGAGGAGGAATAATGGTCTTGGGCTGTTTTTCATGACATTCTAGACAATTCTGTGCTTCCAACTTTGTGGCAACAGATTGGGGAAGGCCCTTTCCTGTTTCAGCATGACAAGGCCCCTGTGCACAAAGCGAGGTCCATACAGAAATGGTTTGTCGATATCAGTGTTGAAGAATTTGACTGGCCTACACAGAGCCCTGACCTCAACCCCATCGAACACCTTTGGGATGAATTGGAACGCAGACTGCGAGCCAGACCTAATCGCCCAACATCAGTTCCCGACCTCACTAATGCTCTTGTGGCTGAATGGAAGCAAGTCCCCGCAGCAATGTTCCAACATCTAGTGGAAAGCCTTCCCAGCAGAGTGGAGGCTGTTATAGCAGCAAAGGGGGAGACCAACTCCATATTAATGCCCATGATTTTGGAATGAGGTGTTCGACGAGCAGGTGTCCACATACTATTGGTCATGTAGTGGATCAAGGATGGTAAGGGATGCATTGGGATTGGTGGAGTCGGTCAGTGTCCAGAAGTATTTTTGCTTTGATTTCTTGTGTGTCGAAAGAGTAGAAGGAAAATGCATTAAGGATCGACAAACTATCGACTAATGGAAGTGGAGAGTTTGGATTTCTGAAGCAGAGCACCGTTAAATAGGTGTAATCGTCGGAGGCCTCGTGGTTTACCGGCTGAACCGTTTAGTGGATAGGGGAAAAGAAGAAAGCCTGTCAGTATTATTGATGTTTGACGAAGAGTATCTCCCTTCACATGTGAAGATGGGATATGTTAGATATGCGGTGACAGCTTTTGTGTCCAAGCCGATGTTTTGCCGGAATTACAAAAGGTATGGACATATCAAGTGTGTGCCGAAGGAATGTTGTTGAAGAATCCGAGGGTGCACGATGTTGTAATTGTGATGGCAACCACGTTCCCAATTCCCTGGAGTGCCGGGTTAGGGTAAAGGAGTATGAAGGGGCAAGGGTCAGGGCTATACAGCAAGTCTGCCACACTGAGGCAAGTGAAATAGTTGAAGGAGGAGAGGGGAGCTGAAGATATGGCGGTGGATGCGCCACAGACTGTGGAGATTCAGTGTTGTTCAACAGTTGAGGGTAACTGATATGCTGATTGTGAAGAAGGTGGATGTTATGGTGTTTATCGTGCATGTGATTAATTGTACTGCACAAACAAACAAAAAGACCAAGAAACATGGTAGTATCCGCAGCTGAAACATTGCACAGAATACAGTCTGACGATGCTCTTCCTTCTCAGGCCCAGAGCCTGTAGGGGTGGGCGTTGGCAGTTGAATCTGAACAAAGGAGTACATTGAGTTTTGTTTATGTTTATTTTTATTTTGTTCATTATTTGGTCTGATATACAGCCTAAACAGTAGGTGGCGGCATGCACCTATAGCATTTGTTTGCGGACCGCCATGATATCAAAGAGGTAGTAGTAGCTAGCTAGGCTAACCACATCAGCGGTGCTGTGTGTCACACACCGCCTTCACAGTAGGTGATGGCAATACACCAGTAGGTGAAAGTCTGCCATAAAACTTTAAAGCAGGAAACCCGCAGAACTACTGTCTTCTTCAGCAACTCATCCAAGGCCGACTTCCACTTTTCGTCTCCACCGGTCGAGACTGTAATCATGGCCAAGGACATGGAACTTCTCTGGGGCTCCGGCTCGCCTCCATGCTGGCGTGTCGTGATCGCTCTGGAGGAGAATAAACTGCAGGGATACAATGGAGAAAGGAGAGCACAAGTCTAAGGAAGACCTGGACAACCATCCCAGAGGTAGGTTTGGCTTTTATTATTGTGTCTTGTTAGACAATGAAAAACATTTTAAAGAGTTTTTTTTTTTTTTTTTTTTCTCTGGTTGCACATGTAACATGATGGTAGAAAGTAGGTAAAACGGATTTAAGTTTCCCTGCATTAAAGTACCCGGACACTAGGAGTGCCGCCTTTGGATGAGCATTTTTTGTTTGCTTATGGCTTTATACAGCTCTTTGAGTGCGGTCTTAGTGCCAGCATCGGTTTGTGGTGGTAAATAAACGGCTACGAAAAAAAGCTCTTGGTAGATAGTGTGGTCTACAGCTTATCATGAGATACTCTACCTCAGGCGAGCAAAACCTTGAGACTTCCTTAATATTTGATTTTGCACACTAGCTGTTATTGACAAATAGGCACAGTCCGCCACCCCTTGTCTTACCGGAGGCAGCTGTTCTGTCTTGCCGATGCACGGAAAAACCAGCCAACTGTATATTATCCATGTCGTCGTTCAGCCACGACTCGGTGAAACATAAGATATTACCGCTTTTTTTATGTCCCGTTGGTAGGATAGTCTCGAACGGAGCTCATCCAGTTTATTCTCCAATGATTACACGTTGGCCAATAGGACGGATGGTAGAGGTGGGTTACCCACTCTCCGACGAATTCTCACAAGGCACCCGGACCTGCGTCCCGCTGTATCGGCGTCTTTTCTTCATGCGAATGACAGGGATTTGGGCCTGGTCGGGTATCTGGAGTAAATCCTTCGCGTCCGACTCGTTAAATAAAACATCTTTGTCCAGTTCAAGGTGAGTAATCGCTGTTCTGATATCCAGAAGCAGAAACATTATGTACAAAATAAGTTACAAACAGTGTGAAAAAACACACAAAAATAGCACAATTGGTTAGGAGCCAGTAAAATGGCAGCCATCCCCTCCGGCGCCATTATAGTTTGCAATGTTAGCTGTGCTGCAGTTGCTACAATGTGACAATGATCTGTATTGTAGGCCTACTCTAGTTCAAGTAAGAGTCTAGACTCCAGACAGACAAGACACACCTATTGCTAATTTGCTAAAAACTATATATCCAGAAGTGTGTTGTCATGGTTACCTCAGCATTTCCTCTCTCCCTCCCAGCTCCTTGCTTTCAATCACGGAGTCAGTGAGTTCTATGCAATATGCATGTACCTGTAAGTAATATCCGGGTCTAACTTAGCTCTGGTCCAGGGCGTTCGTCCGTTTGTTCTGCTAATTCAGTAGAGAAACACGCCCTAGACCAGAGCTAGTTCTAACTAGCCAATAAAGCTACTGAAGCTAGGTCTAATTATCTCTATTGACAACATCATAAGCATTCAACAAAGCTGTGCAATATTTTCAATACACTCCAGCCTATGCCTGTTTTAGTTGTATTCATTGTGCTGTAAATTGCATCTGCTGTAATGGATTAATTATTTCCTAGCTCTTGAAAACCCTTCCCCGTATGTAGACCCCATGGGGCGGCGCACAATTGGCCCAGCGTCGTGCAGGATAGGGGAGGGAATGGCCGGCAGGGCTGTAGCTCAGTTGGTAGAGCAGGGTGTTTGCAACGCCAGGGTTGTGGGTTTGATTCCCACGGGGGGCCAGTATGAAAAAATAAAAAATAATAATGTATGCACTCACTAACTGTAAGTCGCTCTGGATAAGAGCGTCTGCTAAATGACGTAAATGTATGTAGGGTTTTCAGCAGTTACATTCGCCCACATTTGGCTCCATGTGAACTAGAATTCCGATGCTGTGCTTCAACGTTTAGATAAGTCAATAATCATCGCTTTTAAACTTGTTTTCAAAACGTATGCCGATATGCCCCTTATGTTTCATACCAGCGAGAAATAATCTTTCAAATCAACAAGATACTTACTGTAGCAGTTTAGCACAGATCTACACGCTGCGTGCCTGCAGTTGACGAACTACACTTCCTCCCCAGTTACGCTTACACTTGTTCGGAGCACGCTAGACGGCTACTTAGCACAGATGTCCGCCTATATCTTCCGTCTGTCTTCCGTAAACAAGCGAAGTAACATGGGGCCGTGTGGGAACACTAACCCTATAAAGGTGTGTAGTAATTTAACCTTTTGTTTTTTAGAAAATAATTTCTCGCTGATATGAAAGATACATTCCTTATGTTTTCCAAAAACATATCGCAAGTGATGTGCGGTAATATTTAGAGCAAGCGTCGGGGCTCTTAACAAAACTCCCCCGGTCAGAAGAATGGGGTAATTATTTTCAAGAGATAAAAAAAATGGATTATGGTGGAACAGCTATTAAGCAGACTACATTGGCTACACCCCAACCCTTTGTCTACAATAAAGAACCACACCCCTACTGAAATTCGATAGCACCATGATATTTGAGTCCCAGCATTCTACAAACAAACAAGACACAGTATCATCAGTCACACACCTCTTTTTGACAAAAGGCCCATAGCTACAACTGGATATAGGCTTTACATAGACCTGAACGTACTAGAATATATCTGTTACTGTTTTTCTGAAAGAGCCAGATTACATCGAGTTCCTACAAGAAACGATGAGCTCACAAAAGTGATAAAGTATATTGAATGTCCTGTATATTGTTGGCAAGTAAAAGTTAAGTTATCAGTGCATCAAATGTAGTGCGCTGCTCGGTAGAGGTCTTCACGGATCCACCTGTACCCGAATACCTGAGACCCGATGTGGCTCCAGATCCAGAATTCTAAATAATGTCACAGGTCTGGGTCGGATCTGATATGATTGTCAAGGGTCTCAGGTGTAATTTAACTGACTTGTCCGGAAGACTGCTGCTCTTTCTTTTCCCCAGAGTGGAGCGTGTAGCTTGTTGTTGTTGGCCAATCAGAAGTCATCAAATCGGCAATAGGATACAGTCATAGAGCCTCTGTGTGGCAAAAGTTGGGAGATATCTAATTAATGGAAGGTGGAATTAAATGTTAAAGGAGAAGGACAGGCTACAACGATCAAGAGCCAACAGGTAGGCTGCTACTTAATATTGTGAATGGAGTTGTTTTTGTTTGTAACTGTGTAGGATGAGAAAGGACATGCAGCCTCAGTTAGCCTAGATAGCTTACGTTAGCTAGCTTAACTAGCGTCTCCTGGTTTTATGCAGTCAAGACAAGTACTGATTATCAATAACCTAGCTATTAGTCTACTATTGCGCGAGTCGGCTTGGTTGCTGTCTCTCCCTCCCTCCTCCCTGTGTCACTTATAATAATTATAATAATAATAATAATAATAAGCCATTTAGCAGACGCTTTTATCCAAAGCGACTTACAGTCATGCGTGCATGCATTTTTTTTTTTTTGTGTATGGGTGGTCCCGGGGATCGAACCCACTACCTTGGCGTTCCAAGCGCCGTGCTCTACCAGCTGAGCTACAGTACGGCCCCTTCCCCACCTGCTAGAGAGGGACCTCTATCTCCTCTCCCTCGCACTTTATCAGCTCCAGTTAACCTTCAAAAATGACTTTTCTGCTGCTTCCCTCACTCGGATCGGACTGTGTCTGGATCCGACCAGGTCTATACGGAACGGGTCTAGTTGTCCTCGGGTCCATTCGGAACGGGTCTCTATATAATTTTTTTTTTTATATATGCATATCAAGAAATCTTGTCAGCCGGTGATTGTCAAGCAAATAACTGTCGTTCTCACAGTAATTGACCTTTAATTAACGCTTCCACTCATAGCCTACAAGCCACTGATGTGGACCTTTGGAACATCTACATTTAAAAAAGTCTAATAAATCCATGTAATATAGCCCACACCTTCACAATAAATCCATTATTTATTTTAGACAGGTCTAAAGAAACATGATATGAAGAAAATGTAGTCTATTTCAGAAGAACAGAATAGCATACTCTGAGTTGTCCTTAAGTTAGGTCCTGATCTGGCTATGCCATATGGCTGTGGGCGACACTAGTTCATTTAGCAGACAACATTTTCTTAGAATTCCATGGCATTATTTTATAGTATGAAGAATACAATTGAACAAAGCTGAATAAAATATAAATATTTTCTCCAAACGATTTGAGGGAGTGCACACATGCGGCTATTCTGTGTTGAGAGGTTAACAAAGAAATAGGTACTCTGTCACGCCCTGGCTCTGGGACTCTGTTATGTTGAGCCAGGGCGTGTAGTTTCATTGTGTTGGTGTTCTAGGGTCTTTATCTAGCTCATGTGTTTCTGTGTTGGCCGGGGTGGTTCTCAATCAGAGGCAACGAGTGTCAGCTGTTGCTTGTTGTCTCTGATTGGGAACCATACTTAGGCAGCCTGTTTTGCCACAGTGTTTGTGGGATCTTGTTCCGTAAGGTTGGTTTTGTGTTTAACCCAGGACTTCACGTATCGTTTTGTGTTGTGTGCAAAGTACTAATTAAAAAGTAAGTACGCATATCACGCTGCGCCTTGGTCCACTCTGTATGACGATCGTGACATACTCCTATATGCTTAATTTACATTTTACATTTACGTCATTTAGCAGACGCTCTTATCCAGAGCGACTTACAAATTGGTGCATTCACCTTATAGCCAGTGGGATAACCACTTTACAATATGTATTTTTTTTTTTTTGGGGGTGGGGTAAGGGGGGGTAGAAGGATTACTTTATCCTATCCCAGGTATTCCTTAAAGAGGTGGGGTTTCAAGTGTCTCCGGAAGGTGGTGAGTGACTCCGCTGTCCTGGCGTTGTGAGGGAGCTTGTTCCACCATTGGGGTGCCAGAGCAGCGAACAGTTTTGACTGGGCTGAGCGGGAACTATGCTTCTGCAGAGGTAGGGGGGCCAGCAGGCCAGAGGTGGATGAACGCAATGCCCTCGTTTGGGTGTAGGGACTGATCAGAGCCTGAAGGTACGGAGGTGCCGTTCCCCTCACAGCTCCGTAGGCAAGCACCATGGTCTTGTAGCAGATGCGAGCTTCAACTGGAAGCCAGTGGAGTGTGCGGAGGAGCGGGGTGACGTGAGAGAACTTGGGAAGGTTGAACACCAGACGGGCTGCGGCATTCTGGATGAGTTGTAGGGGTTTAATGGCACAGGCAGGGAGCCCAGCCAACAGCGAGTTGCAGTAGTCCAGACGGGAGATGACAAGTGCCTGGATTAGGACCTGTGCCGCTTCCTGTGTAAGGCAGGGTCGTACTCTGCGAATGGTGTAGAGCATGAACCTACAGGATCGGGTCACCGCCTTGATGTTAGCGGAGAACGACAGGGTGTTGTCCAGGGTCACGCCAAGGCTCTTTGCACTCTGGGAGGACACAACGGAGTTGTCAACTGTGATGGCGAGATCATGGAACGGGCAGTCCTTCCCCGGGAGGAAGAGCAGCTCCGTCTTGCCGAGGTTCAGCTTGAGGTGGTGATACGTAATCGATACTGATATGTCTGCCAGACATGCAGAAATGCGATTCGCCACCTGGTTATCAGAAGGGGGAAAGGAGAAGATTAGTTGTGTGTCGTCTGCGTAGCAATGATAGGAGAGGCCATGTGAGGATATGACAGAGCCAAGTGACTTGGTGTATAGCGAGAATAGGAGAAGGCCTAGAACTGAGCCCTGGGGGACACCAGTGGTGAGAGCACGTGGTGCGGATACAGATTCTCGCCACGCCACTTGGTAGGAGCGACCGGTCAGGTAGGACGCAATCCAAGAGTGAGCCGCGCCAGAGATGCCCAGCTCGGAGAGGGTGGAGAGGAGGATCTGATGGTTCACAGTATCAAAGGCAGCAGACAGGTCTAGAAGGACAAGAGCAGAGGAGAGAGAGTTAGCTTTAGCAGTGCGGAGAGCCTCCGTGACACAGAGAAGAGCAGTCTCAGTTGAATGACCAGTCTTGCAACCTGACTGGTTTGGATCAAGAAGGTCATTCTGAGAGAGATAGCAAGAGAGTTGGCTAAAGACAGCACGCTCAAGAGTTTTGGAGAGAAAAGAAAGAAGGGATTCTGGTCTGTAGTTGTTGACCTCAGAGGGATCGAGTGTTGGTTTTTTGAGAAGGGGTGCAACTCTCGCTCTCTTGAAGACGGAAGGGACATAGCCAGCGGTCAAGGATGAGTTGATGAGCGAGGTAATGTAACTTTAGTTGTTCTACAAACGTTGTTTTTATTTGTAATACATTGTAAGGCTGCATGATGAGACTCTAATGATGATTTGAAAAAAGTTGCTTGAAAAGCATGAGCTCTGCTTTGTTTTTTTGCGCAGGCTGTACACACTTCAATAGTCTCTCATTCACAATTTGACAAGCACTTGATAATGCCTTGAATTTCACGGCGGCATCCCCTTTGTGTGGCCGTAATGCAAGCAAAAAATATCCATGCCTTTTGCGTCCTGGAGTGCTGTGTTGTGCCCTTCTCCCCGAGTGCTGCACTATCCGAAGCGCCTCACATGGCTCTCTATCACGTGATCGGGTCTTTCTCACAGGCTACAAGTGAAGACAGACACATCGGGGATGCAACTGCGCGTGTCCTTATCGAATTTGAGGTGCATTTGAAGATATTGGAAGAACTGTCCACATTTACTTTTCGTCAGCCAACAAGATGAGTAGGCCTAACGAACAGCAAAAGCACTAGCCTATGTCAATCTACTATCCCCCATAGTACAAAAGTCGACCTATTCTGTGGAAGTAATAAATATTCCAAACATAGTCTGGGACAGTTGTGGTGTGCAATAGATCCCAAATTAATACAACCACTAGCATTAAAATAAAAACGTTTTACACAATGTGGCTGACGCAGCCAATCAGAACGTTTAGCTTAAAATGTTTATAAACTATTAGGCTATTTCTTCACATTATAAGCGCAGCAATGCGCACATGGCAGTAGGCTATAAACGCGGATATTCCATTAGCGGGAAAACACCATTATCAAAAGTGACCGCAAATGCCATTAGGCATTAGTGCCTTGCAAAAGTATTAATCCCCCTTGGCGTTTTTACTATTTTGTTGCATTACAACCTGTAATTTAAATTGATTTTTATTTGGATTTCATGTAATGGACATACACAAAATAATCCAAATTGGTGAAGTGGAATGAAAAAAATAACTTGTTAAAAGAAAATCAAAAAAATTAATAACGGAAAAGTGGTGCGTGCATATGTATTCACCCCTTTGCTATGAAGCCCCTAAATAAGATCTGGTGCTGCCGTTCTGCTGCCAACAAAGCTGACTTCATCCCAGCCTATGCTAATCTCCAGTCCCTCGACTTCCTGGCACTGACGGAAACATGGATTCCTGGCGCTGACGGAAACAACTCCCCTCCATGTCTCCGACCACTACTTTGTTTCCTTTTCTCTCTCGCTCTCCTCCCACACTACTCACTCTGCCCCTACACAGATGGTAATGCGCCGCCGCAACCTTCGCTCTCTCTCTCCCACTACTCTCTCCTCTTCCATCCTATCATCTCTTCCCTCTGCTCAATCCTTCTCCCTCCAATCTCCTGATTCTGCCTCCTCAACCCTCCTCTCCTCCCTTTCTGCATCCTTTGACTCTCTGTGTCCCCTATCCTCCCGGCCGGCTCGGTCCTCCCCTCCAGCTCCGTGGCTTGATGACTCATTGCGAGCTCACAGAACAGAGCTCCGGGCAGCGGAGCGGAAATGGAAGAAAACTAAACTCCCTGCCGACCTGGCATCTTTTCACTCCCTCCTCTCTACATTTTCTTCATCTGTTTCTGCTGCTAAGGCCACTTTCTACCACTCTAAATTCCAAGCATCTGCCTCTAACCCTAGGAAGCTCTTTGCCACATTTTCCTCCCTCCTGAATCCTCCCCCCCCCCTCCCCCCCTCCTCTCTCTCTGTGGATGACTTCGTCAACCACTTTGAAAAGAAGGTTGACGACATTCGATCCTCGTTTGTTAAGTCTAATGACACTGCTGGTCCTACTCACACTGCCCTACCCTATGCTTTGACTTCTTTCTCCCCTCTCTCTCCAGATAAAATCCTGCGACTTGTGACTGCAGGCCGCCCCACAACCTGCCCGCTTGACCCCATCCCCTCCTCTCTTCTCCAGACCATCTCCGGTGACCTTCTCCCCTACCTCACCTCGCTGATCAACTCATCCTTGACCGCTGGCCATGTCCCTTCCGTCTTCAAGAGAGCGAGAGTTGCTCCCTTCTCAAGAAACAACCACTCGATCCCACTGATGTCAACAACTACAGACCAGTATCCCTTCTTTCTTTTCTTTCCAAAACTATTGAGCGTGCCGTCTTTAGCCAACTCTCTTGCTATCTCTCTCAGAATGACCTTCTTGATCCAAACCAGTCAGGTTTCAGGACTGGTCATTCAACTGAGACTGCTCTTCTCTGTGTCACGGAGGCTCTCCGCACTGCTAAAGCTAACTCTCTCTCCTCTGCTCTTGTCCTTCTAGACCTGTCTGCTGCCTTTGATACTGTGAACCATCAGATCCTCCTCTCCACCCTCTCCGAGCTGGGCATCTCCGGCGCGGCTCACTCCTGGATTGCGTCCTACCTGACCGGTCGCTCCTACCAAGTGGCGTGGCGAGAAGCTGTCTCCGCACCACGTGCTCTCACCACTGGTGTCCCCCAGGGCTCAGTTCTAGGCCCTCTCCTTTTCTCCCTATACACCAAGTCACTTGGCTCTGTCATATCGTCACATGGCCTCTCCTATCATTGCTACGCTGACGATACACAACTACTCTTCTCCTTTCCCCCTTCTGATAACCAGGTGGCGAATCGCATCTCTGCATGTCTGGCAGACATATCAGTATGGATGACGGATCACCACCTCAAGCTGAACCCTGGCAAGACGGAGCTGATCTTCCTCCCGGGGAAGGACTGCCCGTTCCATGATCTCGCCATCACGGTTGACAACTCCGCTGTGTCCTCCTCCCAGAGTGCGAAGAGCCTAGGCGTGACCCTGGACAACACCCTGTCGTTCTCCCGCCAACATCAAGGCGGTGACCCGCTCCTGCAGGTTCATGCTCTACAACATTCGGAGAGTACGACCCTGCCTTACACAGGAAGCGGCACAGGTCCTAATCCAGGCACTTGTCATCTCCCGTCTGGACTACTGCAACTCGCTGTTGGCTGGCCTCTCTGCCTGTGCCATTAAACCCCTACAACTCATCCAGAATGCCGCAGCCCGTCTGGTGTTCAACCTTCCCAAGTTCTCTCACGTCACCCCCCTCCTCCGCACACTCCACTGGCTTCCAGTTGAAGCTCGCATCCGCTACAAGACCATGGTGCTTGCCTATGGAGCAGTGAGGGGAACGGCACCTCTGTACCTTCAGGCTCTGATCAGTCCCTACACCCAAACGAGGGCATTGCGTTCATCCACCTCTGGCCTGCTGGCTCCCCTTCCTCTGCGGAAGCATAGTTCCCGCTCAGCCCAGTCAAAACTGTTCGCTGCTCTGGCACCCCAATGGTGGAACAAGCTCCCTCACGACGCCAGGACAGCGGAGTCACTCACCACCTTCCGGAGACATTTGAAACCCCACCTCTTTAAGGAATACCTGGGATAGGATAAAGTAATCCTTCTACCCCCCCCCCCCCAAAAAAAATTTGTAAAGTGGTTATCCCACTGGCTATAGGGTGAACGCACCAATTGGTGAGTCGCTCTGGATAAGAGCGTCTGCTAAATGACGTAAATGTGCCCTTGAGCAAGGCACTTAACCCTAATTGCTCCTGTAAGTCGCTCTGGATAAGAGCGTCTGCTAAATGACTAAAATGTAAATGTAATGTAAAATGTGCAACCAATTACCTTAAAAAGTCACATAATTCGTTAAATAAAGTCCACCTGTGTGCAATCTAAGTGTCACATGATTTGTCACATGATCTCAGTATATATACACCTGTTCTGAAAGGCCCCAGAGTCTGCAACACCACTAAGCAAGGGGCACCACCAAGCAAGTGGCACCATGAAGACCAAGGAGCTCTCCAAACAGGTCAGGGACAAAGTTGTGGAGAAGTACAGATCAGGGTTGGGTTCTAAAAAAATATCCGAAACATTGAACATCCCACGTAGCACCATTAAATCCATTATTAAAACATAGAAAGAATTTGGCACCACAACAAACCTGCCAAGAGAGGGCGGCCCACCAAAACTCACGGACCAGGCAAGGAGGGCATTAATCAGAGAGGCAACAAAGACACCAAAGATAACCCTGAAGGAGCTGCAAAGCTCCACAGAGGAGATTGGAGTATCTGTCCATAGGACCACTTTAAGCCATACACTCCACGGTGCTGGGCTTTACAGAAGAGTGGCCAGAAAAAGCCATTGCTTAAAGAAAAAAATAAGCAAACACGTTTGGTGTTCACCAAAAGCCATGTGGGAGACTCCCCAAACATATGGAAGAAGGTACTCTGGTCAGGTGAGACTAAAATTGAGGTTTTTGGCCATCAAGGAAAACGCTATGTCTGGCGCAAACCCAACACCTCTCATCACCCCAAGAACACCATCATTTTTCATCGGCAGGGACTGAGAAACTGGTCAGAATTGAAGGAATGATGGATGGCGCTAAATACAGGGAAATTCTTGAGGGAAACCTGTTTCAGTCTTCCAGAGATTTGAGACTGGGACGGAGGTTCACCTTCCAGCAGGACAATGACCCTAAGCATACTGCTAAAGCAACACTCGAGTGGTTTAAAGGGAAACATTGAAATGTCTTTGAATGGCTTAGTCAAAGCCCAGACCTCAATCCAATCGAGAATCTGTGGTATGACTTAAAGATTGCTGTACACCAGCGGAACCCATCCAACTTGAAGGAGTTGGCGCAGTTTTGGCTTGAAGAATGGGCAGAAATCCAAATAATATAAATAAATAATATACCATTTAGCAGACGCTTTATCCAATGCGACTTACAGTCATGCGTGCATACATTTTTTTGTGTACGTGTGGTCCCGGGGATCAAACCTACTACCTTGGCGTTACAAGCGCTGTACTCTACCAGCTGAGCTACAGAGGACCATCCAAGTGGCTAGGTGTGCCAAGCTTTTAGAGACATACCCCAAGAGACTTGCATCTGTAATTGCTGCAAAAGGTGGCTCTACAAAGTATTGACTTTGGGGGGGTGTATAGTTATGCACACTCAAGTTTTCTGTTTTTTTTTTGGTCTTATTTCTTGATTAGAAAAAGTCGCAAAATAAAGGCAGTTTCTTATTCTGGGCATCATTCACAAGTGATAGGCTAATATTGTCACCTATCAGACTATTCTTGATTTAATCTTTAAATATACAAAATAATATATGTGTGACATTTGTTTTGATTTAGAATGGACCATTTTCATGTACCTGTATCGAAACAGGGGCAGCGGGAAAAAATACATGTCATCTATGCACTTAAATAGCGAATGGAGGACGCTTTTCCCTGTGGTTTATTTTCATGCCAGCCAGGTAGGCTATACTCCTGTTGTAAAGAGAAGCAATGTGCTTAATATTAGGAAAGTTGAGAAATAAATATAGTAGGCCTAGCCTATAGAAAGCTGATGGGATCCTCCTCTTTTTAATAGAGGCCATCAATCTGTTTTCTCGCGCAATTGCATAACCTATAGAAATGTTACGCAACATGAGCTCATGGGCTCTCATGAAGTATTTGATTAGATTTTTGATTACATTTGCATTGATGTCAGAGTGATTAGAGGGACAATAGAGCGCTGAGTACCAGGCAGTTAGCTAGTTTGGTAGGCTACTAATGACCATCAGCAGCATCAGAGCTTAGGAAGCCTAATTACCGTGACTAAACGATCAAGTGGAATTTGACTGCCTTCAAATCAAATTTTATTTGTCACATACACGTGTTTAGCAGATGTTATAGCGGGTGTAGCGAAATGCTTGTGCTTCTAGCTCCGACAGTGCAGTAATATCTAACAAGTAATATCTAACAATTTCACAACATATACCCAATACACACAAAAAAGTAAGGAATGGGATTTGAGAATATATACATATACGGACAAGCAATGACAGAGCGGCATGGACTAAGATACAGTAGAATATTATAGAATAGAATGCAGTATATACATATGAGATGAGTAGTGCAAGATATGGAAACATTATTAAAGTGGCCAGTGATTTCACTATTAACAGTCTGATGGCCTTGAGATAGAAGCTGTTTTTTTATCTCTCGGTCCAGTTTGATGCACCTTTATTTGAAGAGGGTACCCGTTCTGGGTCTGGATCAGCAGCCCTATTACAGTGGTGATTCAATGTTAAAGGTACTTGGCAGATTTGAAGCTCTACCTATGAAAGTGTTTACAATCACGTTGTAGCTCTTCAGTGCTACGGATTGATATTTGAGCCCTAACTCGCTCTGAGACTTTTCATACTGCCGCATTATAAATATTGAACATTCAAAAGATATCATAGGTGAGGGCAAGAGGGTTTGGCCACTTCTTGAAGGTCCAATCCTGCGAGGGCTTGGTTTAAGCAAGCTGGAAAACGTCCTTACTGTAACTGTTGTGTAGATGATCTCACACACACACACACACACACACACGACACGACACCACGCGGGCTACACACACACACAGATGTGTACCACACACACATGCACACACGACACAACACACCGCGGGCTACACACACACACAGACGTGTACACACACACACACACACGCAGATGTTGTGACAAATGTTTGTTGACATTGTTTCTGTGTGTGATAAACTGAAGGGTTTCCTCTGTGGTGGCCTTCCCAACTGTTGGTCCCTGTGATAACACACACAGAACACCCACCTTTGTCCATACCTGGTTGGCATTGTTTCTCTGTTGTCAGAGATCTTAACTCCATTGATCCTGTGTGTGTGGTGTGTTGTCTGTGTGTTTCTGTGTGGTGTTGTTTGAAATGTGGCTCACTTACATCCTGCAGGACTGCATTCCCACCCAAACACACACAATGTTATGTTTTTCTGACTGAAATGTTGGAGACCTGATTGTTGGTTGGATTGATCAAAGCTATCAAAAGTAAGTTGTAAAACGTCCTCTGTTTCATTGTGGCAGCGTGCGGCAGGCGGCAACTCTTTGCTCTCTCTCGCTCTATCTCACTCTCTCTTCATCGTCTCTCTCTCTTCTCCTCTCTCGTCTCTCTGTAAGTCTCTCTCTCTCTCGCTCCTCTCTCTCACTCTTCCAATCTCCTCTCTCTCTCTCTCAGGCGCTCCTCAGCTAACATTGTGTCACTGTAAATTGCCCTGTGGTACAAAGCAGAAGAACACAATGCAAAAGCATGGGGGGAAAAGCTCAAGCATCATTGGTCATAGAAGCCTAATGCATGTACTTGAAGATCATTGGATCCACGACCCTGGCTTGATCTTTGTTTATCATGTCAATGTTTCCCCTGTGGAAAACTGGGGGAAGCAAAACCCAAACATTTGAATATGAACCACAGGAACGAACATTATCTTCTGTTCAGGGCAGAACTCAACACAGGGGCCCACAAGGGTGGCTTGTTCAGCCCCCTCCTGTACTCCCTGTTCGACCATTGAACTGCGTGGCAATGCACGCCTCCAACTCATCATCAAGTTTTGTAGACAGGCACAACAGTGGTAGACCTGATTACCAACAATGACGAGACAAACCTACCGGCCTTGGTGGAGGGGCCGCCATGTGAATACCCGTCTCCCTCAAATGTTTGACAAAACAAAGGTAATGATCGTGGACTTTCAGGAAACAGCAGAGGGAGCACTACCCCTATCCACATCGGCCGGACCGGCAGTGGGAGACGTTGGAAAGCTTCAAGTTCTTCGGCGTACAAAAAAAAAAACATCACTGACAATCTGAGACGGGTCCACAATACACGCAGACAGTCCTGGTGAAGAAGGCCGCAACGCGCCTCTTCAACCTTCCGGAGGCTGAAGAAATTGTGGCTTGGCCCCTAGAACCCTCCACAAAATGTTTACAGATGCACAATTGAGAGCATCCTGTCGGAGCTGTATCACTCGCCTGGTACAGCAACTGCACGCACCCGCAACCGCAGGGCTCTCCAGGGTGGTGTGCGGTACTGCCCACCCATCACCGGGGGGCAAACTACTTGCCCTCCAAGCACATACAGCACCCCGATGGTCACAGTAGGCCAAAACGATCATCAAGGACATCAACCCCCGAGCCACGGCCTGTTCACCCCACTACCATCCAGAAAGTGAGGTCAGTACAGGTGGCATCAAGCTGGGACAGAGAAGACTTTTAACACACAGCTTCTATCTCAAATAGGCCATCAGACGTGGGGGGTTAATAGCCCTCACTAGCTGGCTACCACCGGGTTACTCAACCCTGCACCTTAGAGGCTGCTTGCCTATTTACATAGACATGGGAATCACTGGCCACTTTAATAATGGAACACTGGTCACTTTAAATAATGTTTAACATACTGCTTTTACTCCATTTCATCATATACAGTTGAAGTCTTGAAGTTGTTACATACACCTTAGCCAAATACATTTAAACTCAGTTTTTCACAATTGCTGACATTTTAATCCTAGTAAAAAATCCCTGTTTTAGGTCAGTTAGTTTTGCGATCAAGCTTTAACTTCCTGACTGATGTCTTGCGATGTTGCTTTCAATATATCTCCAATCATTTGCCTTCCTCATGATGCCATCTATTTTGTAACATCTCAATATTTAGCAACCATCTCAAGAACATCAGTCGGGAAGTTAAAGCCTTGAAATCGCAAATGGGTCTTCCAAATGGACAATGAAACCCCAAGCAATACTTCCAAGTTGGTGTCAAAATGGCTTAAGGACACAAAGTCAAGGTATTGGAGTGGCCATCCCAAGATCCGACAAAGCCCTGACCCATCAATCCAATAGAACATTTGTGGGCAGAGCTGAAAAAGCGTGTGCGGCAAAGGAGGCCTGCCTACAAACCTGACTCAGTTACACTACAGCTCTGTCAGGAGGAATGGGCCAAAATTCACCCAACTTATTGTGGGAAGCTTGTGGAAGGCTACCCGAAACGTTTGACCCAAGTTAACAATTTAAAAGGCAATGCTACCAAATAACTCATTGGAGTGTATGTCAACTTCTGACCCACTGGGAATGTTGATGAAAGAAAGAAAAGCTGAAGAGTTGTATTTCTAGGATCAGTCGGCAATTGGATAGTCCCACCCTGAGCCCCCGCTGCATTTATACAGCACTGCCGTGGATATTCCCACCCTGAGCCCCCGGCTGCATTACACACTGCAGTGGGATATTACCCACCCTGAGCCCCGGCTGGCATTACACACTGCAGTGGATATTTCCCCACCCTGAGCCCCCCGGCTTGCATTACACACTGCAGTGGATATTCCCAACCCTGAGCCCCTGCTGCATTACACACTGCAGTGGATAGTCCCACCCTGAGCCCCGGCTGCATTACACACTGCAGTGGATATTCCCAGTCCCACCCTGAGCCCGGCTGCATTACAGCCACTGCAGTGGATATTCCCCACCCCTGAGCCCTCCCGGCTGCCATTACACACTGCAGTGGATATTCCCACCCTGAGCCCCCGGCTTGCATTACCACACTGCATTGGATATTCCCCCCCTGAGCCCCGGTTGCATTACACCCTGCTGTGGATGTTCCCACCCTGAGCCCCGGCTGCAATTACACACTGCAGTGGACTATTCCCCACCTCTGAGCCCCCGCTGCATTACACCTGCATTGGATATTCCCACCCTAGCCCCGGCTGCATTACCACACTGCAAGTGGATAATTCCCACCTGAGCCCCGGCTGCATTCAACACTGCAGTGGATATTCCACCCTGAGCCCCGGCTAGCATTAACACACTTGCAGTGGATATTCCCACCCTGAGCCCCGGCTGCATTACACACTGCAGTGGATATTCCCACCCTGAGCCTCCGGCTGCATTAGCACACTGCAGTGGAGATTCCCCACCCTGAAGCCCCGGCTGCATTACACACTGCAGTAGGATTATTCCCACCTGCTGAGCCCAGGCTGCATTAACACACTGCAGTTGGATATTCCCACCCTGAGCCGCCGGCTGTGCCTAGTGTTATGTACCACTGCTGTGGATATTTCCCACCCTGACACCCCCGTCTGCATTACAACAACTGCTGTGGATATTCCCACCCTGAGCCCCGGCTGCATTACACACTGCAAGTGGATATTCCCACCCTGAGCCCCGGCTGCATGTAACACCTGCAGTGGATAATTCCCACCCTGAGCCGCCGGCTGCATTACACACTGCAAGTTGATATTCCCCCACCCTGAGCCCCGGCTGCATTAACACACTGCAGTGGATATTCCCAAACCCTGAGCCCCCGGCTGCATTACACACTGCAGTGGATATTATCCCCACCCTGCCCCCCGACTTTTCATTACACACTAGCAGTGGGATCTTTCCCACCCTGAGCCCCGCTGCATTACACAACTTTCAGTGGATAATTTCCCCCCTTGAGCCCCGGCTGCCATTACACAACTGGGGCAGTGGATATTCCCATACCCGAGCCCCGGCTTGCATTACACACTGCGTGGAAATATTCCCACCATGAGGCCCCGGCTGCATTAACCACTGCAGTGGATATTCCCCCCCTGATCCCCGTCTGCATTAACACACTGCAGTGGATATTCCCTACCCTGAGCCCCCGGCTGCATTCAAACACTGCATTGGATATTCCCCACCCTGAGCCCCGGGCTGCATTACACACTGCAAGTGCATATGTCCCACCCTGAGCCGCGGCTGCATTACCCACTGCAGTGGATATTTCCACACCCTGAGCCCCGGCTGCATTACACACTGCAGTAGATATTCCCACCCTGGAGCCCCGGCTGCATTACATCACTGGCAGTGGATATTCCCCACCCTGATCCCCGTCTGCATTACACACTGCAGTGGATATTCCCCACCCTGAGCCACGGCTGCATTACACACTGCAGTGGATTATTCCCCCCTGAAGCCCCGGCTGCATTATCACACTGCAGTTGGGATTTTCCCACCCTGAGCCATGGCTGCATTACACACAGACTGCAGTGGATATTCCCACCCTGAGCCCCGTCTGCATTACAACCACTGCAGTGGATATTCCCGACCCTGAGCCCCGTCTGCATTAACACACTGCCGTGGATATTCCCACACTGAGCCCCGCTGCATTAACACACTGCAGTGGATATTCCCAACCCTGAGGCCCCGGCTTGCATTACACACTGCAGTTGATATTCCCACCCTGAGCCCGGTCTGCGATTACCACACTGCAGTGGAATATTCGCCACGCCTGAGCCCCCGCTGCATTACACACTGCTGTGGATATTCCCACCCTGAGCCCCGGCTGCATTACACACTTGCAGTGGGATATTCCCACCCTGGGCCCCGCTTGCATTACACACTGCAGTGGATATTCCCACACCTTAGCCCCAGCCTGCATTACCACGTGCCCGTGGATATTCCTCCACCCTGAGCCCCGGCTGCATTACACACTGCAGTGGATATTCCCCACCCTGAGCCCCCGGCTTGCAATTACACACTGCAGTGGCTATTCCACCCTGAGCCCCGTGCTGCATTACACACTGCAGTGGAGATTCCCACCCTGGAGCCCCGGGCTGCATTACACACTGCAGGGATAATTCCCCACCCTGAACCCGGCATGCATTACGACACTGCAGTGGATACTTCCCACCCTAGAGGCCCCGGCTGCATTACACACTGCTTGTGGATATTTCCGACCCTGAGCCCCGGCTGCCATTACACACTGCAGTGGATGATTCCCGACCTGAGCCCCGGCTGCAATTACACACTGCAAGTGATATTCCACCCTGAGCCCCGGCTGCATTAACAAACTGCAGTGGGATATTCCCCCACCTGAACCCCGGATGCATTACACACTGCGGTGGATATTCCCACTGCCTGAGTCCCCGCTGCCATTACACACTGCGTGGATATTCCCACCCTGAGGCCCCGTCTGCATTACACACTGCAGTGGATATTTCCCACCCTGAGCCCCGGCTGCCATTACAGACACTGCAGGTTGGATATTCCCACCCTGAGCCCCGGCTGCATTACACACTGCAGTGGGATATTCCCACCCTGAGCCCCGTCTGCAATACACACTGCAGTGGATATTCCCACCCTGAATCCCGCGGCTGCAAAAATTACACCCTTGCAGTGGATATTCCCACCCTGAGCCCCCGCTTGCATTACACGAGCTGCAGTGGATATTTCCCACCCTGAGCCCCCGCTGGCATTACACACTGCAGTGGAGTATTCCCACCCTTAGCACGGTCTGCATTGACACACTGCAGTGGATATTTCCCCACCCGAAGCCCCGCTCCTGCATTACACACTGCCAGTGGATATTCGCCACCCTGAGCCCCGGCCGCATTACACACTGCAGTGGATATTCCCACCCTGAGCGCCCGGCTGGCATTACACACTGCAGTAGGATATTCCCACCCTGAGGCCCCGCTGCTTACACATACACACAGCAGGGATATTCCCAACCCTGAGCCCCGTCTCATTGACACACTGCAGTGGACATTCCCACCCTGAGCCCCGGCTGCCATTACCACACTGCTGTGGACTTCTTCCCACCGCTAGAGCCCCGGCTGCATACACCACTGCAGTGGAACATTCCCAACCCTGAGCCCCGGCCTGCATTACACACTGCGGTGGACATTCCAACCCTAGAGCCCCGTGCTGTCATTACACCTGCAGTGGACATCCCACCCTGAGCCACCCGGCTGCCATTACACACTGCAGTGGATATTCCCACCCTGAGCCCCGGCGCTGCATTACACACTGCAGTGGATAGTCCCACCCTGAGCCCCGGCTTCATTACAGACACTGCAGTGGACATTTCCACCCATGAAGCCACCGCTGCATTACACACTGCAGTGGACATTCCCACCCTGAGCCCCGGCTGCATTACAACACTGGCGTGGTATTTCCCACCCTGAGCCCCGCTGCATTACACACTGCAGTGGATATCCCCACCCTGAGGGCCCGGCATTCTGCTTTACACACTGCAGTGGATATTCCCACCCTTGAGCCCCGACTGCATTACACACTGCAGTGAATAATTCCCACCACTGAGCCCCGGCTGCATTACACACTGCAGTGGATATTCCCACCCTGAGCCCCGGCTGCAGTACACACTGCAGTGGATATATCCCCCCCTGAGCCCAGGCTGCATTACACACTGCAGTGGATTTCCCACCCTGAAGCCCCGGCCCTGCATTACACCCTGCAGTGGATATTCCCACCCTGAGCCCCCGGCTGCATTACCACTGCAGTGGATATTCCCACCCTGAGCCCCGTCCTGCATTACACACTGCAGTGGATATTCCCCACCCTTGAGCCCCGGCTGCATTACACACTGCAGTGGATATTCCCACCCTGAGCCAGGCTGCATTTTTTACACACTGCTGTGGATATTCCCACCCTGAGCCCCCGGCCTGCATTAACACACTGCAGTGGATATTCCCACCCTGAGCCCCGGCTGCATTTACACACTGCTGTGGTGATATTCCCACCCTGAGCCCCGGGCTGCATTTACACACTGTGTCAAGTGGATATTCCCACCCTGAGCCCCGGCTGCATTACACACTGCAGTGGATATTCCCACCCTGAGCCCCCGGCTGGCTTACACACTGCAGTGGATATCCCACCCTGAGCCCCCATGCTGCATTACAACACTGCTGTGGATATTCCCACCCTGAGCCCCGGCTGCATGACACACTGCTGTGGATATTCCCACCCTGGAGCCCACGGCTGCATTACACACTGCAGTGGATATTCCCACCCTGAGCCCCGTCTGCATTACACACTGCAGTGGATATTCCCACCCCGGAGGCCCGGCTGCATTACCCAACTGCAGTGGACTATTCCCACCCTGAGCCCCGGCTGCATTACACACTGCAGTGGGATATTCCCACCATGGAGCCCCGGCTGCAATTACATACACACGCAGTGGATATTCCCAACCCTGAGCCCCGGCTGCATTACACACTGCAGTGGATATTCCAACCCCCTGAGCCCCCGGCTGTGCATTACACACACTGCAGTGGATATTCCCACCCTGAGGCCCCGGCTGCATTTACACACTGCAGTGGATAATTCCCACCCTGGAGGCCCCGGCTGCATTACACACTGCAGTGGATATGCCCACGCTGAGCCCCGCTTGCATACACACTGCAGTGGATATTCCCACCCTGAGCCCCGGCTGCATTACCACTGGCAGTGGCTATTCCCACCCTGAGCCCCCGGCTGCATTACAACACTGCAGTGGATATTCCCACCCTGAGCCCAGCTGCTTACACACTGCAGTGGATTATTCCCACCCTGAGGCCCCGGCTCATTACACACTGCAAGTGGATATTCCCACCCGAGCCCCGCTGCATTACACACTGCAGTGGATATTCCCCACCCTGAGCCCCCGGCTGCATTACCCAACCTGTCAGTGGATATTCCCCCACCCTTAGCCCCGGCTGCAATTACACACTGCAGTGGATATTCCCCCCACCCTGAGCACCCGGCTGCCATTACACACTGGCTGTGGGATATTCCCCACCCTGAGCCCCGGCTGCATTACACACTGCTGTGATTATTCCCACCCTGAGCCCCCGGCTGCATTTACACACTGCAGTGGATATTCCCACCCTGAGCCCCGGCTGGCATACACACTGGCTGTGGATATTCCCACCACTGAGCCCGGCTGCATTCACACCGCGTGGATATTCCCACCCTGAGCCCCGGCTTGCATACACACTGCTGTGTGGATATTCCCACCCTGACCCCGGCTGCATTACACACTGCAGTGGATATTCCCACCCTGAGATCCCCCTGCTGCATTACACACTGCTGTGGAATATTCCCACCCCTGAGCCCACGGCCTGCATTACACAACCTGCTGTGGATATTCCCACCACCTAGCCCCCGGCTGCTTAACAACACTGCTTTTGTGGTATTCCCCACCCTGAGCCCCCGGCTGCAGTACACACTGCAGTGGATATTCCCAACTCTGATCCCCGGCTGCATTAACACACTACCTGCTGTGGATATTCCCACCCTGAGCCCCGCTGCATTACACACTGCAGTGGATTTTCCCACCGCTGAGCCCCGGCTGCATTACAACACCTGCCAGTGGATATTCCCCGCCCTGAGCCCCGGCTGCATTACAACATTCTGCGTGTGGATATTCCCACCCTGAAGCCCCGGCTGCATTACACACTGCAGTGGATATTCCCACCCTGAGCCCCAGGCTAGCATTACACAACTGCTGTGGATATTCCCACCCTGAGCCCCGGCTGCATTACACATCACTGCTGTGGATTATTCCCCCCTGAGCCCCGGCCTTGCATTACACAACTGCTGTGGATATTCCCACCCATTAGAGCCCCCGGCTGCATTACACACTGCAGTGGATATTCCTCACCCCTGAGCCCCGGGCTGCATTACAACACTGCAGTGGATTTCACACCCTGAGCCCCGTCTGCATTACACACTGCAAGTGGATATTCCCACCCTGAGCCCCCGGCTGCATTACAACAACTGCATTGGATATTCCCACCCTGATCCCCCGGCTGCATTACACCAACTGCAGTGGATTATTCCAACGCCTGAGCCCTCGGCTGCAATTACACACTGCAGTGGGATATCCCACCCCTGAGCCCCGGCTGCATTAACAACACTGTCTGTGTATATTCCCACCCTGAGCCCGGCATGCAATTACCCACTGCAGTGGATATTTCCACCCTGAGTCCCCGGCTGCATTACACAACTGCTGTGGATATTCCCACCCTGATCCCCGGCCTGCATTACACACTGCTGTGGATATTCCACCCGGAGCCCCGGCTGCATTACACACTGCTGTGGATATTCCCCACCCTGAGCCCCGGCTGCATTTACACACTGCTGGTGGATATTCCCACCCTGAGGCCCCGGCTGCATTACACCACTGCAGTGGATATTCCCACCCTGAGCCCCGGCTGCATTAACACACTGCTGTGGATATTCCCAGTACCCTGCGCTCGCGGCTGCATTAACCACACTGCAGTGGATATTCCCACCCTGAAGAGCCCCGGCTGCATTTACACACTGCAGTGGGATATTTCCCACCCTGAGCCCCTTCCTGCATTACACACCTGCTGTGGATTATTCCAACCCTGAGCCCCGGCTGCATTACACACTGCAGTGGATATTCCCACCTGATCCCCCGGCTGCATTACCACACACTGCTGTGGTCTATTCCCACCCTGATCCCCTGCATGCATTCACACACTGCTGTGAGATTTCCCACGCTGAGCCCCGGCTGGCATTACACACTGCTGTGGATATTCCCACCCTGAGGCCCCGCTGCATTACACACTGCAGTGGATATTCCCCCCTGAGCCCCCGGCTGCATTACCACGCAGTGGATGTCCCCACCCTGAGCCCCGGCTGCATTACACACTGCAGTGGATATTCCCACCCTGAGCCCTGGCTGCAACTTACACACTGCAGTGGATCATTCCCCCCTGAGCCCCAGGCTGCAATTACACACTGCAGTGTGGATATTCCCACCCTGAGCCCCCGCTGCATTACACACTGCAGTTACATATTCCCAACCTAAGGCCGGCTGGGGGGGGGGGCATTACAACCCCTGCTGTGGATATTCCCACCCCTGAGACCCGCGGCTGCATTACACACTGCAGTGGATATTCCCACCCTGATCCCGGCTGCATTACAACACCTGCAGTGGGATATTCCCCCCTGAGCCCCCGCCTGCAATTACACATGCCTGCAGTGGATACTTCCCACCCTGAGGCCCCGGCTGCATTACACACTGCAGTGTATGCGATATTCCCACCCTGAGCCCCGGCTGCATTACACACTGCGTGGATATTCCCACCCTGAGCCCTCGGCTGCATTAACACACTGCAAATGGATATGCCCCACCCTGAGCCACCGGCTGCATGACACACTGCAGTGGATATTCCCTACCCTGAGCCCCGGCTGCATTACCACTGCACGTGGATATTCACACCCTGAGCCCCGGCCTGCATTACACCACTGCAGTGGAGATATTCCCACCCTGAGCCCGGCCTGCATTAACACACTGCAGTGGATATTCCCCACCCTGAGCCCCGCTTGCATTACACACTGCTGTGGATATTCCCACCCGAGCCCCGGCTGCATTACACACTGCAGTGGATATTCCACCCCGAGCCCCGTCTGCATTACACACTGCAGTGGATATTCCCTACCTGAGCCCCGGGCTGCATTACACAACTGCAGTGGAATATTTCCCACCCTGAGCCCCGGCTGCATTACACACTGCAGTGGATATTCCCCACCCTGAAGCCCCGGCTGGCATTACACACTTGCAGTGGATATTCCCACCCTGAAAGCCGGCTGCATTACACACTGCAGTGGACATTCCCACCCATGAGGCCCTGGCTTGCATTTACACACTGCTGTGGATATTCCCCACCCTATGAGGCCCCGGCTGCATTACACACTGCAGTGGATATTCCCACCCTGAGCCCCGGCTGCATTACACACTGCGCAAGTGGATATTCCCACCCTGAGCCCCGTCTGCATTACACACTGAGCAGTTGATATTCCCACACCCTGAGCCCCGGCTGCATTACACAACGGCAGTGGATATTCCCACACCTGATCCCCGGCTGCATTACACACTGCAGTGGATATTCCCAACCCTGAGCCCCGGCTGCATTACACACTGCAGTGGGATATTTCCACCCGCTGAGCCCCTGCTGCATTACACACTGCAGTGATTATTCGCCACCACTGATACCCCGGCCTGCATTAGCACACTGCCAGTGATATTTCCCACCCTTGACCCCGGCTGCATTAACACACTGGCAGTGGAATATTCCCACCCTGAGCCCCGGCTGCATTACACACTGCAGTGGATATTCCCACCCTGGAGCCCCGGTCTGCATTACACACTGCAGTGGATATTCCCCACGCCGGAGCCCCGGCTGCATTACACCACTGCAGTGGATATTCCACCCTGAATCCCGGCTGAAATTCCAACACTGCAGTGGATATGCCCACCCTGAGCCCCTGCTGCATTACACACTGCAGTGGATTATTCCCACCCTGAGCCCCGGCCGCATTAACACACTGCAGTGGATATTCCCAGCCTGAGCCCCCGGCTGCATTACACACTGCGTGTGATATTCCCACCCTGAGCCCCGGCTGCATTACACACTGCAGGGATATTCCCACCCTGAGCCCCGACTGCATTACACAACTGCTGTGTATATTCCCCACCCTTAGCCCCGGCTGCATTACACACTGCAGTGGATATTCCCACCCTGAGCCCCGGCTGCATTACAAACACTGCTGTGGTATTCCCACCCTGAGTCCCCCCCCCCGTCTGCATTAACACACTGCAGTGGGATATTTCCCACCTGAGGGCCAGCCCCGGCTGCCATGACACACTGCTGTGGATATTCCCAACCCTGAGTCCCCGGCTGCATTACCCACTGCTGTGGGAATATTCCCCCCTGATCCCCGGCCTGCAGTTACACACTGCCAGTGTATATTCCCACCCTTAGCCCCCGCCTGCATTACACACTGCAGTGGATAGTCCCACCCTGAGCCACCGGCTGCATACACACTGCAGTGGGATATTCCCACCCCTGAGGCCCCGGCTGCATTACCCCACTGCTGTGGATATTCCCACACCCTGAGCCCCGTCTTGGCAATTACAACACTGCAGTGGATCTTGCCCACCCTGATCCGCCGCGTGCATTACACACTGGCAGTGGAATAATTCCCACCCTGAGACCCCCTGTAGCTGCATTACACACTGCAGTGGATATTCCCACCCTGAGCCCGGCGGCCTGCTTTAGCATCTTGCTGATCAAATTGTGTGTCTAACCAATGGCTGTGCTGTCTAACCAATGGCTGTGCGGTCTAACCACATGGCTTTGCTGTGCTGTCTAACCAGTGGCGGTGGCTGTGCTGTCTAACCAATGGCTGGGCTGTGCGTGTCTAACCAATGGCTGTGCTGCGCTGTCTAACCAATGGCTCGTGCTGTGTTGTCTAAAACCAGTGGGCTGTGCTGTGTTGTCTAACCAGTGGCTGTGCTGGTGCTGTCGTAACCAATGGCTGTGCTGTGTTGTCTAAACCAATGGCTGTTGCTGTCTAACCCAAGTGGCTGTGCTGTCTAACCAATGGCTGTGCTGTCCTACCAATGGCTGTGCTGTGGCTATCTAAACCACTGGCTGTGCTGCGCTGTTATAACAAATGGCTGTTGCTGTGTTGTCCTACGCAGTGGCTGTGCTGTGCTGTCTAACCAATGGCTGTGCTCTGCTGTCTGACCAATGGCTGTGGCTCTGCTGATCTAACCAATGGCTGTGCTGTCTAACCAATGGCTGTGCTGTCTAACCAATGGCTTGTGCTGTCCTAACCAATGGCTGTGCTGGTGCCTGTCTAACCAATTGGCTGGGCTTTGCTGTCTAACCAATGGCCTGTGGCTGTCTAACCATGGCTGTGCTGTGGCTGTCTAAACCAATGGCTGGGCTGTGCTGTCTAACCAATGGCTGTGCTGTGCTGGCTAAACCAATGGCTGGTGCTGTGCTGTCCTAACCAATGGCCTGTGCTGTGCTGTCTAACCAATGGCTGTGCTGTGCTGTCTAACCAATGGCTGGGAGAAAGGAGAAGACATGAAAGAGGAGGAGGGAACTGGGGGTCAACTTTGATAGCTTTGATACTACTAGAATTGATTTGATTAAAAACAATATGTTTTCTTGCCCATGCCTGTAATCTATCAGAGTTTATTGACCTCACAATAAGCCAGAATTCTAGTAACTTTACTATTGTGGTGCTGGAAACATAAAGCAGACCGTCGCTGGCAATGGACAGCTCATGGTGCTGAAAGGAGACAACTTCGAGTTAGGTATAATTCATTTCAACGTCTTTCATTTTTAATTAGGACTTTTACTAACAACAAGAGGGCCTTTGTGTTGGAGCCTATTTCTCCTATCTAAGAAATAAAAAGTAGGGGCACTTCCTGTTTGAACAGACGAAATTATGGTATTGGCTAAAAATCTCTCAACAAACATTGTTTTGCTTAAGGTAGCAACTGGAACTTCGGCAATCATTTATCAGTGTGTCAAGCCAGAACTTTTGTACAATGCATAGATTTGTTGGCCAATTCCACTGCAACCGCATCCACGCACTCTTTAAAAATACTAGCTCCATGTCAGTGAAGGGGATGTTAAGTCAAAACCAGGACGCAAATTGAGGGGGTATGAGAGGGTAGGCAATAGCCTTCCCTTGAATTAAAGATAATGGGGCAAAAATCACAGGCCTACCCTGAATAGTTTTAAAGAATTTTGAAGAAAAGAAAACATATCCGAATCATATAAAGTGATCTATAACAGCGCGTTGGTCCCCGCGATGCTTTATGCTGAGAAACAAGGCTGTAAAATAACCAGGAAAGACGTGGCTCCGATGCAATATGGGTATACCATTTGTTTAGTTTCCTTTGACATTCAGAGGGCGGAGCTACCAACCACCCACAAAATAAGAAGGGTTTTTTAATGTGGACTGAAGCTCAACTTTAACTATGGTGCCACTTTCCAGAAGATAACAGTATGTTGCTTCAGTCAATACGTTCTCTTATCTCTTGGGTCTCAGCTAACTAGCTTTGCATCCAGCGCGTGTAGCTACTCCGAATGGACTGACGCTGAACATTACATTTAACACTGGTTTTTAAATGTGCAATGTTGAGGTGGTAGAACTGACAAAAGAAAGCATTTAAATTGCACACGTGTACTCCATGTTATAGCAATGTGCGCATGCAAATAAACAAACTTTGAACTTGAACTTAAGTATGGAAGGGGGAGGGCGGCCGAGAAGAGAGAGGCGGAAAATATTGGCCAGATTTGGGGTTAGTTTGGCTGGTGAACAAAACATTGGAAAATATATAGGCCCTTAAGGTCATGTTTACCTCAAATGTGATGTCCATGTAAACAATCTTCACATTATCCTGGTAGAACTGACAAAATTACATGAATCATAGATAAACCTATTTACTTCTATAGGTCTTTTTTTTTTTGGGGGGGGGGGCTCATGTCCTCTTTATATTCATATAGCCCTTGCGGATATGTGGCTTTCTTAACTGTCATGTCTGGAGTGTGTGTTGCTCGGTTATGATTCGGACATCTTGAATTTGATTTACAGTTGATGTTGCCTGGTCGCGTCAGCATACAGTAACTTTTAAAGAGCCAACTGCCCCTAAAAAAAAAACGACTTCTCATTTAGAAAACAGCCTATGTTGCATCGGTTGTATATGAGTCCAGAAACATTTATTTCTTACTGGTCAAAATTGACTACACAGCGTAAAGAGAAATGGCTATAAACTACTGAGACTTGTGGTCCATGATTGCAATCACAATTGTAAAATGACGGTCGGGTCTGTTTCAATCCTGCCCACAGCTGAAAGAACACAAGTATCATCCAATTCGCTTGTGAGCTCCCACGCGACCTGATCCGTAATGCATGTGGTAAAATTTTGTAGGACTTTGGATTTTTCCTATGGGGCATAGTTGGGACCCTCGGTCATTACACACTGTATCATGGAACAATATGTACAAATTCCGATAGCTCCAAATTTCAATGACTTAAAGACCTCAAACCAAGTATAAAGTGAAGAAAATCATATACAAATATTGAAAAATTTTATGAGACAACATAAAAGGGGTGCAACAGGAAAATATTGTCCTCATTTACGTTGGTGTAATTTATTGAACAGTCCCTTAACTAGCCCACAGTTTAGGCTATCCAAGGTCAAACCAATTTTTGCCACCGCCGGCTGGAATTTATTGTAAATTTTTATTGACTAAATCTAAAGTCAAAGTCAGGTCGCACACCAGCTGGCTGGAAGATGATTGGCTTAAATAATTTGGCTTAACTCCAAACCACCGAGACACCCACATCCAACCCGCAACTCTGAAACCAACTCAACGTTTGAATTCAGTCCATGGTCCGCTAGCATTTCTTAAATGAATCCAAATCTAAAACTAGGCCAAATCAGGAAGTGGCTGTCGCCCCTTTAAAACTAACCAATGACATGTTGCACCTCTATACCGTGCTACCTTTCCGATGAGCCCGGAGGCGGACAGATGAAGAACAGCAGGGCCAGTGGAGCAACAGCCGCAGCCGAGGGTTGGCTGGTAGGGAGGAGGAAGATTTAGGTGACTCCAGACACAGGCCCAAAACAAGTTAATCTATCCCAGTATCCCACTTGACTGGTTTGGATGGCAAAACTAAAGAGACACAACCAGACAAAACACACGGACCAGCAACAGAAACAGGCCATAACAGCAAGAGTGATAGACAAAGGAGACCGTAAAAACTAGAACACTGAGACAGGAACAGAGAAGATACAGACAGGAATCAGACAGCAACAGACAGGACACAGAATAACGGCAACAGACAAGATACCCGCAACATAGAATACAAAAGAGACAATCAACATAGAATACTCAGTAGACAGCAACATAGAATACTAAGAGACAGTAATCATAGATAACATAAGAGACAGCAACATAGAATACTAAGAGACAGCAACATAGAAACTAAGAGACAGCAACATAGAATACTAAAGATACAGTAACATATAATACTAAAGAGACAGCAACATAAGAGGCTAGACAATAGAGAACAGCACATAGAATACTAGAGACAGTAACATAGAATACTAAGAGACAGGCACATAAAATACTAAGTAGACAGCAACATAGAATACTAAGAGACAGCAAACATAGAATAAACTAAGAGACAGCAACATAAAAATACTAGGGAGACCGCAACATATGAATACTAAGAGACAGCAACATAGAATAAACTAAGAGACAGTCACATAGAATACTAAGAGACAGTAACATAGAATACTAAGAGACAGCAACATAAAGAGGGCAGACAATAGAGACAGCAACACTAAACATACTACGGAAGACAGCACATAGAATACTAAGGATGCCAGCAACATATAATACTAAGAGACAGCTCTCAACAATAGAATACTAAGAGACAGCAACATAGAATACCAAAGAGACAGCAACATAAAAGAATACTAATAGACAGCAACATAGAATACTAAGATACAAGTAACATAGAATACTAAGAGAGACAGCAACATAAGAGGGCGACCAATAGAGACAAGTAACATAGATACTACGAGACAGCAACATAGAATACTACGAGACAGCAACATAGAATACTAAGATACAGCAACATTAGATATCTAAGGAGACAGCAACATAGAACTACTAAGAGACAGCACTAGAGAGGGTCAGACAAGAGACAGCAACATAGAATACTAAGAGACAGCAACATAGAAATACTAAGAGACCAGCATCATAGAATACTTAAGAGACAGTAACATAGAATAGCTAAGATGACGGCAACATAAGAGGGCAGACAATAGAGAACGACCCAAAGCAACATAAAATTACTAAGATACAGCTAACATAGAATTACTAAGAGAACAGCAACATATAATACTATTGAAGACGAGCACATAGAATACTAAGTGACAGCAACATAGAATAACTAAAATACAGCAACATATTAATACTAGAGACAGCAACATAGATATACTAAGGAGACAGTAACATAGAATACTAAGAGACAGCAACATAAGAGGGCCGGACAATAGAGACAGAGCAACATAGAATAGTAAAGAGAACAGTAACATCGAATACTAAGAGACAGCAAACATAAAAATACTAAGAGACAGCAACATAGAATACTAAGAGACAGCAACATAGAAATTACTAAGAGACAGTGACATAAAATACTAATGAGACAGCAACATAGAATACTAGAGACCAGTCAACATAGAATACTAAGAGACAGCTAACTCTAGAATACTACGAGACAGTAACATAGAATACTAAGAGACAGCACCATAAGAGGGCAGACAATAGAGAAAAGCAACATAAAATACTAAGAGACAGTTAACATAGAATACTAAGAGACAGCAACCTATAATACTAAGAGACAGCAACAATAGAGTACTAAGAGACAGCAACATAGAATACTGAAGAGACAGCAACATAGAATACTAAGAGACAGCAACAGAGAATACTAAGAGGCAGGGAGTAGACTATTACATAGAATAACTAAGAGACAGCAACATAAGAGGGCAAGACAATAGAGACAGTAAACATAAGAATACTAAGAGACGCAACATAGAATACTAAGCGACAGCAACATAGAATACTAAGCACGACGCAACATATAAATACTAAGAGACAGCAACATAGAATACTAAGAGACAGCAAGTAGAAGAGGGCAGACAACTATAGACGTCAACATAGAAAACTAAGAGACAGCAACATAGAATACTAAGAGACAGCAAACATAGAATACTGAGAGACAGTCACCATAGAAATACTAAGAGACAGCAACATAAGAGGGCAGACATCGAGACAGCAACATAAAATACTTAGAGACAGCAAAAATAGAATACTAAGAGACAGCAACATATAATACTAAGAGACAGCAACCATAAGAATACTAATCCACAGGTCAACATAGATACTAAGAGACAGCAACATAGAATACTAAGAAGACAGCACATAGAAACTACTACTCATAGAGAGCAGCAACATATAATCTACAGAGACAGCAAACATAGAATACTAAGAGACGCACATAGAAATACTAAGAGACGGCAACATAGGAAATACTAAGAGACAGCAACATAGAATACCTAAGAGACAGTAAATAGTATACCTAAGAGACAGCAAACATAAGAGGGCATTACACTATAGAAGACAGTACCATAGAAATACTAAGAGACAACAGCACATAGAATACTAAGAGACGGCAACAATAGACCGCTAAGATAAGCAACATATAATACTAAGAGACAGCAACATCGAGATACTAAGAAGACAGCAACAGGAAGAGGGCAATACATTAGAGCAGACAGGTCACTAGAGTACTAAGAGACAGCAAACATAGAATACTAAGAGACAGCAAATATAGAATACTAAGAGACAGTACATAGATACTAAAGAGACAGCAACATAAAGAAGTTGCAGCACCATAGAGACAGCAACATAAAATAACTAAGATACAGCAAGCTAGAAATACTAAGAGACAGCACATATAATGCTAAGGAAACAGCAACATAGAATACAAGATACAGTCAACATAGAATTACTAAGAGACAGCAACATAGAATATACTAATAGACAGCAACATAGAATACTATAGACAGTAATTGTAGAATACTAAGAGACAAGCAACATAAAGGGCAGACAATAGAGAACAGCATACATAGAATACTCTAGAGACCGTAACATAGAATACTAAGAGACAGCAACATAAAATACTAAGAGACAGCAACTGAGAATACTAAGAAACAACGTTCATAGAATACTAAGAGACAGCAACATAAAATACTAAGAGACAAGCAACAATAGAATATCTAAGAGACAGCAACATAGAATACTAAGAGACAGCAACATAGAATACTAGAGACAGTAAACATAATAATCTAAGAGACAGCAAACATAAGAGGCAGACAATCGAGACAGCACGCGAAAATACTAAGAGACAGCAACAATAGAAATACTAAAGACAGCAAACATATAATAGGCTAAGAGAGGCAACATAGAATACCTAAGAGACAAGCAACATTTTGAATTACTAAGATACAGCAACATAGAATACGAAAGAACTCAGCAACATAGAATACTAAGAGGGACAGTAACATAGAATACTAAGAGACAGCAACATAAGAGGGCAGACAATAGAGACAGTATCATAGAATACTTAAGCGACAGCAAAATAGAATACTAAGCGACAGCAACATAGAATACTACAGATACAGCAAACATATAAATACTAAGAGACCAGCAACATAGACTACTATAAGACAGCAACAGAAGAGACCAGACAAGATAGACAGCCCGTTAAATATAATTAAAAAAAAACAGGTACGGGAAAAAATCGACTAGAGACAGCGAACATAGAATAACTAAAGAGACAGTAACATAGAATACTAAGAGACAGCCCTAGTAATAGTAATAGACAGCAGAATGGGAGACAGACAATAGTGACAGTAACATAAATCCTAAGAGACCAGCAACATAGATACTAAGAGACAGCACATATTAATACTAAGAGACAGCAACATATAAATACAAGAGACAGCAACATAGAATACTAAGAGACAGCAACATAGAATACTAAGAGGACAGCTAACATAGAATACTAAGAGACGAGTAACATAAGAATACTAGAGACAGCAACATAAAGGGCAGTGCAATATCAGACAGGTAACCTAGCATACCTAAAGACGAGCAAAACATAGAATACTAAGAGACAGCAACATAGAATAATACTAAAATACAGCAACATATACTACTAAGAGACAGCAACATAGAATACTAAATCGACATCAACAGAAGGAGGGCAGAAACAAGAGAGACCAGCAACAATCGAATACTAAGAGACAGTCACATAGAATACTAAGAGACAGCAACATAAGAATACTAAGAGACAGCAACCTAGATACTAAAGAGACAGCAACATACAATAACTAAGAGACGGCGTACCATAGAATAGGTACTAAGAGACTCGCATCAGAGAATACTAAGAGACAGCAACATATGACTACAAAGAGACAGCACATAGAATACTAAGAGACAGTAACATAGACTACTAAGAGACAGCAACATAGAATACTGCCAGAGACGGCAACCTAGAATACTACGAGACAGTAACCATAGAATACTGAAGAGAACAGCAACATAAGAGGGCAGAAATAGAGGATAGCAACATCAAATACTAAAGAGACAGCAACATAGAATTACTAAGACGCAACATATATTAAAAAGTTGTCTAAAACAGAATAGACAGGGCACATAGAAGACAAGAGACAGCAACAAGATTACTAAGAGAAAGCAACATAGACCTAGCTAATAGACAGCAACCTAGAATATACTAGAGAGACAGTAAACATAGGGTACTACTCTAGACCAGCAACTAAGAGGGCAGACAAGTAGATACAGTAACCATAGAATCTATGAGACAGCACACATAGAATACTAAGAGACAGCGAACATAGAATACTACGATACAGCAACATAAATACTAAGAGACAGCAACATAGATACTAAGAGACAGCAACCCGAAGAGGGCAGACACAGAGAGACAGCAACATACCAATAGCTAAGAGACAGCAACATACAATATCTAAGGAAACAGCAACATAGATTACTAGCAGAGACAGCTAACATAGAATATACTAAAGAGACAGCAACATAACAATACTAAGAGATCAGTAACATAGAATACTAAGAGACAGCAACATAGAATACTAAGAGACCTCAACATAGAATACAAGAGACAGCAACATAGAATACTAGAGACAGTAAACATATAATACAAAGAGCCAGCAACATAGAATCGACTAAGCCACAGCAACATAGAATACTAAGAGGCAGCACATAGAAGTAACTGAGAGACATCAACATAGAATACTAAAGAGACAGTACCATAGAATACAAAGAGACAGCCAACAAGAATACTACGAGACAGGCACATAGAATACCTAAGAGACAGCAACATAGACATACTAAGAGACAGCAACATAGAATACTAAGAGACAGCACCATAAAAATACTAAGAGACGCAACATAGAATACTAAGAGTACAGCACCTTTAGAATACATGGAGAAGACAGTCAACATAGAAGACTAAGAGACAGCAACAAAGAATACTAAAGACTAGCAACATAAGAGGGCAGAGACAATAGAGACAGTAACATAGAAATACTAAGAGACAGTAACATAGAATACTAAGAGAGACAGCAACATAGAAATACTTAAGAGACAGCACATAAGACTAACTAAGAGACAGCAACATCAACTACTAAGAGACACCGACCATAGAAACTGAAGAGACAGCACATGAATAACGAAGAGACAGCAACATAGAATACTAAGAGACAGCAACATAGAATACTAAAGAGACACCAACATAGAATAGCTAAGAGAACAGCAACATAGAAATACTAAGAAGCAGCAAACATAGACTACTAAGAGACAGCAACAAACGATGGCAGACAATGAGATCAGTAAACATAAGAATACTAAGAGACAGCAACATAGAATACTAAGAGAACAGCAACATAGCTATAACTAAGGAGACAGCAACAATAGACTACTAAGAGACAGCAACATAGAATACTAAGAGGCAGCAACATAGAATAACTAAGAGACAGCAACATAGAAATACTAAGAGAGACAGCAACATAGACATACTAAGAGACAGCAACATAGAATACTAAGAGGACAGCAACATAGAATACTAATAGACAGCAACATAGAATACTACGAGACCAGCAACATAGAATACTAAGAGACAGCAAACATAGAAGAGAGAGAGAGAGAGAGAGAGAGAGAGAGAGAGAGAGAGAGATAGAGAGAATGTGTAGACCTCAATAACTCATTGAAAAGTGGTTGTGGTGCTGTTTTTTATTTGCCACTTATTTTTCCACCTGTGTTTACGCTGTCCTCCTGCCTCCTCTTCCTCCTGCCTGTACTGAGTCCCAGACTCCCAGGCTGTCCTCCCTGCCTCCTCTTCCTCCTTCCTGTCTGAGAGTCCAGACTCCCCATGCTGTCCTCGCTGCCCCGTCTTCCTCCTTCCTATACCTGAAGGTCCCAGACTCAAAAAAAAATGCATTCCTCCTGCCTCCTGCCCTATACTGAGGTTCCCACCATCCATTGCGGTCCTCCCTGCCTCCTCCCTGCCTATACTGCGGTCCAGCACTCCATGCTGTTCCTCGCTTGCCTCCTCTTCACGCTGCCTATACTGAGGTCCAGACTCCCATGCTGTCCTCCTGCGTCCTCCTGCCTGTACTGAGGTCCAGACTCCATGCTGTACTCCTGCCTCCTCTTCCTCCTGCCTGTACTGAGGTCCAAACTCCATGCCTGTCCTCCTGGCCTCCTGCCTATAACTGATGTCCAGACTCCATGCTGTCCCTCCGCTGCCTCCTGCCCTATACTGAGGTCCAGAGCTCCATGCTGTCACTCCTGGCTCTCCGTCCTGCCTGTACTGAGGTCCAGACTCCATGCTGTCCTCCTGCCTCCTTCTTCCTCCTGCACTATACTGAGGTCCAGACTTCCATGCTGTCCTCCTGCCTCCTGCCTATACTGAGGTCCAGACTCCATTCTGTACTCCTCTTCCTCCTGCCTATCCTGAGGTCGCAGACTCCATCTGGTCCTCCTGCCTCCTCTTCCTCCCTGCCTATACTGAGGTTTCCAGAACTCCATGCTGTCCCTCCATGCCATCCTCCTGCCTGTACTGAGGTCCAGACTCCATGCTTGTCCTCCTGCCATCCTCTTTCCTCCTGCCTGTACTGAGGTCCAGACTTCCATCTGTCCTCACTGTCCTCTGCCTCCTGCCTATACTGAGGTCCAGGACTCCATGCTGTCCTCCTGCCTCCTCCTGCCTATACTGATGGTCCCAGACTCCCATGCTTGTCCTCCTGCTCCTCTTCTCTCTTGCCTATACTGAGGTCCAGACCTTCCATGCTGTCCTCCTGCCTCCTGCCTATACTGAGGTCCAGACGCCATGCTGGTCCTCCATGACCTCCTCCTGCCTATACTGAGGTCCAAGAACTCCAATGCCTGTCCCTCCTGCCTCCTCTTGTCCATCTTTGCCTAATACTGAGGTCCCAGACTCCATTCTGTCCTTCTGCCTCCTGCCTGTACTGAGGTTCCAGACTCCATGCTGTGGTACAATGTGCTTGACAGCATCAACCTGGACCTGTTAACTTTGACAAGAAGGGTGTTGATATAGCTGCTTTTATGCATGACATTCCTTGTTTTGAGTCTGTTAATTGTGATTCTCTATTTCTGCCTGAGCTGACCTAGTATTTTATATTAAACCTATCCACCTTAACACATCCAGTTGTGTTTCTCCACATGTGTGAATCAAAATTCACAATAATGCTGTTTTACTGTATGTTGTACTTTTGTGCTGGTCTAATTCCTAAAATGGACAAGCAGAAGAATCTGTGTGCTCTCTCTGATTAGTAATCAATAGTTTAATATGGTGATCTTACAATGTCCCGGTTTTGTGGGCATTGGGGAGGGGGGGGGGGGAAAAGTAGTTCATCTTTACTTCAAGTCAGATGTGTTATGTTATAAATGAAAGGCATATGTATGCATTGTTTTTACTGTTTTAGATTTCTTTAAAACAAATGTGATTGTTGTGAGTTTCAGGGTTTTGATGTGATTGGTGCGTTCGATGTCCAAATAAATTAGGCTTATTCATTCATGATTATGGATACATTCTGCAATGAGTGTCTGATTGAATCTGCCAACAGTACATTGTAAAAACCCCAAGGCATTTTTTTTTACTCAAATACTTTCTATTAAGTTGTACTCAAGTCAATGACAAGTATATATTATTTAAAATGTTTATGTGGTGCTGACTACAATTATATGAGAAGTCACACCAACTCAATTGTTTTACAAGATGTGATAAACGAATTTAAACTTTTTTCCCCAGCATGCTCCTACTGCAGGTAGATGTTTTTGGATTCTGTGTTTTTGGCATGTAATTGTTCATTGAGTGAACTGGTTCATTAAATGTTATGCTACACACAAAGAAAATACAAAATTTCTAACTATCCAATCATTTACATTTTTTGCACCCGTTACTGAAAATGGTGGTTCGCAGTTTAATGGGATTAGATGGTCCTCCTCTCTCTCCTGTTCTTACCCTGGCAAGTCATTCTGAATGCAGGTTTCAGGTGAACGCAAATGTCAACTGTTGGATAGCCTAACGCTGGCTAGATTCCATTAGGAATTACACATCACTTTGCAAGCCAGCATATAATGTTGCAAAATTCTAGTGATTTTCCCCAGGTTTTTCGCAGAAATCCTGGTTGGAAGATTAACTGGATATATTTTTTTGTCACTAACAAATACAATCCAGGGTGGTACCTCTTAACAATCTCAATCGAAAGAGACCAGGCACACAGGGAAATCATTGGAGGCGTGGCTTTTAAGTTGGGGCGTTAAATTTAAGTATACCTTACTCATTAAAACTGCATTTTTTTGGTAGGTAAACGGTTTTCCTCCAAATTTTGAGTAAGCCGAGACTTATCTGGTTTTCCAAGTGGTGCTCAGCAGAACCGTGCAACAAGTTACATTTTAAGTCATTTTTAGCAAGAACGCTCTTATCCAGAGCGACTTACAGTTTTAGTGAGTGCAATACCATTTTTATTTATTTTTTATACTGCCCCTCTCCCTCCTCTAAAAAAAAATCAATATATATTTGGTTTGTGGGTAAAGGTATCTAGCTAGCTGAACAGTGATTGGTTTTGGGTAAAGATTATCTAGCTAGCCTGACAAGTGAAGGTTGTGGGTAAAGGTATCTAGCTTAGCTGACAGTGAAGGTTGTGGGTAAAGGTATCTAGCTAGCTGACAGTTGAAGGTTGTGGGTAAAGGTATCTAGCTAGCTGACAGTGAAGGGTTGTTGGGTAAAAGGTATCTAGCTAGCTGACAGTGAAGGTTGTGGGTAAAGGTATCTAGCTATCTGACAGTGAAGGTTGTGGTAAAGGTAGCTATCTAGCTGACCATTGAAGGTTGTGGGGTACAGGTATCTAGCTAGCTGACAGTGAAGGTTGAAGTAAAGAGTATCTAGCTAGCTGACAGTGGAAAGTGTGGGTAAAGGTAATCTAGCTAGCTGACAGTGAAAGGTTGTGGGGTAAGGTATCCTATCTAGCTGACAGTGAAGGTTGTGGGTAAAGGTGTCTAGCTAGCTGAACACGTGAAGGTTGTGGGTAGAAAGGTATCTAGTCTAGCTGACAAGTGAAAGCTGTGTGTAAAGGTATCTAGTATCTGACAGTGGAAGGTTGGGGGTAAAGGTATCTAGCTAGCTGAACAGTGGAAGGTTTGTGTTAAAGGTATCTAGCTCGCCTGACAGTGAAGGTTGGTGGATAAAGGTATCTAGCTAGCTGACAGTGAAGGTTGTGCGGTAAAGGTATCTAGCTATCTGACAGTGAAGGTTTGTGGGTAAAGTTACCTAGCTAGCTGACCAGTGAAGGTTGGGTAAAGGTTATCTTAGCTAGCTGGACAGTGAAGGTGTGGGTAAAGGTATCTAGCTAGCTGACAGTGAAAGGTTGTGGGTAAAGGTATCTGCTAGCTGACAGTGAAAATTGTGGGGTAAGGTATCTAGCTAGCTGACAGTGAAGGTTGTTTGGTAAAGTATCTAGCGTAGCTGAACAGTGAAGGTTGTGGGTAAAGGTATCTAGCTAGCTGACAGTGAAGGTTTTGTTGGTAAAGGTATCTAAGCTAGCTGACAGTGAAAATTGTGGGTAAAGGTATCCTAGCTAGCTGACATTGAAGGTTGTGGGTAAAGGTATCTAGCTAGCTGACATTGAGGTTGTGGTAAAGTATCTAGCTAGCTTACAGTGAGAGGTTTGTGGGTACAGGTATCTAGCTATCTGACAGTGAAGGTTTTGGGTAAAGGTATCTAGCATAGCTGACAGTGAAGGTTGTTGGTTCAAGGTATCTAGCTAGCTGACAGTGAAGGTTGTGGGTAAAGGTATCTAGCTAGCTGACAGTGAAGGTTGGGTAAAGGTAAGCCTAGCTAGCTGACAGTGAAAGTTGTGGGTAAAGGTATCTTAGCTAAGCTGACAGTGAAGGTTGTGGGTAAAGGGTATCTAGCTAGGCTGACAGTGAAGGTGTTGGGTAAAGTTTATCTAGCTAGCCTGACAGTGAAGGTTGTGGGTAAAGGTATCTAGCTCTCTGACAGTGAAGGTTGGGTAAAGGTATCTAGCTAGCTGACAGTGACGGTTGTGGGTAAAGAGTATACTAGCTTAGCTGACAGTGTGCAGGTTGTTGGTAGAGGTATCTTAGCTAGCTGACAGTGATAGGTTTGTGGGGTAAAGGTATCTAGCTAGCTTGACAGTGAGGTTTGTGGTAAAGGTACTAGGCTAGCTGACAGTGAAAATGGTGGGGTAAAGGTATCTATCTAGCTGACATTGAAGGTTGTGGTTAAAGGTATCTAGCTTAGCTGACAGGGAGATTGTGGGTGAAAGGTATCTAGCTTAGCTGACAGTGAAAGGTTGTGGGTAGAGGTATCTAGCTAGCTGACTAGTGAAGGTTGTGGGTAAAGGTATCTAGCTAGCTGGAACAGTTAAAGTGTGTGGGTAAAGTTTTCTAGCTAGCTGACAGTGAAGGTTGTGGGTAAGGGTATCTAGCTAGCTGACAGTGAAGGTTGTGGTAAAAGTATCTAGCTTAGCTGCCAGTGAAGGTTTGTGGGAGGTATCTAGCTAGCTGGACAGTGGAAGGTTGGGTAAAGGTATCTAGTCTAGCTGACAGTGGAGGTTTGTGGGTAAAGGTATCTAGCTTAGCTGACAGTGAAGGTTGTGGGTAGAGGTATCTAGCTAGGCTGACCAAGTGAAGGTTGTGGGTAAAGGTTATCTAGCTAGCTGAAAGTGAAGGTTTGTGAGTAAAAGGTATCTAGCTAGCTGACAGTGAAGGTTGTTGGGTAAAAGGTAGATAGCTAGTCTGACAGTGAAGGTTGTGGGTTAAAGGGTATCTAGCTAGTCTGACAGTGGAAGGTTGTTGGTAAAGGTATCTAGCTAGCTTACCAAGTGAATGTTGTGGGTAAAGGTATCTAGCTAGCTGAGCAAGTGAAAATTTGATGGGTAAAAGGTATCTCGCTAGCTGACAGTGAAGGTTGTGGGGTAAAGGTATCTAAGCTAGCCTCAACAGTGAAGGTTGTTGGGTAAAAAGGTTATCTGAGCTAGACTGGACAGTGAAGGTTTTGTGGTTAAAGTATCTAGCTATCTGACAGTGAAGGTTGTGGGTAAGGTATCTAGCTAGCTGACAGTGGAGGTTGTGGGTAAAAAGGTATCTAGCCTCCTGAACAGTGAAGGTTGTGGGTAAAGGTATCTAAGCTAGCTGACAGTGGAAGGTTGTGGGTAGAATTTATCTAGCTAGCTGACAAGTGGAGGTTGTGGGGGTAACGTTATCTAGCTAGCTGACAGTGAAGGTTTGTGAGTAAAAGGTATCTAGCTGAGCTAAGCCTGACCAGTGAAAGGTTGTGGGTAAAGGGTAACCTTAGCTTAGCTACAGTGAAGGGGTTGTGAGTAAAGGTATCTAGCTAGCTGACAGTGAAAGGTTGTGGGTAAAGGTATCTAGCTAGCTGACAGTGAAGGTTTGTTGGGTAAAGGTATCTAAGCTAGCTGAACAGTGAAGGTTGTGGGTAAAGGTATCTAGCTATGCTGACAGTGAATGTTTGTGGTAAAGGTATATCTAGCTAGCTGACAGTGAAAATTGTGGGTAAGAGGTATCTAGCTAAAGCTGACAGTGAAGGTTGTGGGTAAAGGTATCTAGCTAGCTGACAGTGAAGGTTGTGGGTAAAGGTATCTAGCTAGAACTGACAGTGAGAGGTTGTGGGTAAAGGTATCTAGCTAGCTGACAGTGAAGGTTTGTGGGTTAAAGTATCTAGCTGCAGGAGCTGACAGTGGAGGGTTGTGGGTAAAGGTATCTAGCTAGCTGACAGTGAAGGTTGTGGGTAAGAGGTGCTAGCTAAGCTGACAGTGAAGATTGGTGAGCTAAAAGGTATCCTAGCTAGCTGACAGTGAAGGTTGTGGTAGAGGTATCTAGCTATCAAACAGTCAAGGTGTCGGCAAAGATGACCATGCAGGAGCTTGCAGGCATTCGTACTCCTGGCATGATGTCTACTTTTGTTGCTAATGATCATGTTTCATAATCTGAGGGTAAATAGAGCTGAGTATATTGATGAAAAGTCACTTTGTCAGAGGAGAGATTTTCATGGTTATCAAAACATCAATGCCCGGGTAAGACTAATCAACGAAAACACCAGACCTTATTTCTGTGAAGTGGTCCCCAATGGGAAAAATGTTGCAGGGAAAAAACGATTGGAACCAGAGGGGGAGTTACTTCGATGTTTGTGACGACAACACTTCAACACACTATAGGCCGTCTCTCTCCTTCCTCACTCCTTTCTCTCTCCTTCCTCTCTCCTCCTCTCTCCTTCCTCTCTCCTCCTCTCTCCTTCCTCTCTCTCCTCTCTCCTTCCTCTCTCCTCTTAACTTCTCCTCCTCTCCTTTCCTCTCTCCTCCTCTCCCCTTTCCTCATTCCTTCCTCTCCTTCTCCTTTCTCTCTCCCTCCTCTCTCCTTTCTCTCTCCTTCCTCTCTCCTCCTCTCTCCCTTCCTCTCTCCTCCTCTCTCCTTCCTCTCTCCTCCTCTCTCCTTCCTCTCTCCTCCTCTCTCCTTCCTCTCTCCTTCCTCTCTCCTTCCTCTCTCCTTCCTCTCTCCTTCCTCTCTTCCTCCTCCTTTCTTCCTCTCTCCTCCTCTCATCCTCTCCTTCCTCCTCCTCCTCCCTCTCTCCCTCTCTCCCTTCCCTCTCTCTCCTCTCTCCTTCCTCTCTCCTTCTCTCCCTCCATCCTCCCTTTCGTCCTTCTCTCTCCTTCCCTCTCTCC
>CM072219.1:92342968-92345468 GCA_036851935.1 Coregonus suidteri
ACACTACGTTGCACTAAGTTAGACTTGACTCTTCACACTCCGTTGCACTAAGTTAGACTTGACTCTTCACACTACGTTGCACTAAGTTAGACTTGACTCTTCACACTACGTTGCACTAAGTTAGACTTGACTCTTCACACTCCGTTGCACTAAGTTAGACTTGACTCTTCACACTACGTTGCACTAAGTTAGACTTGACTCTTCACACTACGTTGCACTGAGTTAGACTTGACTCTTCACACTACGTTGCACCGAGTTAGTCGTGAATAAAAATAGAGCATGTTGGACTGATCTATACCTGCCTGTCATAGCGAGCTGTATGTCTTGTTTGTTTAGAAGTTCTCTCTGGAAAAATACATCTAACTTTAAATCCCTCTCATTGACCTCTACATATCTGAGGTGTTTTGTATAGAATGTAAGTAGATTAGATTACGATTCACATTCCCTTATTTTACCCTACCCTATTCTATTCCTTTATACCCTACCCTATTCTATTCCATTATACCCTACCCTATTCTATTCCATTATACCCTACCTTATTCTATTCCATTATACCCTACCCTATTCTATTCCATTATACCTTACCCTATTCCATTATACCCTACCCTACTATAATCCATTATACCCTACCCTATTCTATTCCATTATACCCTACCCTATTCTATTAGACCCTACCCTATTATATTCCATTATACCCTACCCTATTCTATTCCATTATACCGTACCCTATTCTATTCCATTATACCCTACCCTATTCTATTCCATTATACCCTACCCTATTCTATTCCATTATACCCTACCCTATTCTACTCCATTATACCCTACCATATTCTATTCCATTATACCCTACCCTATTCTATTCCATTACCCTACCCTATTCTATTCCATTATACCACCCTATTCTACACCCTACCCCCTATTCTATTCCATTATACCCTACCCTATTCTATTCCATTATACCCTACCCTATTCTATTCCATTATACCCTACCATATTCTATTCCATTATACCCTACCCTATTCTATTCCATTATACCCTACCATATTCTACTCCATTATACCCTATTCTATTCCATTATACCCTACCCTATTCTATTCCATACACCCTACCCTATTCTACCCTATTCCTATTCTATTCATTATACCCTACCCTATTCTATTCCATTATACCCTATTCTACCCCTATTCTATTCCATTACACCCTACCCTATTATATTCCATTATTCACCCTACCCCTACCCTTTCTATTCCATTATACCCTACCCTATTCTATTCCATTATTACCCTATTCTATTCCATTACACCCTACCCTATTCTATTCCATTACACCCTACCCTATTCTATTCCATTATACCCTACCCTATTCTATTCCATTACACCCTACCCTATTCTATTCCATTACACCCTACCCTATTATTCCATTCCATTATATTCCTTACCCCTACCCTATTCTATTCCATTATACCCTACCCTATTCTATTCCATTACACCCTACCCTATTCTATTCCATTACACCCTACCCTATTCTATTCCATTATACCCTACCCTATTCTATTCCATTACACCCTACCCTATTCTATTCCATTATACCCTACCCTATTCTATTCCATTATACCCTACCCTATTCTATTCCATTATACCCTACCCTATTCTATTCCATCCCCTACCCTATTCTACTCCTATACCCTACCCTATTCTATTCCATTATACCCTACCCTATTCTATTCCATTATACCCTACCCTATTCTACTCCATTATACCCTACCCTATTCTATTCCATTATACCCTACCCTATTCTATTCCATTATACCCTACCCTATTCTATTATACCCTACCCTATTCTATTCCATTATACCCTACCCTATTCTATTCCATTATACCCTACCCTATTCTATTCCATTATACCCTACCCTATTCTATTCCATTATACCCTATTCTATTATACCCCCTATTCTATTCCATTATACCCATACCCTACCCTATTCTATTCCATTATACCCTACCCTATTCTATTCCATTATACCCTACCTATTCTATTCCATTATACCCTACCCTATTCTACTCCATTATACCCTACCTTATTCTATTCCATTATACCCTACCCTATTCTATTCCATTATACCCTACCCTATTCTATTCCATTATACCCTATTCTATTCCATTATACCCTACCCTATTCTATTCCATTATACCCTACCCTATTCTATTCCATTATACCTTACCTTATTCTATTCCATTATACCCTACCCTATTCTATTCCATTATACCCTACCTTATTCTATTCCATTATACCCTACCCTATTTTATTCCATTATACCTTACCCTATTCTATTCCATTATACCCTACCCTATTCTATTCCATTATACCCTACCCTTCTATTCCAGTTGATACTGTATTACATTAGAAAGGAGGAGAGATGTGTGATTGGTCAGCAGTCTGGTGTGAGAGGTCAAGCCCCTGTAAGGTCATAAATGATTGGTCAGAATCCACCAACCTCAAA
>CM072219.1:92350468-92352968 GCA_036851935.1 Coregonus suidteri
TCTAGTTTTATCATATTGTATCATCTAGTTGTATCATCTAGTTCTATCATCTCATCTAGTTGTATCATCTAGTTTGCAGATCTAGTTCATCATCTAGTTGTATCATCTAGTTATATGATCTAGTTCTATCATCTAGTTGTATCATCTAGTTGTATCATCTAGTTCTATCATCATAGTTGTATCATCTAGTTCTATCATCTAGTCATGATAGTTGTATCATCTAGTTGTATCATCTAGTTGTATCATCTAGTTGTATCATCTAGTTGTATCATCTAGTTGTATCATCTAGTTCTATCATCTAGTTCTATCATCTAGTTGTATCATCTAGTTGTATCATCTAGTTGTATCATCTAGTTCTATCATCTAGTTGTATCATCTAGTTGTATCATCTAGTTATTCATCTAGTTGTATCATCTAGTTGTATCATCAAGTTCTATATCTAGTTCTATCATCTAGTTGTATCATCTAGTTCTATCATCTAGTTGTATCATCCTAATTCTATCATTGTCTATCATCTAGTTGTATCATCTAGTTCTATCATCTAGTTGTATCATCTAGTTGTATCATCTAGTTGTATCATCTAGTTGTATCATCTAGATGTCTATTGTGATTCTTCTTGTCTCATTTTCCCCTCCTTCACCATTCTTTATTTTTCTTCCCCTGACTTAGGGCCTGGAGTTTTCCTCATCATGTAGCCTGAACTGGAACAACTCTGGGACATTCACACAGATATAGCTGGCAGGTATCGTCAGTTGTTATGGCGAAACACAAGAAATTAGGTGAACTCCGAAAAATAAAGGTCAAATCATGAAATTAGATTTAGAACATTGTTTTGGGAGGGGAAAGTCGGGGCTCTAGATGAAGTGAGGAGAGAGAGACAGAAGAGAGAGAGAGAGAGAGAGGGAGACCGTTCAGAACTATTTTTCCCAGTCAGAGCTAATTTTTTTTTCCGAGAGAGAGAGAGAGAGAGAGAGAACGAGAGAAGAGAGAGAGAGAGAGAGAGAGAGAGAGAGGAGAGAGAGAGACAGAGATGAGAGAGAGAGAGAGAGAGGAGAGAGAGAGAGAGAGAAGAGAGAGAGAGAGAGAGAGAGAGGAGAGAGAGAAGAGAGAGAGAAAGAGAGATAGGAGAGAGAAGAGAGAGAGAGAGAAAGAGAACAAACAGAGAGCTGGCTGGCGCTGGATGGTGTGGAATTTAGGGAGATTTCTGTTGATCTTGGTTGGCCACTTCAGTCCTCTCACCGCCCTCCCCCCTCCTCCCCCTCCCCCCCACCCCATACCACAACAAGGATGCATCCTCTAATTGAAAGTTAAACAAGCTCATACTTCTACAATACACACCCACTCTCCCCCAGGGTCTTCTCTCTCACACACACACACACACACACACACACACACACAAACACAAACACACACACACACACACACGCACGTAATACACACCCACATCTCCCCCAGGGTTTTTCTCCCCCCCCCCCCCCCCCACACCCAAGACACACACACACACGCTAATACACCCCCAAAAATACGCCCCTTACCATTCAAATGTATAGACACTCACTCACGAAATTTTCAGACTTGTTCCCTCTATAAATGTCACAAACAACCAGTTTCCATGATTATTTTTTTAATGCACACTAGGAGCATTTGTGTGTAATCAGATAAGCAAAAGCTGAGGGGCACGGCACTTTTTATAGGATAATTATCAAGTGAGTCCAAATGTTTTCCTGGTATGAGACTGTATTGTAAGACAGAATATCATTTGTCATGGGACAATATGAGGCAGGGGTTCACAATGTTAACCTTTCGGCCCACGACCCCATTTTGATGAAATTTCTCACGACCCCAAATATCAATGTAAAAAAAAAAAATGGGTGTAATTAACAGCCAATGTTAACTTTTTTATTTGGTGCTATGGCAGTCAATTTAAAAACATTCTAACAGTATTTCTGGTTGTCTTCTCAACTCGCCATCACATACTTTTAATGTGGGACTATGACAGTCAATTGCAAATTAGTCTGGCAAAATGTATCTAATTTCACCACCACTAATCAGAGGGGTGTGGCTTGATACATGTCGTGTCGGAGCTTTTCAAAGTCAGGGGGCGGGGTCAACAGTATGCACCTCATCTCTGCTGTCACATCCAACCTGGATCGATATTTGGTTTTAATGCATACGAGAGCACTGAATCCAGCTTCACACAGATATGAGCTGGCAAAGGGTATCGTGAGTTTTATGGCGCTTTCAAGAAAACTGGGAACTCCGAAAAATACGAGGTCAAATCATGACGTTAGTGATCTTCAGGTCGGAAAGTCGGGGCTCTAGAAAGAGGCCAGAGTTTCCAGGTTGGAATTCCGAGTTGGATGACCGTTCAAAACTATTTTTCCCAGTCAGAGCTAATTTTTTTCCGAGCTCCCAGTTGTCTTGAACGCACTGGAAGTCAGAGATTTCCGAGTTCTCAGTTCCTAGATCGAACACGATGATGACATCAGAGTCAGGAACC
>CM072219.1:92357968-92447968 GCA_036851935.1 Coregonus suidteri
GGCCCAGGCTGATATTAGTCACTGTTTGAAAACACTAAACAGACACAGAGGTTATTATTTTACACGATCAGTAACATTCAGGACTACGGCTCAGTCGCTGCTGCATTGAGCCATACCCACATAAACATATTTTCAGTTAGCTTTCTGTTTTGTGTTAAGAAATATGTCATAAAAGAACCAGATGTACTGTTGACATAATGTTGGTCAGACTTGGATCCCATGGATCACTCATTGAAGTCAATGGGAGATTTGCATAAATATTTGAGTTATGTGTGTAGATTACCAATTAGGATTCCAGCCAGCATGAGTGGCTTGGGTTCAAACACAGATTGGCCGTTGATAAGGCTGGTCTGAATGTTACAACATATCACTATGACTGTGTAATGAGCTGTAGTGAAACAGAACGTAAGCTCGCGAGATCAGGATGGTGGAACGATCCTAGTAATATTGTCACTGTGCAAGTCAACTTCTCCCTCTCTGGCTTGGAACTCAGACACCTTCTGACACAGTTTGGGGCCGGCCTTTCACTTTCCATAATCCTGTTAGAGTTCCACCTCTGATCAGTGTGTTATCAGAGAGCCATCAAGCCAACACTTCGCTCTGACGGCAGCTCAAGAGAGATGCAATAAGCCCCTAAAACCAGCATTAGAAACCTGCCGCCCGTTCTCTAGACATCCAGGAGTTAATAATAGACTTCCTGGGAAGGGTTTACTGTGAGTGTGCAGGAGGAGTAGAATACATGGAATAAAGGAAGAGAGGGAGAGAAAGGAGGATAGAAAGGAGGAGAGAGAGAGAGCCGGGAAGACTAAAGAGCTTTGGGTGTGTGTGGGAGTGTGTGGGAGTGTGTGGGTGTGTGGGGAGTGTGTGGGTGTGTGTGTGGTGTGTGGGAGAGTGTGTGGGTGGTGTGTGTGTGTGGGTGTGTGTGTGGGTGTGTGTGTGTGTGGGGGGGGGGGGTGTGTGGGTGTGTGGGAGTGTGTGTGGGTGTGTGTGGGAGTGTGTGGGAGTGTGTGGGTGTGTGTGGGTGTGTGTGGTAGTGTATGGTAGTGTCTGTGTGGGTGTGTGTGGGTGTGTGGGAGTGTGTGGGTGTGTGTGTGTGGGTGTGTGTGTGTGTGTGTGTGTGTGGGTGTGTGTGTGTGGGGGGGGGGGGGTGTGTGTGTGGGTGTGTGTGGGAGTGTGTGGGAGTGTGTGGGTGTGTGTGGGAGCGTGTGGGTGTGTGTGGTGGTGTATGGTAGTGTCTGTGTGGGTGTGTGTGAGTGTGTGGGAGTGTGTGGGTGTGTGTGGGTGTGTGTGGTGTGTGGGTGTGTGGGTGTGTGGGTGTGTGGGTGTGTGTGTGGGAGTGTGTGGGATGTGTGTGAGTGTGTGTGTGAGTGTGTGGGAGCGTGGGAGTGTGTGTGTGAGTGTGTGGGTGTGTGGGTGTGTGTGAGTGTGTGGGTGTGTGTGGGAGCGTGGGAGTGTGTGAGTGTGTGGGTGTGTGTGAGTGTGTGTGAGTGTGTGGGAGCGTGGGGAGTGTGTGGGAGTGTGTGGGAGCGTGGGTGTGTGTGAGTGTGTGTGAGTGTGTGGGAGCGTGGGAGTGTGTGAGTGTGTGGGAGTGTGTGGGAGCGTGGTGTGTGGGTGTGGTGTGTGTGAGTGTGTGGGTGTGTGGGTGTGTGGGTGTGTGGGAGTGTGTGGGAGCGTGGGGGAGCGTGGGAGTGTGTGGGAGTGTGTAAGTGTGTGGGTGTGTGGGTGTGTGGGTGTGTGGGTGTGTTGGGTGTGTGGGAGCGTGGGAGTGTGTGGGGAGCGTGGGAGTGTGTGGGAGCGTGGGAGTGTGTGGGTGTGTGGGAGTGTGTGGGAGTGTGTGAGTGTGTGAGTGTGTGGGTGTGTGGGTGTGTGGGTGTGTGTGGGAGCGTGTGGGAGCGTGGGAGTGTGTAAGTGTGTGGGAGTGTGTAAGTGTGTGGGTGTGTGGGTGTGTGGGTGTGTGGGTGTGTGGGTGTGTGTAAGTGTTTTTGGAGCGTGTGAGTGTGTGGGAGCGTGTGTGTGTCTATGTTGGGACTCCCAGCAGTCTATCTGCGGTGTGTGTGTGTCTGTGTGATAGTACTGTATCTGCAGCCCAGCCAGTCATCTCTATGTTTGAGCATAATTACAGCCAGTCTGTCATTACACTGGGACACTGGGACAAAGCTAGGGCTGGGCTGGCTCACTCACACACAACGTTTATAAATGCACCAGACACTTACTGACTTCAACACGCACACACGCACACACACACACACGCACGCACACACACACACACACACACACACACACACACACACACACACACACCCTGTTGCTTCGCAGGGCCTAGCAGAGTCACTCTCACCCCCTGTGTCTGTCCACCGTAGCGGAAGCTTGTAATGTGCTCTAACTACTCTCCTCCAGTGTCTAAATATAGCTTCATAAAAAGGCTGGGTTTCTGGCAGTGATACATGTCCTTCTTTGTGGAGAAAGAGAAGGAGAGAAACAGATGTCTCCTAATGGCCAAAGAGAGAGAGAGAGAGAGAAATAAAGATGAGATTTCCCCCCTTCTTTCTCTTCCGGAGTAGAGGGGCGTCTTCATTCTAAAGAGGGGCAGCCCGGTTCATTAGACTCCAAATTATTGAATGGTACCATCTGATCCCCCGAACAGGCTCACAGTCCAACACACACACACACACACACACACACGCACACACACACGCATGCATGCACGCACGTACACAAACACTCTAGTGCACAAACAGAGACACACACACTCAGTTAATTCTGTCTCTCTCTCTCTCTCTCAAACATAGACAACAACATCACTCTTACACATAGTCTGTCTCTTACTCACACTCACCCACACACACACATACCACATATACATACCCCACACACATACACACACACCACATACACACACACAAATAACTTCTTCCCCCTCCCGACCGCCCCAACGAACATACACACATGCCCCCACGCCCCCACACCCCCACCTTCTCCGTCTTCTTTGATCACTGGTCCAGTCCTCTCTCTGGAGCCCCAGTCTGAATTCCTTCCTATCATTCTGGGATAACTCAAACGTTTCCCGGTACATATGAGACAGCGAATGCCACCACGATCCCTGGCCTCCCTCTCTCCTCCTCCTCCCTCTTTCCTCCTCCTCCCTCTCTCCTCCTCCTCCTCCTCCTCCTCCTCTCCTCTCTCTCCTCCTCCTCCTCCTCCTCCTCCTCCTCCTCCTCTCCTCCTCCTCCTCCTCCCTCTCTCCTCCTCCTCCTCCTCCTCCTCTCCTCCTCCTCCTCCTCCCTCTCTCCTCCTCCTCTCCCTCCATTGTCCCCTGTTCTTTAATCAGGGTTAGGGTTCTCTGTGGCTGGGCCTGCCACCGTGGTGTGTTGTCTCTGCCCTAAGTGTCTGTTAGGAGAGAGAGAGATCACAGGGACTGTGAGGGATGCAGTGTGTGTGTGTGTGTGTGTGTGTGTGTGTGTGTGTGTGGGTGTGTGTTTGTGTGTGTGTGTGTGTGTGTGTGTCCGTGACTGGAGCCCCTGGTGCCAGCGTACAGTATAACAGCCCTCTAGGTGACGAGGGTGACCATTCTCTAAATTGGGGCTCGTCACACTATCTGGTCTTGGACAGGAAGGACAGCGGATCACAGAGACACAACGGTTAATTAAGAACCTGGGGTCTAATCATGGTTAAGTCTGTTTATGACATCAATCAATCCATTTATCTGTATCCTTTTTACAAATGCATATATTGCAAAGTACTAATCAGCAATATAACAGATTGTCTTATTGATGATCAACCCATCCACTTAAACTGTGGAGGATATAAGAAATACTGGAACATAGACTGGTCAGTCTACTAACTACAGAACTGACATGAGACGGTAAAAGACTGACATTCTGCGAATAGCTAATCATAAAATATTCCTTACTAAGACGAAGAGGAACCAAAGTTCCATCCCTGAGGTCATCTCAGTTCAGCTGTGTTGGGACAACATGTAGGAGTATAGACTCAGCTGGCTATGGGTAGGGCTCTGAGTTTTTCCTGACTGTCTGAACTGGCCAGGGATAACTCTGAGTCCTACAGGCTATAACTAGGATCCAGACCTATTCCTGTGTCCTCCCTCCCTCCCTCTCTCCCTCCCTCCCTCCCTCCCTCCCCCTCCCTCCCTCCCTCCCTCTCCCTCCATCCCTCCATCCCTCCCTCCCTCCATCAGGTCATGTTTCCAGAGATGGGGAGTTTGAGGACACACCATAGTGGTGGTTTACACAGGGTTATATTTAGGGTTATGAGCGTGAATGGAGTTGTTATGAGGCTCCATACATTTAATTTTCAAAAGGGGGTATGGAGGCCTGATGTAAGCCTTTGTGTGTGTGAGTGTGTGTGTGTGTGTGTGTGTGTGTGTGTGTGTGTGTGTGTGTGTGCATGTATGTGTGTGTGTGTGTGCCTTTGTGTTCTGCCCAGTTTACCACAGGAAAAATCTTTACAACAAATAAGAGGTCCACCGCCCGGTCGGGACTCGGGACCCCTCGGTGTAAAACACACTCCAGAGGGTTTTTAGTGGATTGTGCTGAAAGGGTGCGGTCGGTGCGCCCTTAAAGGAACTACTTGTTTACTTTCGCTCTGTCCGAAAAAAAAAAAAAAAAGGAACTGTTTTTACTCCGGAACAAAGGGCAAAAAAACCATGCATTCCTCAGAGGACAATGTGTGCAGGCGCATAGGAGGCCATGTCTAGAAACAGCCCCTAGTCTAAAGGAATGGATGGAGTTCAGCTTCCTGACCCATCAGACAGTGAGGTGGTGCTATAATACATGACTATCTACCAACCGCCAAACTATCAACTATCTCCAATTCCTTTGGATATGAAGAGCCCAGGGAATGGGGAAGAATAGACGCCAGACGCTCTATCCCACTTTGAGTTACTCCAACTCAGGAAATTAAGAATACTTCAGCCGCTCTATCCCACTCTAGATCAAAAGAAACACAGGCAACAATCTTATCACAGGGACTGTGATCCTCTGTAGCTCAGCTGGTAGAGCACGGCACTTGTAACGCCAAGGTAGTGGGTTCGATCCCTGGGACCACCCATACACAAAAATATAAAAAATAAAAAATTATGCACGCACGACTGTAAGTCGCTTTGGATAAAAGCGTCTGCTAAATGGCATATTATTATTATATTATTATCTGCACATAGAGGTTCATCACACGCCATCCTGGGCCCAGAATCTGTCTTCTCCAGCAGGTGGCGTTTATTTTATTTATTTTTTGCTAACCAGTGAGGAGTTTTGTATGGTGGGTCAAAGAAGGTGTCGAATTTGGTTAAGAAGAAATTGAATGGTTTATTTGCTACGTGAGGTTTATTTGATCTAATAGAAGTTTGGTAATGACTAAGTTGTTGCCAGTGTACTGATATAAGTAGGATATGTGACATCCCAGCAACTTTGCGAAAACCCACTTTATATCGGAGTTGTGCCTGGTCGTTGTTAGAGCGGCCACTTCTTCTTCGGTGGGGTTTATCGGCGGTTGGCATCCAACGTTATGGTGCATTACCGCCACCTACTGTACTGGAGTGTGGGCCAGAGGCAGGGAGAAACGAAATCCTACCTGCCAGCCCCGTTGCTCTTAAAAAAGATAACAAAATATTTGAGACTATATCTAATGACGTTCTACTCAATATACTCTTTAAACTAATTTCCTGTATCCCCTTCTCCCTCATACTAGATCTCATCCTCTCTCTTTCCCTCTGATACTGCCCACACTGTAGCAATACATGCTCCACGGTCTCTGTTTCCTGGCAATAATCACACTTTCCTGTTGGATGCTTTCCTATCACATTAAAGGTATTATTCAACTGGCTATGTCCCACCCTTAATCTTGTAAAAATAAATGCCTGCCCTTAGTTTCTCTATTGCACTGCTCCTGCCATCTCTGCACCATCACTGTCCATATCAGGCTTTTTGCGTCTGCCTTGCTCATTGAAACTACAACATCAACATCCCCGCTACTAAGTGCTTGTTTAGCCAGTACATCAACTGCCTTGTTCCCCTCCACCCCCACATGGGCTGGGACCCAAGTAAATCTTATCTGTATACCCATCTGTCTAATCCTGCCATGGGTTTGTAGCACCTCATAAAGCAGATCGTGTCTGCTATGTGAGCTAAATGACTGGAGACTCACTAACACTGCACATGAATCAGAGCAAAAAAACTACTCTGTCTGGTTTGACTTCCTTCACCCACTGCAATAGAGCGGCCACTAGAATATCTGGTCAATATAATGGATAATCTGTGGTGTAGGCTAGTTGTACTGGGCTAATTCAGTGATTCTCTGCCCTCTAGTGATGATAAAGAAACCTAGTCTAGTTTTACATGATGAGATTGGCTCAGCGCCTCTTAGCCGCGCCCTAATATTTATGTCGTCTCTCATTGGCCGAATCTTCTGACTGTCACACAGAATGGGGAAATGAGCAGTGGTTGTTGGGTTGTCACTAGTTACCACGGCCACAAAGTCATACACCCCCCGCCTATTTCTACAATTTATCTTCTTAAAATGTGATTTTAAACCTAACCCCAATCTTAAACACATTGCTGACCTTATGACAATCCCTAACCTTAAATTAAGACCAAAAAGCTCATTTTAGTTTTTATGAATTTTTACGATATAGGCAATTTTGACTTTGTGGCTGTGGTAACTAGTGAAAAGCTGGTTGTTGTGGTTAGCTAACTAGCTGCTAAGGCTACAACAGCATATCAACCTAGCTAGCTATGTGTTTACTTACGACAGCTTTCAACGTTTAGTCAGGTAACGTTTTTTATACGAGTTTAAATGTTTGTCTTATATGTTCATTTGTACGGCATGTTTGATACATGTAATGCTAGTTAGCTAGCTATCAATACCGAGGTTCTGCTTAGCATGCTAGCTAGCTGACAGCATTCTCGCAAACTACAAAAATATAGCTACTTCTTCATCAGTGATTCTACTAAAGGGACAGGAGTGGAGAAAAACCTTTCTCATAACTAGCTACTATGTCTTTAGTTTAGAGCTTTCCCTCAGAGCCTTCCTATGGTTATCAGTTGTGAATCTTCTCTTCTAGGCAGGGTGGGGGTAGTTGATGTAGACAGGTTCACATGAAGGTAACTGCGCCAGGAGATCCGGGGACTGAGGTGGAACGTTGTGGTAGGGAGAGGAGAGGAGAGTGAACTGGCAGAGGGGTTTGTTTACTAGTACAGAGGCATCCCTATCCTTTCTACATATCTCATGGGTATTAGGGAGCCCTATCCTTTCTACATATCTCATAGGCACTAGGGAGCCCTATCCTTTCTACATATCTCATAGGCTGCCCTATCCTTTCTACATATTTCATATCTCATAGGTACTAGGGAGCCCTATCATTTCTACATATCTCATAGGCACTAGGCAGCCCTATCCTTTCTACATATCTCATAGGCAGCCCTATCCTTTCTACATATTTCATAGGCACTAGGGAGCCCTATCCTTTCTACATATCTCATAGGTACTAGGGAGCCCTATCCTTTCTACATATCTCATAGGCACTAGGGAGCCCTATCCTTTCTACATATCTCATAGGTACTAGGGAGCCCTATCCTTTCTACATATCTCATAGGTACTAGGCAGCCCTATCCTTTCTACATATCTCATAGGTACTAGGCAGCCCTATCCTTTCTACATATCTCATAGGCAGCCCTATCCTTTCTACATATCTCATAGGCACTAGGCAGCCCTATCCTTTCTACATATCTCATAGGCAGCCCTATCCTTTCTACATATTTCATAGGCACTAGGGAGCCCTATCCTTTCTACATATCTCATAGGTACTAGGGAGCCCTATCCTTTCTACATATCTCATAGGCAGCCCTATCCTTTCTACATATCTCATAGGCACTAGGGAGCCCTATCCTTTCTACATATCTCATAGGTACTAGGGAGCCCTATCCTTTCTACATATCTCATAGGTACTAGGCAGCCCTATCCTTTCTACACATCTCATAGGTACTAGGCAGCCCTATCCTTTCTACATATCTCATAGGTACTAGGCAGCCCTATCCTTTCTACATATATCATAGGTACTAGGCAGCCCTATCCTTTCTACATATCTCATAGGCAGCCCTATCATTTCTACATATCTCATAGGCAGCCCTATCCTTTCTACATATCTCATAGGTACTAGGCAGCCCTATCCTTTCTACACATCTCATAGGTACTAGGCAGCCCTATCCTTTCTACATATTTCATAGGCACTAGGGAGCCCTATCCTTTCTACATATCTCATAGGTACTAGGGAGCCATATCCTTTCTACATATCTCATAGGCACTAGGCAGCCCTATCCTTTCTACATATCTCATAGGTACTAGGCAGCCCTATCCTTTCTACATATGTCATAGGTACTAGGCAGCCCTATCATTTCTACATATATCATAGGCACTAGGGAGCCCTATATTTTCTACATATCTCATAGGTACTAGGGAGCCCTATCCTTTCTACATATCTCATAGGCAGCCCTATCCTTTCTACATATCTCATAGGTACTAGGCAGCCCTATCCTTTCTACATATCTCATAGGTACTAGGCAGCCCTATCCTTTCTACATATCTCATAGGTACTAGGCAGCCCTATCCTTTCTACATGTATCATAGGTACTAGGCAGCCCTATCCTTTCTACATATCTCATAGGCACTAAGAGCCCTATCCTTTCTACATATATCATAGGCACTAGGAGCCCTATCCTTTCTACATATCTCATAGGCAGCCCTATCCTTTCTACATATTTCATAGGCACTAGGGAGCCCTATCCTTTCTACATATTTCATAGGCACTAGGGAGCCCTATCCTTTCTACATATTTCATAGGCACTAGGGAGCCATATCCTTTCTACATATCTCATAGGCACTAGGCAGCCCTATCCTTTCTACATATCTCATAGGTACTAGGCAGCCCTATCCTTTCTACATATGTCATAGGTACTAGGCAGCCCTATCATTTCTACATATATCATAGGCACTAGGGAGCCCTATATTTTCTACATATCTCATAGGTACTAGGGAGCCCTATCCTTTCTACATATCTCATAGGCAGCCCTATCCTTTCTACATATCTCATAGGTACTAGGCAGCCCTATCCTTTCTACATATCTCATAGGTACTAGGCAGCCCTATCCTTTCTACATATCTCATAGGTACTAGGCAGCCCTATCCTTTCTACATGTATCATAGGTACTAGGCAGCCCTATCCTTTCTACATATCTCATAGGCACTAAGAGCCCTATCCTTTCTACATATATCATAGGCACTAAGGAGCCCTATCCTTTCTACATATCTCATAGGCAGCCCTATCCTTTCTACATATTTCATAGGCACTAGGGAGCCCTATCCTTTCTACATATTTCATAGGCACTAGGGAGCCCTATCCTTTCTACATATTTCATAGGCACTAGGGAGCCCTATCCTTTCTACATATCTCATAGGTACTAGGCAGCCCTATCCTTTCTACATATCTCATAGGCAGCCCTATCCTTTCTACATATCTCATAGGTACTAGGGAGCCCTATCCTTTCTACATATCTCATAGGTACTAGGCAGCCCTATCCTTTCTACATATCTCATAGGTACTAGGCAGCCCTATCCTTTCTACATATCTCATAGGTACTAGGCAGCCCTATCCTTTCTACATGTATCATAGGTACTAGGCAGCCCTATCCTTTCTACATATCTCATAGGCACTAAGAGCCCTATCCTTTCTACATATCTCATAGGCACTAAGGAGCCCTATCCTTTCTACATATCTCATAGGTACTAGGCAGCCCTATCCTTTCTACATATCTCATAGGCAGCCCTATCCTTTCTACATATTTCATAGGCACTAGGGAGCCCTATCCTTTCTACATATCTCATAGGTACTAGGCAGCCCTATCCTTTCTACATATCTCATAGGCAGCCCTATCCTTTCTACATATTTCATAGGCACTAGGGAGCCCTATCCTTTCTACATATCTCATAGGTACTAGGGAGCCCTATCCTTACCACATATCTCATAGGCACTAGGCAGCCCTATCCTTTCTACATATGTCATAGGTACTAGGGAGCCATATCCTTTCTACATATCTCATAGGTACTTGGCAGCCCTATCCTTTCTACATATCTCATAGGCAGCCCTATCCTTTCTACATATCTCATAGGTACTAGGCAGCCCTATCCTTTCTACATGTATCATAGGCACTAAGAGCCCTATCCTAAAATGTAAATGTAAATGTATAGGTACTAGGCAGCCCTATCCTTTCTACATATCTCATAGGCACTAAGAGCCCTATCCTTTCTACATATCTCATAGGCACTAAGGAGCCCTATCCTTTCTACATATCTCATAGGTACTAGGCAGCCCTATCCTTTCTACATATCTCATAGGCAGCCCTATCCTTTCTACATATTTCATAGGCACTAGGGAGCCCTATCCTTTCTACATATCTCATAGGTACTAGGCAGCCCTATCCTTTCTACATATCTCATAGGCAGCCCTATCCTTTCTACATATTTCATAGGCACTAGGGAGCCCTATCCTTTCTACATATCTCATAGGTACTAGGGAGCCCTATCCTTACCACATATGTCATAGGTACTAGGGAGCCATATCCTTTCTACATATCTCATAGGTACTTGGCAGCCCTATCCTTTCTACATATGTCATAGGCAGCCCTATCCTTTCTACATATCTCATAGGCACTAAAGAGCCCTATCCTTTCTACATATCTCATAGGCAGCCCTGTCCTTTCTACATATCTCATAGGTACTAGGCAGCCCTATCCTTTCTACATATCTCATAGGTACTAGGGAGCCCTATCCTTTCTACATATCTCATAGGTACTAGGGAGCCCTATCCTTTCTACATATCTCATAGGCAGCCCTATCCTTTCTACATATTTCATAGGCACTAGGGAGCCCTATCCTTTCTACATATCTCATAGGTACTAGGCAGCCCTATCCTTTCTACATATCTCATAGGCAGCACTATTCTTTCTACATATTTCATAGGTACTAGTGAGCCCTATCCTTTCTACATATCTCATAGGTACTAGGGAGCCCTATCCTTTCTACATATCTCATAGGCAGCCCTATCCTTTCTACATATTTCATAGGCACTAGGGAGCCCTATCCTTTCTACATATCTCATAGGTACTAGGCAGCCCTATCCTTTCTACATATCTCATAGGCAGCCCTATCCTTTCTACATATTTCATAGGTACTAGTGAGCCCTATCCTTTCTACATATCTCATAGGTACTAGGCAGCCCTATCCTTTCTACATATCTCATAGGCAGCCCTATCCTTTCTACATATCTCATAGGTACTAGTGAGCCTTATCCTTTCTACATATCTCATAGGTACTAGGGAGCCCTATCCTTTCTACATATCTCATAGGTACTAGGCAGCCCTATCCTTTCTACATATCTCATAGGCACTAGGGAGCCCTATCCTTTCTACATATCTCATAGGTACTAGGCAGCCCTATCCTTTCTACATATCTCATAGGCAGCCCTATCCTTTCTACATATCTCATAGGCACTAGGGAGCCCTATCCTTTCTACATATCTCATAGGTACTAGGGAGCCCTATCCTTTCTACATATCTCGTAGGCAGCCCTATCCTTTCTACATATCTCATAGGCAGCCCTATCCTTTCTACATATCTCATAGGCACTAGGCAGCCCTATCCTTTCTAAATTTCTCTGCTTACCCGCTTTGCCTTATCTCACATTGCTCTCTCTCAATCCTTCTCATTCTGTCCCGCTCTCTTTAGTGCCCAGCAGTGTTGGGAAGATGGAGGTGTCAGGCTACCAGTCCAAGCTGTTTTAACTCTCCTCCCTGGCTCCCATCCTCTCTCTCTCTCCTCCCTGGCTCCCATCCTCTCTCTCAATTCAATTAAATTTAAGGGCTTTATTGGCATGGGAAACGTGTGTTAACATTGCCAAAGCAAGTGAAGTAGATAGTAAACAAAAGTGAAATAAACAATAAATATTAACAGTAAACATTACACTCAGAAGTTCCAAAAGAATAAAGATATTTCAAATGTCATATTATGTATATATACAGTGTTGTAACGATGTGCAAATAGTTAAAGTACAAATGGGAAAATAAATAAACATAAATATGGGTTGTATTTACAATGGTGTTTGTTCTTCACTGGTTGCCCTTTTCTTGTGGCAACAGGTCACACATTTTGCTGCTGTGATGTCACACTGTGGTTTTTCACCCAGTAGATAAGGGAGTTATCAAAATTGGGTTTGTTTTCAAATTCTTTGTGGATCTCTGTAATCTGAGGGAAATATGTGTCTCTAATATGGTCATACATTTGGCAGGAGGTTAGGAAGTGCAGCTCAGTTTCCACCTCATTTTGTGGGCAGTGTGCACATAACCTGTCTTCTCTTGAGAGCCAGGTCTGCCTACGGCGGCCTTTCTCAATAGCAAGGCTATGCTCACTGAGTCTGTACATAGTCAAAGCTTTCCTTAAGTTTGGGTCAGTCACAGTGGTCAGGTAATTCTGCCACTGTGTACTCTCTGTTTAGAGCCAAATAGCATTCTAGTTTGCTCTGTTTTTTTGTTAATTCTTTCCAATGTGTCAAGTAATTCTCTCTTTGTTTTCTCATGATATGGTTGGGTCTAATTGTTGGCAGAGCATGGCGCTTGCAACGCCAGGTTTGTGGGTTCGATTCCCACGGGGGGCCAGTATGAAAAAATGTATGCATTCACTAAAACTGTAAGTTGCTCTGGATAAGAGCGTCTGCTAAATGACTAAAATGTAAATGTTGTTGTTGTCCTGGGGCTCTGTGGGGTCTGTTTGTGTTTGTGAACAGAGCCCCAGGACCAGCTTACTTAGGGGACTATTTGTAGGTGATGGCTTTGTTATGGAAGTTTTGGGAATCGCTTCCTTTTAAGTGGTTATAGAATTTAACAGCTCTTTTCTGGATTTTGATAATTAGCGGGTATCGACCTAATTACATTTACATTACATTTTAGTCATTTAGCAGACGCTCTTATCCAGAGCGACTTACAGTTAGTGAATACATATCTTTTTATAATTCTACTCTGCATGCATTATTTGGTGTTTTTCGTTGTACACAGAGGATATTTTTGCAGAATTCTGCATGCAGAGTTTCAATTTGGTGTTTGTCCCATTTTGTGAATTCTTGGTTGGTGAGCGGACCCCAGACCTCACAACCATAAAGGGCAATGGGTTCTATAACTGATTCAAGTATTGTTAGCCAGATCCTAATTGGTACAGTGGGGAAAAATTTTATGTTCCTTCAGATGGCATAGAAGTGCAAGTTCTTGCCTTGTCTTCAGATCATGAGACAGCTTGTAAGTTTCCTGTGGCGGTACATGTTTAGGCCGAGGTATGTAATAGTTTTTTGTGTGCTCTAGGGCAACGGTGTCTAGATGGTATTTGTGGTCCTGGCAACTGGACCTTTTTGGAACACCATTATTTTTGTCTTACTAAGATTTACTGTCAGGGCCCAGGTCTGACAGAATCTGTGCAGAAGATCTAGGTGCTGCTGTAGGCCCTCCTTGGTTGGGGACAGAAGCACCAGATCATCAGCAACAGTAGACATTTGACTTCAGATTCTAGTAGGGTGAGGCCGGGTCAAACTGTTCTAGTAAGTCTTCACAATTTTTTTGATATATATGTTGAAGAGGGTGGGGCTTAAACTGCATCCCTGTCTCACCCCCGGCCCTGTGAAAAGAAATGTGTGTGTTTTTTGCTAATTTTAACCACACACAGACTTTTGTGTACATGGATTTTATAATGTCGTATGTTTTTCCCCCAACCCCACTTTGGATCAATTTGCTAGCAGGCCACTCATGCCAAATTGAGTCAAAAGCTTTTTTGAAATCAACAAAGCATTTGAAGACTTTGCGGTTTGTTTTGGTTCATTTGTTTGCAGTTAAACCCAGCCACGTGAATACGTGGTCAATGTGTAGGAGTAATTTAGTAAAAAGCCAATTTGACATTTGCTCAGTACATTGTCTTCACTGAGGAAATGAACTAGTCTGCTGTTATTGATAATGCAGAGGATTTTCCCAAGGTTGCTGTTGACACATATCCCACGGTAGTTATTGGGGTCAAATTTGTCTCCACTTTTGTGGATTGGGGTGATCAGTCCTTGGTTCCAAATATTGGGGAAGATGCCAGAGCTAAAGATGATGTTAAAGAGTTTAAGTATAGCCATTTGGAATTTGTGGTCTGTATATTTTATAATTTCATTGAGGATATCATCAACACCACAGGCCTTTTTGGGTTGGAGGGTTTGTATTTTGTCCTGTAGTTCATTCAATGTAATTAGAGAATCCAGTGGGTTCTGGTAGTCTTTAATAGTTGATTCTAAGATTTACATTTGATCATGTATATTTTTTTGCTGTTTGTTCTTTGTTATAGGGCCAAAAAGGGGGGGGAGGTCATCTGCCTTTGGCCTAAAGAGCAGGAACCTGGACTTCACCAAAGAAATACAGACATTGTCATCCTACAAGAAACATGGTATAGAGGAGACGGACCCACTGGTTGCCCTCTAGGTTACAGAGAGCTGGTAGTCCCATCCACCAAACTACCAGGTGTGAAACAGGGAAGAGACTCAGGGGGTATGCTAATTTGGTATAGAGCAGACCTAACTCACTCTATTAAATTAGACAAAACAGGAACATTTTACATTTGGCTAGAAATTCAAAAGGAAATGATCTCAACAGAGAAAAATGTCCTCATGTGTGCTACCTATATCCCCCCACTAGAATCCCAATACTTTAATGAAGACAGCTTCTCCATCCTAGAGGGGCGGCAAATCAAGAGCATTTCCAGTAACCGAAAGGTCGACATGAGCTGACTAGTCTGTGGCCCTTAAGACACTTAATAATTGCCAGAAGTCTGGACAAGAACCTGACACCCTCAGCACACAGGGGGTACAAACAATCATTTCCTACCCAGGGACATGTACTAGTCATGTCGACCTCCCATATGGACCCTGACACCCTAGCACAACTACGACAAACACCTACCATGGTGACAAAAATGGGTCACGACTCCTGCAGCTCTGTCGCACACTGGGTATGTACATAGTCAATGGTAGGCTTCGAGGGGACTCCTATGGTAGGTACACCTATAGCTCATCTCTTGGCAGTAGTACTGTAGACTACTTTATCACTGACCTCAACCCAGAGTCTCTCAGAGCGTTCACAGTCAGCCCACTGACACCCCTATCAGATCACAGCAAAATCACAGTCTACTTGAACAGAGCAATACTCAATCATGAGGAATCAAAGCCAAAGGAACTGAATAATATTAAGAAATGCTATAGATGGAAGGAAAGTAGTGTGGAAACCTACCAAAAAACAATTAGGAAACAACAAATTCAATCCCTTTTAGACAACTTCCTGGACAAAACGTTCCACTGTAATAGTGAAGGTGTAAACTTGGCAGTAGAAAACCTAAACAGTATATTTGACTTCTCAGCTTCCCTATCAAATCAAAAAATCTCTAACAGAAAACCGAAGAAAAGTAACAACAATGACAAATGGTTTGATGAAGAATGCAAAAACCTAAGAAAGAAATTGAGAAACCTATCCAACCAAAAACATAGAGACACAGAAAACCTGAGCCTACGCCTTCACTATGGTGAATCACTAAAACAATACAGAAATACACTACGGAAAAAGAAGGAACAGCATGTAAGAAATCAGCTCAATGTAATTGAAGAATCCATAGACTCTAACCACTTCTGGGAAATTGGAAAACAAAAACAAACAACAACACGAAGAGCTATCTATCCAAAACGGAGGTCTGGGCGGGGTCTGTTGATCTGTTGCTCCTGTGTGAGGTGTTGGGTCTGCAGTTGAGGGCGATATCCTTTAGGGTCCGGGCGAAGGTGGGCACTGCTGCCTTGTATAGGTGGACCTGGTCATAAAGGCTGTTCACGTCCAGGGTGGAGTGGTGGGCCAGGTAGACATTTGGTTTTGATGCACAGTCACAGGAAATACTTGTGTTTACCTGCTGTATTGTAGCAGGGTGGAAGTATTTTCATGGTAGCAGGGTTGAGATAACCACTTGTGCGTTGGGGAAAGTAGAAGAAGCTTTTTCTATCACTCCCTTGAGTGCTGTGGCCACCCTTTCCTGCTGTGTTCTCAGGTCGTTTGTGCCTGTGTGTATTATTATGTGGCTGGGTGATCCTAGTCGGTCCTCAGACAGAAGGTCTAGGGCGCGCTGGGTGTTTGGACACCAGAGTTTAGACACTGTGTGTTTGGGAAAAAGTTTATTTTCTTGTATGTATTTCCCGTTTGAGTCCATAAGGAGTACAATCTGTGGCTTGTGTATGTCCTCAGTGGGTGTGGGGAGGTCGTCATGAGGGCTATCAGGGTGGCTGACGGGGGGGGGTGCTCAGAGGGGTTGGGATCCCAAGGGCTTGGGGTTCTTCATTTGTTTGTCTCTCTCTATCTCTCCCCCCCCCCTCGTGAAGAGGTGTTGTGGAGATGGAGGTGTCAGGCTACCAGTCCAAGCTGCTGTGTGAGCTCAATGAGCAGCGGAAGAGAGACTTCTTCTGTGACTGCTGTATCGTCGTGGAGGGGCGGGTCTTCAAGGCCCATCGCAACGTTCTATTCGCCGGCAGCGGTTACTTCCGCGCCCTATTGGTCCACTACCTAGTCAGGTGGTACTGATACAAAATACGTTTAAGGAAGTTTATTGTGGTACTGATACAAAATACATAGTTAAGGAGCATGTGTATTGTTTTACCTGGTACTGATACAAAATACATAGTTAAGGAGCATGTGTATTGTACCTGAAATACAAAATACATAGTTAAGGAGATTGTATAATGGCTGATAGTAACACAGTTGACAATGGAAACCTGGACACTTGTTAAGTGTGTATTGGTAAGGTACTCTACATAGTTAAGGAGCCTGTTTATAGCCTGTTATAGTACAGTACAATACTCCCGTTACTTCCTTGAATCTCTAATCTAATCCACCACCCCCTCTCAGGACAGCGGTCAGCACCACAGCACGGCCTCTCTGGACATCGTGACGGCCGAGGCCTTCTCCTCCATCCTGGACTTCCTGTACTCGGGCCGACTGGACCTGCGCAGCGAGAACGTCATCGAGGTGATGTCAGCGGCCAGCTACCTCCAGATGACTGACGTGGTCTCCTTCTGTAAAGGCTACATCCGCTCCTCTCTGGAGATCTACAATAGGGATAATGAGGGGGAGAGAGCGAGAGAGGGGGAGAGGGAGAGAGAGCGAGAAAGAGAGAGGGAGAGAGAGAGAGAAAGAGAGAGAGAAAGAGAGAGGGAGAGAGAGAGAGAGAGACAAAGGGAGGGAACGGGAAAGAGAGACGGAGAGAGAGGGTCCGGCTGACAGTGGAACCCCAGCCTTGCCACCTCCTTCTTCCAGTGCCTCTGTAGCTGTAACTGTTCCTCCGTTGTCACTAGAGGGAGATGGAGTTACTAATGTAAGTTCAGAGCCCTCCCCATCCACTGTCACAGACCCCCCATCCTCAGCAGCCCTCCCCAGTGTCCCCACGCCCCCCGGCCCCAGCAGGGACTCGGAGAGCGACGACTGCAGCTCCAGAGGGGAGTTCCCGTCTCATATTATTGGGGGCCGGACGCCCCACGGACACAGGGACCACCTGACGAACCCCCTTTCCTCCTTAGAACAGGTGCAACCCAAGATCGAGTACGACCCCGATGACGAGCCCGAGGAGGGGTCCCCCGATACCAAAGACCTGCCGTTGTTTATGGGACCCCCCCTCCACCACCACCACCCAGACCACCACATCCATGACAGACTGGCGTCCTCCAGCGCTTCCCCCAGCAGCGAACGCTCCTCCCTGGGCTTCGGGGGCTGCCACGCCAGGCAGTTCATGGATGTGCTGTTGAGAGGTGGCTCCAGCCCCCACAGGGACAGAGGGGAGCAGGGCCTGATGTTTGCCCAGGGAATGGGCCTCTGGGGTGGGGGAGGCAGGGTGGATGAGGGCCTGGGGATGGGTGGTTCCTCCATAATGGAGATACAGAGCGACTGGTACGGAGAGGACACAGGTAATTACATTCATTTAGTTTTAACTCTATAAGGCTTTATATTAAACTTTACTTTCCTCTTGTTTCTTCCTAAATATGGCGTTTTTTCTTACCACTATCAGGCTTTGACTTTTAGGGGTTTAGGCCTGGGTTTCTTTCTGCTTTCATGACAAGTATATTTGCTTTAAAGAAGATCATAAAACATTGACTAAAGGACTAAATCTTTGATCAATGCTGCCCCCTGCAGGTGATGTCTTGATGGTGCCAGTTTGTACTGTATATTGATTGATTCATTGTTTGATTGACTTTTCTCCCCTGCAGGAGATGGCTTGGTAGTGCCGGTGAAGCTCCATAAATGTCCGTTCTGCCCGTACACTGCCAAGCAGAAGGGCATCCTGAAGAGACACATCCGCTGTCACACTGGAGAGAGACCCTTCCCCTGTGAGACATGTGGCAAGAGGTTCACACGCCAGGAGCACCTCCGCAGCCACTCACTCAGCGTAAGAAAGGGGGAGACGTGTGTGTGTGTGTGTGTGTGTGTGTGTGTGTGTGTGTGTGCGTGTGCGTGTGCGTGTGTGTGTGTGTGTGTGTGTGTGCGTGTGCGTGTGAAAGAGAGTTTGTCTCAAACAATGATTTACTTCAACCATAACCTGACAAATAATAATAATAAATAAATAATAAATAATAATAATAATAAATAATAATAATAATAATATAATAATAAAATAATAATTGGTCATTTAGCAGTTATCCAGAGTGACTTACAGAGCAATTAGGGTTAAGTGCCTTCTCAAGGGCACATCGACAGATTTTTTCACTTCGGCTCGGGGATTAGAACTAGCGACCTTTCGGTTACTGGCACAACGCTCTTAACCACTGTACCTGCCGCCCTATATGTAGCTACGCTAAAATCATTAGAATCTGTTGATTAGGTCTGACCATCTCTCTATCTGACCATCTCTCTGTCTGACCATCTATTGATTAGGTCTGACCATCTCTCTATCTGACCATCTCTCTGTCTGACCATCTGTTCTTTAGGTCTGACCATCTCTCTGTCTGACCATCTGTTGATTAGGTCTGACCATCTCTCTGTCTGACCATCTGTTGATTAGGTCTGACCATCTCTCTGTCTGACCATCTGTTGATTAGGTCTGACCATCTCTCTGTCTGACCATCTGTTGATTAGGTCTGACCATCTCTCTGTCTGACCATCTGTTGATTAGGTCTGACCATCGCTCTGTCTGACCATCTGTTGATTAGGTCTGACCATCTCTCTGTCTGACCATCTGTTGATTAGGTCTGACCATCGCTCTGTCTGACCATCTGTTGTTTAGGTCTGACCATCTCTCTGTCTGACCATCTGTTGATTAGGTCTGACCATCTCTCTGTCTGACCATCTGTTGTTTAGGTCTGACCATCGCTCTGTCTGACCATCTGTTGATTAGGTCTGACCATCTCTCTGTCTGACCATCTGTTGTTTAGGTCTGACCATCGCTCTGTCTGACCATCTGTTGATTAGGTCTGACCATCTCTCTGTCTGACCATCTGTTGATTAGGTCTGACCATCTCTCTGTCTCACCATCTCTCTGTCTGACCATCTGTTGTCTGACCATCTGTTGTTTAGGTCTGACCATCTCTCTGTCTGACCATCTGTTGATTAGGTCTGACCATCTCTCTGTCTGACCATCTGTTGATTAGGTCTGACCATCTATCTGTCTCACCATCTCTCTGTCTGACCATCTGTTGTTTAGGTCTGACCATCGCTCTGTCTGACCATCTGTTGATTAGGTCTGACCATCTATCTGTCTCACCATCTCTCTGTCTGACCATCTGTTGTCTGCTTGTCACTGGGTGTCTGTTCAGAGACACTGATCTGTTCGCATGCCTTTGGGTTCTTCATATTGAGGAAGCACACCATCATCATGGTCATGTATATGTCTGTGTCTGTCAGCCTGGTCCCTCTCTGTACTGTAGTCTGTGTCTGTCAGCCTGGTCCCTCTCTGTACTGTAGTCTGTGTCTGTCAGCCTGGTCCCCCTCTGTACTGTAGTCTGTGTCTGTCAGCCTGGTCCCCCTCTGTACTGTAGTCTGTGTCTGTCAGCCTGGTCCCCCTCTGTACTGTAGTCTGTGTCTGTCAGCCTGGTCCCCCTCTGTACTGTAGTCTGTCAGCCTGGTCCCCCTCTGTACTGTAGTCTGTGTCTGTCAGCCTGGTCCCCCTCTGTACTGTAGTCTGTCAGCCTGGTCCCCCTCTGTACTGTAGTCTGTGTCTGTCAGCCTGGTCCCCCTCTGTACTGTAGTCTGTGTCTGTCAGCCTGGTCCCCCTCTGTACTGTAGTCTGTCAGCCTGGTCCCCCTCTGTACTGTAGTCTGTGTCTGTCAGCCTGGTCCCCCTCTGTACTGTAGTCTGTCAGCCTGGTCCCCCTCTGTACTGTAGTCTGTGTCTGTCAGCCTGGTCCCCCTCTGTACTGTAGTCTGTGTCTGTCAGCCTGGTCCCCCTCTGTACTGTAGTCTGTGTCTGTCAGCCTGGTCCCCCTCTGTACTGTAGTCTGTGTCTGTCAGCCTGGTCCCCCTCTGTACTGTAGTCTGTCAGCCTGGTCCCCCTCTGTACTGTAGTCTGTCAGCCTGGTCCCCCTCTGTACTGTAGTCTGTGTCTGTCAGCCTGGTCCCTCCTCTGTACTGTAGTCTGTGTCTGTCAGCCTGGTCCCCCTCTGTACTGTAGTCTGTGTCTGTCAGCCTGGTCCCTCCTCTGTACTGTAGTCTGTGTCTGTCAGCCTGGTCCCCCTCTGTACTGTAGTCTGTGTCTGTCAGCCTGGTCCCCCTCTGTACTGTAGTCTGTGTCTGTCAGCCTGGTCCCCCTCTGTACTGTAGTCTGTGTCTGTCAGCCTGGTCCCCCTCTGTACTGTAGTCTGTGTCTGTCAGCCTGGTCCCCCTCTGTACTGTAGTCTGTGTCTGTCAGCCTGGTCCCCCTCTGTACTGTAGTCTGTCAGCCTGGTCCCCCTCTGTACTGTAGTCTGTGTCTGTCAGCCTGGTCCCCCTCTGTACTGTAGTCTGTCAGCCTGGTCCCCCCTCTGTACTGTAGTCTGTGTCTGTCAGCCTGGTCCCTGTCTGTACTGTAGTCTGTGTCTGTCAGCCTGGTCCCCCTCTGTACTGTAGTCTGTGTCTGTCAGCCTGGTCCCCCTCTGTACTGTAGTCTGTCAGCCTGGTCCCCTCTGTACTGTAGTCTGTGTCTGTCAGCCTGGTCCCCCTCTGTACTGTAGTCTGTGTCTGTCAGCCTGGTCCCTCTCTATACTGTAGTCTGTCAGCCTGGTCCCCGTCTGTACTGTAGCCTGTCAGTCTGGTCCCCCTCTGTACTGTAGTCTGTGTCTGTCAGCCTGGTCCCCCTCTGTACTGTAGTCTGTGTCTGTCAGCCTGGTCCCCGTCTGTACTGTAGTCTGTCAGCCTGGTCCCCCTCTGTACTGTAGTCTGTGTCTGTCAGCCTGGTCCCCCTCTGTACTGTAGTCTGTCAGCCTGGTCCCCCTCTGTACTGTAGTCTGTGTCTGTCAGCCTGGTCCCCCTCTGTACTGTAGTCTGTGTCTGTCAGCCTGGTCCCCCTCTGTACTGTAGTCTGTGTCTGTCAGCCTGGTCCCCCTCTGTACTGTAGTCTGTGTCTGTCAGCCTGGTCCCCCTCTGTACTGTAGTCTGTGTCTGTCAGCCTGGTCCCCCTCTGTACTGTAGTCTGTGTCTGTCAGCCTGGTCCCCCTCTGTACTGTAGTCTGTCAGCCTGGTCCCCCTCTGTACTGTAGTCTGTGTCTGTCAGCCTGGTCCCTCTCAATACTGTAGTCTGTCAGCCTGGTCCCCGTCTGTACTGTAGTCTGTCAGCCTGGTCCCCCCTCTGTACTGTAGTCTGTGTCTGTCAGCCTGGTCCCCCTCTGTACTGTAGTCTGTGTCTGTCAGCCTGGTCCCCCTCTGTACTGTAGTCTGTCAGCCTGGTCCCCCTCTGTACTGTAGTCTGTGTCTGTCAGCCTGGTCCCCCTCTGTACTGTAGTCTGTGTCTGTCAGCCTGGTCCCCCTCTGTAACTGTAGTCTGTCAGCCTGGTCCCCCTCTGTACTGTAGTCTGTGTCTGTCAGCCTGGTCCCCCTCTGTACTGTAGTCTGTGTCTGTCAGCCTGGTCCCCCTCTGTACTGTAGTCTGTCAGCCTGGTCCCCCTCTGTACTGTAGTCTGTCAGCCTGGTCCCCCTCTGTACTGTAGTCTGTGTCTGTCAGCCTGGTCCCCCTCTGTACTGTAGTCTGTGTCTGTCAGCCTGTCCCCCTCTGTACTGTAGTCTGTGTCTGTCAGCCTGGTCCCCCTCTGTACTGTAGTCTGTCAGCCTGGTCCCCCTCTATACTGTAGTCTGTCAGCCTGGTCCCCGTCTGTACTGTAGTCTGTCAGCCTGGTCCCCCTCTGTACTGTAGTCTGTGTCTGTCAGCCTGGTCCCCCTCTGTACTGTAGTCTGTGTCTGTCAGCCTGGTCCCCCTCTGTACTGTAGTCTGTCAGCCTGGTCCCCCTCTGTACTGTAGTCTGTGTCTGTCAGCCTGGTCCCCCTCTGTACTGTAGTCTGTGTCTGTCAGCCTGGTCCCCCTCTGTACTGTAGTCTGTGTCTGTCAGCCTGGTCCCCTCTGTACTGTAGTCTGTGTCTGTCAGCCTGGTCCCCCTCTGTACTGTAGTCTGTCAGCCTGGTCCCCCTCTGTACTGTAGTCTGTGTCTGTCAGCCTGGTCCCCCTCTGTACTGTAGTCTGTGTCTGTCAGCCTGGTCCCCCTCTGTACTGTAGTCTGTGTCTGTCAGCCTGGTCCCCCTCTGTACTGTAGTCTGTCAGCCTGGTCCCCCTCTGTCTGTAGTCTGTCAGCCTGGTCCCCCTCTGTACTGTAGTCTGTCAGCCTGGTCCCCCTCTGTACTGTAGTCTGTCAGCAGCTGGTCCCCCTCTGTACTGTAGTCTCTGTCAGCCTGGTCCCCCTCTGTACTGTAGTCTGTGTCTGTCAGCCTGGTCCCCCTCTGTACTGTAGTCTGTGTCTGTCAGCCTGGTCCCCCTCTGTACTGTAGTCTGTGTCTGTCAGCCTGGTCCCCTTCTGTACTGTAGTCTGTGTCTGTCAGCCTGGTCCCCCTCTGTACTGTAGTCTGTGTCTGTCAGCCTGGTCCCCCTCTGTACTGTAGTCTGTGTCTGTCAGCCTGGTCCCCCTCTGTACTGTAGTCTGTGTCTGTCAGCCTGGTCCCCCTCTGTACTGTAGTCTGTCAGCCTGGTCCCCCTCTGTACTGTAGTCTGTGTCTGTCAGCCTGGTCCCCCTCTGTACTGTAGTCTGTGTCTGTCAGCCTGGTCCCCCTCTGTACTGTAGTCTGTGTCTGTCAGCCTGGTCCCTCTCTATACTGTAGTCTGTCAGCCTGGTCCCCGTCTGTACTGTAGTCTGTCAGCCTGGTCCCCCTCTGTACTGTAGTCTGTCAGCCTGGTCCCTCTCTGTACTGTAGTCTGTGTCTGTCAGCCTGGTCCCCCTCTGTACTGTAGTCTGTGTCTGTCAGCCTGGTCCCCCTCTGTACTGTAGTCTGTGTCTGTCAGCCTGGTCCCCCTCTGTACTGTAGTCTGTGTCTGTCAGCCTGGTCCCCCTCTGTACTGTAGTCTGTGTCTGTCAGCCTGGTCCCCCTCTGTACTGTAGTCTGTGTCTGTCAGCCTGGTCCCCCTCTGTACTGTAGTCTGTCAGCCTGGTCCCCCTCTGTACTGTAGTCTGTCAGCCTGGTCCCCCTCTGTACTGTAGTCTGTGTCTGTCAGCCTGGTCTCCCTCTGTACTGTAGTCTGTGTCTGTCAGCCTGGTCCCCCTCTGTACTGTAGTCTGTCAGCCTGGTCCCCCTCTGTACTGTAGTCTGTGTCTGTCAGCCTGGTCCCCCTCTGTACTGTAGTCTGTGTCTGTCAGCCTGGTCCCCCTCTGTACTGTAGTCTGTCAGCCTGGTCCCCCTCTGTACTGTAGTCTGTGTCTGTCAGCCTGGTCCCCCTCTGTACTGTAGTCTGTGTCTGTCAGCCTGGTCCCCCTCTGTACTGTAGTCTGTGTCTGTCAGCCTGGTCCCCCTCTGTACTGTAGTCTGTCAGCCTGGTCCCCCTCTGTACTGTAGTCTGTCAGCCTGGTCCCCCTCTGTACTGTAGTCTGTCAGCCTGGTCCCCCTCTGTACTGTAGTCTGTCAGCCTGGTCCCCCTCTGTACTGTAGTCTGTGTCTGTCAGCCTGGTCCCCCTCTGTACTGTAGTCTGTGTCTGTCAGCCTGGTCCCCCTCTGTACTGTAGTCTGTGTCTGTCAGCCTGGTCCCCCTCTGTACTGTAGTCTGTGTCTGTCAGCCTGGTCCCCCTCTGTACTGTAGTCTGTCAGCCTGGTCCCCCTCTGTACTGTAGTCTGTGTCTGTCAGCCTGGTCCCCCTCTGTACTGTAGTCTGTGTCTGTCAGCCTGGTCCCCCTCTGTACTGTAGTCTGTGTCTGTCAGCCTGGTCCCCCTCTGTACTGTAGTCTGTGTCTGTCAGCCTGGTCCCCCTCTGTACTGTAGTCTGTGTCTGTCAGCCTGGTCCCCCTCTGTACTGTAGTCTGTCAGCCTGGTCCCCCTCTGTACTGTAGTCTGTGTCTGTCAGCCTGGTCCCCCTCTGTACTGTAGTCTGTGTCTGTCAGCCTGGTCCCCCTCTGTACTGTAGTCTGTGTCTGTCAGCCTGGTCCCCCTCTGTACTGTAGTCTGTCAGCCTGGTCCCCCTCTGTACTGTAGTCTGTCAGCCTGGTCCCCCTCTGTACTGTAGTCTGTGTCTGTCAGCCTGGTCCCCGTCTGTACTGTAGTCTGTCAGCCTGGTCCCCCTCTGTACTGTAGTCTGTGTCTGTCAGCCTGGGCCCCCTCTGTACTGTAGTCTGTGTCTGTCAGCCTGGTCCCCCTCTGTACTGTAGTCTGTCAGCCTGGTCCCCCTCTGTACTGTAGTCTGTGTCTGTCAGCCTGGTCCCCCTCTGTACTGTAGTCTGTGTCTGTCAGCCTGGTCCCCCTCTGTACTGTAGTCTGTGTCTGTCAGCCTGGTCCCCCTCTGTACTGTAGTCTGTGTCTGTCAGCCTGGTCCCCCTCTGTACTGTAGTCTGTGTCTGTCAGCCTGGTCCCCCTCTGTACTGTAGTCTGTGTCTGTCAGCCTGGTCCCCCTCTGTACTGTAGTCTGTGTCTGTCAGCCTGTCCCCCTCTGTACTGTAGTCTGTGTCTGTCAGCCTGGTCCCCCTCTGTACTGTAGTCTGTCAGCCTGGTCCCCCTCTGTACTGTAGTCTGTCAGCCTGGTCCCCCTCTGTACTGTAGTCTGTGTCTGTCAGCCTGGTCCCCCTCTGTACTGTAGTCTGTGTCTGTCAGCCTGGTCCCCCTCTGTACTGTAGTCTGTGTCTGTCAGCCTGGTCCCCCTCTGTACTGTAGTCTGTGTCTGTCAGCCTGGTCCCCTCTGTACTGTCAGCCTGGTCCCCGTCTGTACTGTAGTCTGTCAGCCTGGTCCCCCTCTGTACTGTAGTCTGTGTCTGTCAGCCTGGTCCCCCTCTGTACTGTAGTCTGTGTCTGTCAGCCTGGTCCCCCTCTGTACTGTAGTCTGTCAGCCTGGTCCCCGTCTGTACTGTAGTCTGTCAGCCTGGTCCCCCTCTGTACTGTAGTCTGTGTCTGTCAGCCTGGTCCCCCTCTGTACTGTAGTCTGTGTCTGTCAGCCTGGTCCCCCTCTGTACTGTAGTCTGTCAGCCTGGTCCCCCTCTGTACTGTAGTCTGTCAGCCTGGTCCCCCTCTGTACTGTAGTCTGTGTCTGTCAGCCTGGTCCCCCTCTGTACTGTAGTCTGTGTCTGTCAGCCTGGTCCCCCTCTGTACTGTAGTCTGTGTCTGTCAGCCTGGTCCCCCTCTGTACTGTAGTCTGTGTCTGTCAGCCTGGTCCCCCTCTGTACTGTAGTCTGTGTCTGTCAGCCTGGTCCCCCTCTGTACTGTAGTCTGTGTCTGTCAGCCTGGTCCCCCTCTGTACTGTAGTCTGTGTCTGTCAGCCTGGTCCCCCTCTGTACTGTAGTCTGTGTCTGTCAGCCTGGTCCCCCTCTGTACTGTAGTCTGTGTCTGTCAGCCTGGTCCCCCTCTGTACTGTAGTCTGTGTCTGTCAGCCTGGTCCCCCTCTGTACTGTAGTCTGTGTCTGTCAGCCTGGTCCCCCTCTGTACTGTAGTCTGTCAGCCTGGTCCCCCTCTGTACTGTAGTCTGTCAGCCTGGTCCCCCTCTGTACTGTAGTCTGTGTCTGTCAGCCTGGTCCCCCTCTGTACTGTAGTCTGTGTCTGTCAGCCTGGTCCCCCTCTGTACTGTAGTCTGTGTCTGTCAGCCTGGTCCCCCTCTGTACTGTAGTCTGTGTCTGTCAGCCTGGTCCCCCTCTGTACTGTAGTCTGTCAGCCTGGTCCCCCTCTGTACTGTAGTCTGTTTGTACTGATGGACTTCGTGTTTCTGTCTCTGACACCCAGGTGCACCGCTCCAGTTGGCCCGTCGTATGTAAGGTGTGCAGGTGTAGCTTCACTGGAGCCCTGTCCAACGGACTCAAACGCTTTGGCCTGTGTGACAACTGTACCTGTGTTAATACCACGGGCCACGACGACCACTCACCTCCCGCCCACATCAACCTCAACGGCCAACCAGAGGCCATGGAACGCGGGGACGGAGACAATGATTGGCCCATCTTCATGGATGATGCTGATGACATGGAGGCAGGGGGAGAGATCATAGAGGAACTGGGGGAGAAGGCAGAACTACACAGACGACTATCAGAGATCCCATCCACAGTGGACATGAAGGAGAGGAGACAAGAAAAGGAAGAATTGAACTTTCGGACACAGTTTTAGTCCTATCTTGCCCTCTACCTCCTCCCAGTGGTTTAAGAGGGGAACAATCCAAGACCGAGACAGAGTTCCATGTTTACGTTCTCTTGGCTACTGTCATGGTTACAGTATGATCAAAAGATTGTGCGGAACTTGAGTGAATTATGTTTAGCATGACCATTAGAGGACTGTGTTATCCCTAGAAGAAAGACACTGTGTTATCCCAAGGAGAAAGACGTTGTTATCCCAAGGAGAAAGACGTTGTGTTATCCCTAGGAGAAAGACATTGCATTATCCCTAGGAGAAAGACGTTGCATTATCCCTAGGAGAAAGACGTTATCCCTAGGAGAAAGACGTTGCATTATCCATAGGATAACAGGCTGTGTAAGGGCTATTTTACCAAGAAGGAGAGTGATGGTGTGCTGCATCAGATGACCTGGCCTCTACAATCCCCAGACATCAACCCAATTGAGATGGTTTGGGATGAGTTGGACCGCAGAGTGAAGGAAAAGCATTCAACAAGTGCTCAGCATATGTGGGAACTCCTTCAAGACTGTTGGAAAATCATTCCTCATGAGAGAATGCCAAGAGTGTGCAAAGCTGTCATCAAGGCAAAGGGTGGCTAACTTTGAAGAATCTAAAATATTTTCATTTGTTTAACATGTTTTTGGTTACTACATGATTCCATATGTGTTATTTCATAGTTTTGATGTCTTAACTATTATTCTACAATGTAGAAAATGTTAAAATAAAGAAAAACCCTTGAATGAGTAGGTGTGTCCAAAACGTTTGACTGATACTGTACATTTAGAATACATTTAAAAGATGAGAAAGATTAACTGAGAATTAATCAATGATTCTAATGTTTTAGCTAGGCAAGAAAGTTTAGAAATAGGGCGATTAATTATGTAGGTCACAAGGGTCACCACTTTTGTGAAGGGGGAGGACATGGGCCGCCTTCCAAACCTTGGGGATAGTACCAGATATAATGGTCAGGTTAAAAACAAGGGTTAATGATTCAGCAATCGGGGGCAGAGAGCTGCAGCAAAAATGGATCAAGCATATCAGCCCCTGTGGATTTTTCTTTACATCAATCTTAAGCAAGGCATCTAGCACATCACAGATAGTAAATTGCTGAAATGAAAACTGCTGTGGAAATTCACCACTAAGGACTCAAACTCAATATAAATGAATCAATCTTTATTATCACAGCCGGAGAGGTTCACAAACTCAATCCAAGCTTGATGAAAACTCTGAAAAGGGTGTTCCCTCTCAGTCCTTATATACTGCCATACAAACAAGTCATATAAGCATGATTTACATTATTCATTATCAACGTTGCTTTCTGACAAGGCTTCTTCTCTCAAAGCTGAGACCTTGAAACTGAGATACTCCTTTTTGTGTACAGAACAATGTTCTGGATGTACAGCCAATTGGTCTGAGGAGGAGGTCACAGTCACCTGCACGAACCAAGATAGCGTGAAAGGAGATGCTGTGTACAATTCAATGCTATCTCTTCAGACAACAAAATGTTCCCTCACAAAACAAAGATTAACTAGAAGTTGACGCGTTAACCTTCGAGTCAGCTAGAGGCTGACAGAGGGAAGAGCAGTCCATTGACTGACCAGGGTCAATTGAACCACGTTTTTTTTTTCACATTTAGCCATGTGGGTTTTGAGATCAATTAAGTCAGACTAAAATCAATGCACATACTCTTAAATTGATCTGAGGCCGGGGATAGCCAATCCAGATTCAAATTGCCTAAAATGACCAACTCCAAGGACAGAAAAGCTGTTAAACACTCAGATATAGCACCAATAGCATCACCATGGCAGCAGGGGGCGGGGGGGGGGGGGGGGGGGGGGGCGGGGCGGGGCGGTAAATCACAGAAACAAATAAATGTGTATTCTGGTTTATGGACACATCTACAACCAGGAGCTCAAATTTCTTGGGAACAGAAATATTTAAAGATTGGGATGCCATGAAATTAAATTTGACATATATGGCCACTCCTCCCCCTTTCTGTAATCTGTCACATCTAAATACATTATAATAATTTACTTCAATGTCTTTATCAGAGACAGAACCATTTCACCGTGTTTCCGAGAGAACCAGAATGTCAGAACATGAGTTCTGCACCCAAATGTCAATTGTGTCCATTTTTTAAATCATACTTTGCACATTTAGGTGCATTAGCCCAAGTCCCCTATGAGATTTAAAGTCGGGGGTATTCAGCTCATTCCCATCAGCGCTAACAGGCATAGGGTCATCTGGAGCTATTTGTTGAGTGAGCTGAGACTCTGCCAAGGTCCCTGGCCAACCACGTGAGAGCAGAGTAGACTGAGCATTTGACAGACCTCCCTCAAGTCGCTGGAAGCAGGGGCTGGGGCGGGAACTGAGAGAGCAGTGTTGGCAGAGCTCAGTCCACCCGGATGAAGCTCCCGCAAAAAGAGTAGAGAAGCTGCAGCCAGAAGCCATGGATTACAGGCAACATCCGCACCGAGCTAAAGGCTAGAGCTGCCGTTTTCAAGGAGAGGGACACTAATCCGGACATTTCTAAGAAATCCCTCTATGCCCTCAGACGAACCATCAAACAGACAAAGCGTCAATACAGGACTAAGACTGAATCCTACTACACTGGCTCTGATGCTCGTCGGATGTGCCTTTAATGCTCACTTCGAGGCAAGCAACACTGAAGCATGCATGAGAGCACCAGCTGTTCTGGACAACAGTGTGATCACGCTCTCCGTAGCCGATGTGAGAAAGACCTTTAAACAGGTCAACATTCACAAGGCTGCAGGGCCAGACGGATTACCAGGACGTGTACTCAGAGCATGCGAGGACCAACTGGCAAGTGTCTTACCTGACATGTTCAACCTCTCCCTGACCGAGTCTGTAATACCTACATCTTTCAAGCAGACCACCATAGTCCCTGTGCCCAAGAAAGCGAAAGGGAATCTCCTTAAATGACTACCGCCCCGTAGCACTCACGTCGGTAGCCATGAAGTGCTTTGAAAGGCTGGTCATCTCTCACATCAACACCATCATCCCGGAAACCCTAGACCCACTCCAATTCGCATATCGCTCCAACTGATCCACAGATGACGCAATCTCAATCGCACTCCACACTGCCCTTTCCCACTTGGACAAAAGGAACACCTATGTGAGAATGCTGTTCATTGACTACAGCGTTCAACACCATAGTGCCCACAAAGCTCATCACTAAGCTAAGGACCCTGGGACTAAACACCTCCCTCTGCAACTGGATCTTGGACTTCCTGACGAGCCGCCCCCAGGTGGTAAGGGTAGGTAACAAACACATCTGCCACGCTGATCCTCAACACGGGGTCCCCTCAGGGGTGCGTGCTTAGTCCCCTCCTGTACTCCCTGCTCACCCACGACTGCGTGGCCAAGCATGACTCTAACGTCATCATTAAGTTTGCCGACGACACAACAGTGGTAGGCCTGATAACCTACAACGATGAGACAGCCTATAGGGAGGAGGTCAGAGACCTGGCAGTGTGGTGCCAGGACAACAACCTCTCCCTCAACGTGACCAAGACAAAGGAGCTGATCGTGGACTACAGGAAAAGGAGGGCCGAACATGCCCCCATTCACATCGATGGGGCTGTAGTGGAGCAGGTAGAGAGATTCAAGTTCCTTGATGTCAAGACAGTCGTGAAGAGGGCACGACTATGCCTTTTCCCCCTCAGGAGACTGAAAAGATTTGGCATGGGTCCCCAGATCCTCAAAGAGTTATACAGCTGCACCATCGAGAGCATCCTGGCCGGTTGCATCACCGCCTGGTATGGCAACTGCTCGGCATCCGACCGTAAGGCGCTACAGCGGGTAGTGTGTACGGCTTCCTGCCATCCAGGACCTATATACCAGGCGGTGTCAGAGGAAGGCCCAAAAAAATTGTCAAAGACTCCAGTCACCCAAGTCATAGACTGTTCTCTCCGCACGGCAAAGCGGTACCGGAGCGCCAAGTCTAGGTCCAAAAGGCTCCTTAACAGATTCTACCCCCAAGCTATAAGACTGCTGAACAATTAATCAAATGGCCACCCGGACTATTTACATTGATACTGCCCCCCTTTTGTTTTTACACTGCTGCTACTCACTGTTTATCAAATTGCCTAAAATGACCAACTCCAAGGACAGAAAAGCTGTTAAACACTCAGATATAGCACCAATAGCATCACCATGGCAGCAGGGGGGCGGGGGGGGGGGGGGGGGGGGGGGGGGGCGGTAAATCACAGAAACAAATAAATGTGTATTCTGGTTTATGGACACATCTACAACCAGGAGCTCAAATTTCTTGGGAACAGAAATATTTAAAGATTGGGATGCCATGAAATTAAATTTGACATATATGGCCACTCCTCCCCCTTTCTGTAATCTGTCACATCTAAATACATTATAATAATTTACTTCAATGTCTTTATCAGAGACAGAACCATTTCACCGTGTTTCCGAGAGAACCAGAATGTCAGAACATGAGTTCTGCACCCAAATGTCAATTGTGTCCATTTTTTAAATCATACTTTGCACATTTAGGTGCATTAGCCCAAGTCCCCTATGAGATTTAAAGTCGGGGGTATTCAGCTCATTCCCATCAGAGCTAACAGGCATAGGGTCATCTGGAGCTATTTGTTGAGTGAGCTGAGACTCTGCCAAGGTCCCTGGCCAACCACGTGAGAGCAGAGTAGACTGAGCATTTGACAGACCTCCCTCAAGTCGCTGGAAGCAGGGGCTGGGGCGGGAACTGAGAGAGCAGTGTTGGCAGAGCTCAGTCCACCCGGATGAAGCTCCCGCAAAAAGAGTAGAGAAGCTGCAGCCAGAAGCCATGGATTACAGGCAACATCCGCACCGAGCTAAAGGCTAGAGCTGCCGTTTTCAAGGAGAGGGACACTAATCCGGACATTTCTAAGAAATCCCTCTATGCCCTCAGACGAACCATCAAACAGACAAAGCGTCAATACAGGACTAAGACTGAATCCTACTACACTGGCTCTGATGCTCGTCGGATGTGCCTTTAATGCTCACTTCGAGGCAAGCAACACTGAAGCATGCATGAGAGCACCAGCTGTTCTGGACAACAGTGTGATCACGCTCTCCGTAGCCGATGTGAGAAAGACCTTTAAACAGGTCAACATTCACAAGGCCGCAGGGCCAGACGGATTACCAGGACGTGTACTCAGAGCATGCGAGGACCAACTGGCAAGTGTCTTACCTGACATGTTCAACCTCTCCCTGACCGAGTCTGTAATACCTACATCTTTCAAGCAGACCACCATAGTCCCTGTGCCCAAGAAAGCGAAGGGAATGGGAATCTGCTTAAATGACTACCGCCCCGTAGCACTCACGTCGGTAGCCATGAAGTGCTTTGAAAGGCTGGTCATCTCTCACATCAACACCATCATCCCGGAAACCCTAGACCCACTCCAATTCGCATATCGCTCCAACTGATCCACAGATGACGCAATCTCAATCGCACTCCACACTGCCCTTTCCCACTTGGACAAAAGGAACACCTATGTGAGAATGCTGTTCATTGACTACAGCGTTCAACACCATAGTGCCCACAAAGCTCATCACTAAGCTAAGGACCCTGGGACTAAACACCTCCCTCTGCAACTGGATCCTGGACTTCCTGACGGGCCGCCCCCAGGTGGTAAGGGTAGGCAACAACACATCTGCCACGCTGATCCTCAACACGGGGGCCCCTCAGGGGTGCGTGCTTAGTCTCATCCTGTACTCCCTGTTCACCCATGACTGCATGGCCAGGCATGACTCTAACGTCATCATTAAGTTTGCTGACGACACAACAGTGGTAGGCCTGATCACCGACAACGATGAGACAGCCTATAGGGAGGAGGTCAGAGACCTGGCCGTGTGGTGCCAGGACAACAACCTCTCCATCAACGTGAGCAAGACAAAGGAGCTGATCGTGGACTACAGGAAAAGGAGGGCCGAACATGCCCCCATTCACATCGATGGGGCTGTAGTGGAGCAGGTAGAGAGATTCAAGTTCCTTGATGTCAAGACAGTCGTGAAGAGGGCACGACTGCGCCTTTTCCCCCTCAGGAGACTGAAAAGACTTGGCATAGGTCCCCAGATCCTCAAAGAGTTATACAGCTGCACCATCGAGATCATCCTGGCCGGTTGCATCACCGCCTGGTATGGCAACTGCTCGGCATCCGACCGTAAGGCACTACAGAGGGTAATGTGTACGGCTTCCTGCCATCCAGGACCTATATACTAGGCGGTGTCAGAGGAAGGCCCAAAAAATTGTCAAAGACTCCAGTCACCCAAGTCATAAACTGTTCTCTCCGCACGGCAAGCGGTACCGGAGCGCCAAGTCTAGGTCCAAAAGGCTCCTTAACAGATTCTACCCCCAAGCTATAAGACTGCTGAACAATTAATAAAATGGCCACCCAGACTATTTACATTGATACTGCCCCCCTTTTGTTTTTACACTGCTGCTACTCGCTGTTTATTATCTATGCATAGTCACTTTACCCCTACCTACATGTACATATTACCTCGACTAACCTGTACCCCCGCTGATTGACTCGGTAACGGTACCCCCTGTATATAGGCTCGTTATTGTTATTTTATTGTGTTACTTTTTCTTTTCTTTTTTACTATAGTTTATTTAGTAAATATTTTCGTAACTATATTTCTTGAACTGCATTGTTGGTTAGGGGCTTGTAAGTAAGCATTTCACGGTAAGGTCTACACCTGTTGTATTCGGCGAATGTGACAAATAAATTTTGATTTGATCACAACTGCAGTTTTGGGGGGTATCCTGGGTTAAACTGGTTCCTGTCCCCTGTCCTCTGGATGTATGTTAAGATGAACATGGTCAGACTGCTGGAAGGTTAGTGAGACAGGGTAGACTGTGGCAGGCTGGGAGGTTGACAGGTCAGGGTAGACTGTGGCAGGCTGGGAGGTTGACAGGTCAGGGTAGACTGTGGCAGGCTGGGAGGTTGACAGGTCAGTGTAGACTGTGGCAGGCTGGGAGGTTGACAGGTCAGGGTAGACTGTGGCAGGCTGGGAGGTTGACAGGTCAGGGTAGACTGTGGCAGGCTGGGAGGTTGGCAGGTCAGGGTAGGCTGTGGCAGGCTGGGAGGTTGACAGGTCAGGGTAGACTGTGGCAGGCTGGGAGGTTGACAGGTCAGGGTAGACTGTGGCAGGCTGGGAGGTTGGCAGGTCAGGGTAGACTGTGGCAGGCTGGGAGGTTGACAGGTCAGGGTAGACTGTGGCAGGCTGGGAGGTTGACAGGTCAGGGTAGACTGTGGCAGGCTGGGAGGTTGACAGGTAAGGGTAGACTGTGGCAGGCTGGGAGGTTGACAGGTCAGGGTAGACTGTGGCAGGCTGGAGGTTGACAGGTCAGGGTAGACTGTGGCAGGCTGGGGGTTGACAGGTCAGGGTAGACTGTGGCAGGCTGGGAGGTTGACAGGTCAGTGTAGACTGGTGAGATGGGGTGAAGGCTGCACTGTGCTCAGGGGTATCTGGGCTTCTACCAGGCTGATGGTGTGAAGGCTGCACTGGGATCAGGGGTATCTGGGCTTCCACCAGGCTGAAGGGGTGAAGGCTGCACTGGGATCAGGGGTATCTGGGCTTCTACCAGGCTGATGGTGTGAAGGCTGCACTGGGATCAGGGGTATCTGGGCTTCCACCAGGCTGAAGGGGTGAAGGCTGCACTGGGATCAGGGGTATCTGGGCTTCCACCAGGCTGATGGGTGAAGGCTGCCCTGGGATCAGGGGTATCTGGGCTTCTACCAGGCTGATGGTGTGAAGGCTGCACTGGGATCAGGGGTATCTGGGCTTCCACCAGGCTGATGGTATATATAGGTGCTCAGCCATGCATTGAACGGTCTTTTTTTGTTTGCGTTATATTATTAGCTTAATTATGATCATACAATCTACTCATCACATTACGAATAGTAGGCTATCTTCAATAAGTCTGCAAATGTGATGATGCATTGAATGCTCAGTTGGTAGAGCATGGCGCTTGCAACGCCAGGATTGTGGGTTCGATTCCCACGGGGGCCAGTATGAAAAAATGTATAGACTCACTAACTGTAAGTCGCTCTGGATAAGAGCTTCTGCTAAATGACTAAAATGTAAATGTAGAAAAAAAATTGTAGACCTCCACAAGTCTGGTTCATCCTTGGGAGCAATTTCCAAACGCCTGAATGTACCACGTTCATCTGTACAAACAATAGTACGCAATTATAAACACCATGGGACCACGCAGCCGTCATACCGCTCAGGAAGGAGACGCGTTCTGTCTCCTAGAGATGAATGTACTTTGGTGCGAAAAGTGCAAATCAATCCCAAAACAACAGCAAAGGACCTTGTGAAGATGCTGGAGGAAACAGGTACAAAAGTATCTATATCCACAGTAAAACGAGTCCTATATCGACATAACCTGAAAGGCAGCTCAGCAAGGAAGAAGCCACTGCTCCAAAACCGCCATAAAAAAGCCACACTACGGTTTGCAACTGCACATGGGGACAAAGATGGGGACAAAAAAAAAAAAAAAAAAAAAAAATCGTACTTTTTGGAGAAATATCATCTGGTCTGATGAAACAAAAATAGAACTGTTTGGCCATAATGACCATCGTTATGTTTGGAGGAAAAAGGGGGTACTTGCAAGCCGAAGAACACCATCTCAAACATGAAGCACGGGGGTGGCAGCATCATGCTGTGGGGGTGCTTTGCTGCAGGAGGGACTGGTGCACTTCACAAAATAGATGGCATCATGAGGAAGGAAAATTATGTGGATATATTGAAGCAACATCTCAAGACATTAGTCAGGAAGTTAAAGCTTGGTCACAAATGGGTCTTCCAAATGGACAATGACCCCAAGCATACTTCCAAAGTTGTGGCAAAATGGCTTAAGGACAACAAAGTCAAGGTATTGGAGTGGCCATCACAAAGCCCTGACCTCAATCCTATAGACAATTTGTGGGCAGAACTGAAAAAGCGTGTGCGAGCAAGGAGGCCTACAAACCTTACTCAGTTACACCAGCTCTGTCAGGAGGAATGGGCCAAAATTCACCCAACTTATTGTGGGAATCTTGTGGAAGGCTACCCAAAACGTTTGACCCAAGTTAAACAATTTAAAGGCAATGCTACCAAATACTAATTGAGTGTATGTAAACTTCTGACCCACTGGGAATGTGATGAAAGAAATAAAAGCTGAAATCATTCTCTCTACTATTATTCTGACATTTTTACATTCTTAAAATAAAGTGGTGATCCTAACTGACCTGAGACAGGGAAATGTTACTTGGATTAAATGTCAGGAATTGTGAAAAACTGAGTTTAAATGTATTTGGCTAAGGTGTATGTAAACTTCCGACTTCAACTGTATATTCATATGACATTTTAGGGTTGTTTCCACATAAAATTGTCTCATGGTCTTGTTTCCAGACGTTTTAAGATGTTTGTTTGCCTTGCGCAGGGCTGCATGCGAAGCATTTTGGACGTTCGGTGAAAAAGAGGATATCCACCTTGATGTCTTTTTGTTGCATAAAGTCTCTGCTCTTTTAAAAGCTTTGCTTTATGTTTTCCTCCCTGCTTCACTGGCAATCCTTTTGCATATTGGATTGCAAGGTTGCTGAGCTTGGGGCTTGTAAATATATCCATCTTAGTTGATTACAGCTGGATACAGTAGATGTTACAGCTGGTTTGCACTTTGCTAGCTGTAGCTGTGTTTTTGAATGTAAACAAAGCCTACCTTGTCTTCTGTCTCAATTGTTTTCTCTTGCTTGTGTAAATTTAGGAAATAGTTTTCCTGTCCTTTTGTCCTTTTTATGATTGTCCTTTTTGTTATTTGTTTAGCTAGGTTTTTTTTTTAAGCTAACAGCAGGTAGCCAACAGCTAGAAACTGTCTTAGCAACTCCCTAGCAACGTGTAAACAACTGTTAGCTTGTTAGCTATCCAGTTGCCTTATCAGGATAAAAGTTGTATTTCTGATGTTAGATTCTTAGTCCTTTTACCTTTCACTCACTCGTTTTTCTCAAATGTAGTTTTCCTCTAAAGCATTCGAAATATGATATATATATATATATATATATATATATATATATATATATATATATATATATATATATATACTAGATATTAGGAGCTCATCATTTTACCAGCTGCTCTTGGGACATCTTGGCTGAACATCTTTTATGTTTTTTTTTTTTTTACAGTTTTTTTATTTTTTTTTTACAGTGAGACACTGAAACAGTGTACAATACAGTGAGATTCTGATCACACACACACACACGGTATAGTTATAGAACTTATACTTTCAGGAACTGTCTTGGTTGCATAGAAGCTAGCCTGACAGTATTCTTGCAGAACCTGCTTAGCTGGTGTTTTCAGTTCCTGATAGTCCTGAACCTCTCTGCAACAAGTCAGGTGACTATTTGCATTGTCCCCCCCCACCCCACCCCCTCTTTTAAGCTGCTGCTACTCTGTTTATTATCTATGCATAGTCACTTTAATAACTCTACCCACATGTACATATTACGTAAATTACCTCGACTAACCGGTGCCCCCTCACATTGACTCTGTACTGGTACCCCCCTGTATATAGCCTCCCTACTGTTAATTTATTTGACTGCTGCTCTTTAATTATTTTTTATTTTTTACATATCTATTTTTTTACTTAACTTTTTTTTTCTTCTTAAAACTGCATTGTTGGTTAAGGGCTTGTCAGTAAGCATTTCACTGTAAGGTCTACACCTGTTGTATTCGGCGCATGTGGCAAATAACATTTGATTTGACTACCTCTATCTTTACACAAAATACTTTAAAAGGAACCCATTCAGCAGCAGGGTATTATGCTGGCAGCACAATCACAGATTACTAAATAATAATAAGAGTCCAGCAGGATATTAAGCTGGCAGCACAATCACAGATCACTACATAATAATAAGAGTCCAGCAGGATATTAAGCTGGCAGCACAATCACAGATCACTACATAATAATAAGAGTCCAGCAGGATATTAAGCTGGCAGCACAATCACAGATCACTACATAATAAGAGTCCCCCTGCAAAGACATGCAAAACTATTTGGTTTGTAGAGACCCCACTGAGTATTTCCCACCCCACTTTAGCTGAGACGGGTAGAAAAGCTCTCTCTACAAGCCAATGTACAGTATATCCCATATACTGTGTATTGCATTACACTGAATGGAGTGAGTGGAGTAAGCATACAGTAGTACTCATGTCTTAAAGTAATGATGGACTGTAATTTCTCTTCGCTTATTTCAGCTGTTTTTGCCATAATATGGACTTGGTCTTTTACCAAATAGGGCCATCTTCTGTATACCTAATAAAATACAGAAAAACCCTTGAATGAGTAGGTGTGTCTAAACTTTTGACTGGTACTGCATATTTGTTTTTTATTAAAAGTGAGTTTCTTTAAATATAACCTACACAATAGCTTTCAACATACCAATATTTGTGTAAACTTTCAAAAAGAAATGCTGATAGAAATAATACAATATAAAATTATCCAGTTATTTTTTTCAAAGGTGTTTGCAATGCTGTGAAAAACAGTTGTACTAGTGCAAGGGTAGTCTTATTTGGAACAAAGGAAAATTCCGCGATCGTGCTGCCTGATAATATCCTGCTGCTAGGGGAATCGTAATGTTTTAAAGTATTTTGTGTAGAGGGATTTAGTCACCTGACTTGTTGCGATGTGGCGGCGGTTCAGGAAAAGCAGGAACTGAAAACACCGGCTAAGCAGGTTCTGCAAGAATACTGAAAAATGTATTATCTTCCCTATAGGCCGAATGTACCTATAGGCTAACACACACCTGTTTATGTGAATTTTACAATGACTGAATTGTAGGTAGTCATCACTACTTACCCAACTAGTTATATGTTCCTCATTTCCATACAAAGTGATTGTCTTTGTTTGTGCTGCTGGCAGACTACTATGCCGCGTTCATATGCTAGTCGGAACTAGGAAACTCGGAAATTTCCGATTTGCTGATTCGTTGAACGTGTTTAAATACAACCAGTTAGCAAGTCGGAATTATCCGAGTTTCCTAGTTCCGACTAGTACCTGAACGTGGCACTAGTCTTTAAATTAAAACTAGACAATTTCCTCTACGCCAACAACAGGGAGTGAACCGTTTGGAATCACGAGGTGTGGATTTGTGACTACGCCAATAAATGGCAATATCCATCCGGACCTTCTCAAATAGTACTTAAGGACCCCTGCAACAGGGCATCATTACAAAGCAGATGTAAGGGATATGCCATCGCCTGCCTTACTTCATCAACTTTTAGTTATTTCTTAAAGAACAGAAAATGGCGACAACGACCTTGATTTTGAGGAGTTTGCTAGTATTCGCAGTGGTTGCAATCTCGCCGGGAAATGGAGCGCGATACGCGGCCAATTGGACAAGTATCGATTCCCGGCCACTACCAGTGTGGTACGACGAGGCGAAGATCGGGATTTTCGTTCACTGGGGGGTATTCTCCGTTCCCGGGTACGGCCAGTTCAGCGAGTGGTTCTGGTATTGGTGGAAAGGCGCACAGAGAGCGGCCGAGGTTGGGTTTATGAAGAAAAACTACCCCCCGGATTTTAAATACGCAGATTTCGCGCACGATTTCAAAGCGCAGTTCTTCGACCCTGATGAGTGGGCTGATATTTTTGAAGCTTCTGGAGCCAAGTAAGTTTCAAACTGTTTATTTGTTAGATAATTGCTTCTAATTCATTAATCTAGGCTACTCAACACAGAGCACACGAGCGCAATGTATTCACTGGCGATTTTGGCATGTAAATCTTGGTGGCGCAAACTCAAAACCATATATATATATATATATTCATGCCAGCAAAGCCACAACACTAAACACTACATTACTTGGACTATAACGGTGACAAACGGTGCCCACAAACTGTTAGGGCCAACATAACGCTGTCCCAACACCTTTCCACTGTTCCACCAGCGGAGCCTTGTCAGTTCATTCAGCCTCATTTACTGCCTTAAAAACATGGCTGATATGGCTGACTTGCATAAACAAATGTGGTTTCTACTGACAACTGAGATGCACAAACTATGGCATGAGGGGACGACGACGAGCGGATAAGAGGCAATCCGTAATTTTATTAAGACATTAATGGACGAGCGAGGACGGACATAAAGTTAGTCAATATAACTATTTGTTAAGCACTTTTTAAAAGTACGGCGACAGAATTCAGAACATGGGCCGTTCTTACAGTGTTCTCCCGGTACACCAAGTCAGAACCGTAGGATGAATAAAGGGGCATATAAGCAGACAATGAAAGACAGTCCTCGCTCGTGTGCAATATTTGATGATGACTTTCTCTAAAACAGGCTATAGGCTACATGTGCACCATCAAGTCAGAACAGTGGGCTAAATTATGAGGGGAAAAGGTACCAAATTATTAGGGTGAGGCACATGGGCTACTAACGGCTTACTACACATTTTTACTTTTTATTTTTTTTATTTTTTTGTCATTTAGCAGACGCTCTTATCCAGAGCGACTTACAGGAGCAATTAGGGTTAAGTGCCTTGCTCAAGGGCACATCGACAGATTTTTCACCTAGTCGGCTCGGGGATTAGAACCAGCGACCTTTCGGTTACTGGCACAACGCTCTTAACCACTAAGCTACCTGCCGCCACTGTACTACAGTATGTCACAAAAATGAGTACACCCCTCACATTTTTGTAAATATTTAAGTATATATTTTCATGTGACAACACTGAAGAAATGACACTTTGCTACAATGTAAAGTAGTGAGTGTACAGCTTGTATAACAGTGTACATTTGCTGTCCCCTCAAAATAACACAACACACAGCCATTAATGTCTAAACCGCTGGCAACAAAAGTGAGTACACCCCTAAGTGAAAATGTCAGTTACAGTCAAAAGTTTTAGAACACCTACATTTACGTCATTTAGCAGACGCTCTTATCCAGAGCGACTTACAAATTGGTGCATTCACCCTATAGCCAGTGGGATAACCACTTTACAATTTTTTTAATTATTTTTTTTAAGGGGGGGGTAGAAGGATTACTTGATCCTATCCCAGGTATTCCTTAAAGAGGTAGGGTTTCAAATGTCTCCGGAAGGTGGTGAGTGACTCCGCTGTCCTGGAGTCGTGAGGGAGCTTGTTCCACCATTGGGGTGCCAGAGCAGCGAACAGTTTTGACTGGGCTGAGCGGGAACTATGCTTCCGCAGAGGAAGGGGAGCCAGCAGGCCAGAGGTGGATGAACGCAATGCCCTCGTTTGGATGTAGGGACTGATCAGAGCCTGAAGGTACAGAGGTGCCGTTCCCCTCACTGCTCCATAGGCAAGCACCATGGTCTTGTAACAGACGCGAGTTTCAACTGGAAGCCAGTGGAGTGTGCGGAGGAGCGGCACATTCAAGGGTTTCTTTATTTTTTATAAACCATTTTCTACATTGTAGAATACTAGTGAAGACATCAAAACTATGACATAACACATGGAATCATGTAGTAACCAAAAAAGTGTTAAACAAATCAAAATATATTTTATATTTGAGATTATTCAATAAGTGAATGCCCTGAATGACGGGTCTCCACTGCCACAAAGTCACAGTCCTGAATGTGGTGGACGTGTTGTTGCCTACCCTCACCACATGGGAGAGGCCTGTCAGGAAGTCCAGGGTCCAGTTGCAGAGGGAGGTGTTCAGTCCCAGGGTCCTTAGCTTAGTGATGAGCTTGGAGGGCACTATGGTGTTTGAACGCTGAGCTGTAGTCAATGAACAGCATTCTCATGTTTGGTGTTCCTTTTGTCCAAGTGGGAAAGGGCAATGTGAAGTGCAATATAGATTGCATCTGGGATGATGGTGTTGATGTGAGCCATGACCAGCCTTTCAAAACATTTTAATGGCTACAGATGTGAGTACTACGGGGTGGTAGGGATTTAGACGAGTTCACTGCAATTTTAAAATGTGGGTCAAGGGAAATAAAAGTGTTATCAGTTTTTCAGGGGCGAAGGACACTGGCCTTTTCTCAAATAGATTTACGCAACTCCTGCATCCTCTCTCCTCCATCCTCTCTGGCCTCCTTTTGGAAAAGGTCAAAGGTAATTCAGGAGAGGCGGCGAGGAGAGGGAAAGTGGACGGAAATGTCCTTGTATGAAATGAGACTCGTTGTGCAAGACATTTTATAGATAAAAGGTTTTATTGTATCGTTTTAAAATGTTTGCATTTGGGGTGTGAACGTTTAAACATTAACACGCTTAAAGGAAATTGGGATCCTTGAGGTAAAGAAAAATCTATGATGGGCTCTGCTTTGCTGAAGTTGCGAGACAATGAATTTGCAAAATACAGCATTCCATTGTGAGATGCAGCTTTTGATTGCTGATGGAGGGGCCTAGTGCACGGTTCTAACACCGGCTGCCTGGTGGCCGACCTGCCTATACTCTGCCCCTCCCGTCTCTCTCCGTCCCTGGCTAGCTAGCTATGAAAGATGTGAGTGTTTGATTCGTTTCCGTACTTCCGAGAACACAGTCTCCTCCATTCCAAAAATACAGAATCTTAGGATTCGATTCCTAGCGGAAGATATTTTATTTCTACTAAATGTCACTGTGTTTAACAAACTTTTTAAAAAGGGCTTTTTTAGGAGAGAGAGTGTGCTGAGAAGCAGCAGGCAGCTCGAGATGATTTGATTGACAGTTTGGTCGCTAGTGATGGACGTTAGTCCCGCTTCAGAAGCGGCATTCTTTATAGAATGCCCGTTCAGTGGCTCGTCTAAACTATCTCCAGGGAAAGTTTCGTGTCGGCATTTAAAAAGCTGTAGTGTACCCTTTGAGACAAACAAACATGCCGTAGCCGAGGCGGTAGATGTAACTTCATCGCCCGACCCTAACGGTCATACATATGCAATAGGACCATTATTTTTGTATTGTGACATTTTATATTTTTCTCTTAGCGTTTTTAACAGAAAATTGTCCATTTGTCACATCCTTAGGTTGCTTTTTTTTTTCCCTTCGAGAAAACAGCTGATTCAAAAGAAGCGTGGCAGATTTCAAAACTCTTACGATACACTTGTGCTTCCTCGCCAAACGGAGGTTTGCCTACTAACTAACACACTCCTCGACCGCTTATCGGTTTCCGGGTCTCGGAGGAGAGAGGACAGACTTTTGCCCAAACGAGAACGCCACTGTCTACCGGAGTCCTAGCTAGCTAGCTACCGGTGTCGCCCCTGCCTGCTGTGTACCGGCGTCCTAGCTAGCTAGCTACCGGTGTCGCCCCTGCCTGCTGTGTACCGGAGTCCTAGCTATTTAGCTACCGGTGTCGCCCCTGCCTGCTGTGTAGCGGAGTCCTAGCTAGCTAGCTACCGGTGTCGCCCCTGCCTGCTGTGTAGCGGAGTCCTAGCTAGCTAGCTACCGGTGTCGCCCCCTGCCTGCTGTGTAGCGGAGTCCTAGCTAGCTAGCTACCGGTGTCGCCCCTGCCTGCTGTGTAGCGGAGTCCTAGCTAGCTAGCTACCGGTGTCGCCCCTGCCTGCTGTGTAGCGGAGTCCTAGCTAGCTAGCTACCGGTGTCGCCCCTGCCTGCTGTGTACCGGAGTCCTAGCTAGCTAGCTACCGGTGTCGCCCCTGCCTGCTGTGTAGCGGAGTCCTAGCTAGCTAGCTACCGGTGTCGCCCCTGCCTGCTGTGTAGCGGAGTCCTAGCTAGCTAGCTACCGGTGTCGCCCCTGCCTGCTGTGTAGCGGAGTCCTAGCTAGCTAGCTACCGGTGTCGCCCCTGCCTGCTGTGTACCGGAGTCCTAGCTAGCTAGCACACAGTGTCCTTTGCTCCCTTCATATATCGTCATTTTTCGCTCCCGCCTGCCGAACACCTGCCCTCACCATAGTTAATAGTGCCCGACAGGTGGGGGAGAAGAATACTAGCTAGCTACGGGTGTCACCCAGCCTCTCCTTCTTCTGTGTGGTTTATCGGTGGTTGGCATCCAACATTATGGTGCATTACCGCCACCTACTGTACTGGAGCTCCCCCTCCCCCTCCCACTCCCCTCCCCCTCCCCCTCCCCCTCCTCCTCCCACCTGTGTACCGGAGTCCAATAGAAGTATAAAGAGAGGTTCCTGCAGATGCAGGAATGTCCACATGCAGGAAACGCCCTGAATTGCAGGCCTCAATTTACACCCTTCTCCCTATTTCTACAATTTATCTTTTAAAAATCAGAGTTTAAACAACCTTAACCACACTGCTAACTTTATGCCTGACCCTAACCTTAATTGAAGACTCAAAAAGCAACAAAAAAAATCTTGCATTTTTACCATATAACCAATTTTTTTACATTGTGGCTGTTGTTACTAGTGACAACCATGTTTTACCATAGGAAAATATCATGCACTGAAGCTGTAGGCTATTATTATAAATTGTAGTGAAAAGTTTAAATGGGCTTAGTGATAGCCAGGTTTATGTCCACAACAGTTGATCGTCAGTGGGGGGGTGTTAAGTGTGAGTGCGTGTGCATTCATTTGTGTGTGTGTGTGTGCGCGCATGCACAGTGCCTTCATTTCTGTGTATGTTAATGTCATTGCCAGGTACGTGGTGTTCACAGCCAAGCATCACGAGGGCTTCTGTAACTGGCCGTCTGCAGACTCCTGGAACTGGAACTCAGTGGATACTGGACCACACAGAGACCTGGTGGGAGACCTGGCAGCAGCCATACGCAAGAGGTAGGACACGGGTGAAGTTGCCCCAAACACTGATCTTCATTCAGTTGAGCATTTCCCCCACTAATGGTTAAGGTTAGGATTGGGTGATCCTAGATCTGTACCTTAAGGGAAACTTCACCCCGGCTTCAGACAGGAGTGGCAAATCTTATCATTCCAAAGAGGGCCGGTGTGGATGCAGGCTTTTAGAAATATGCATTTCACATTTCCAAGCGGCTCTTTCACCACCAATACATGACTGTGTTCCCCTGGATCAGGAAACTGGTTTGCAAACCAAGGCCTGTGTTCTCTAAGCTTCTCAGACTATCTAGGTTCTAGGATCAGTGTTGACTTAAAGTGGGGGGGGGGGGTGACCTGATCCTAGAACAGCACGGGGGGGGTGGGGTGACCTGATCCCTAGAACAGCACGGGGGAAGGGGGGGGGGGGGGGGGGGGGTGACCTGATCCTAGAACAGCACGGGGGAGGGGAGGGGGAGGGGGGGGGGTGACCTGATCCTAGAACAGCACGGGGGTGAGGGGAGGGGGGGGGGTGACCTGATCCTAGAACACACGCACGGGGAAGGGGCCTGACCTGATCCTAGAACAGCACGGGGGGGGGGGGGTGGGGTGTGACCTGATCCTAGAACAGCACGGGGGAGGGGAGGGGAGGGGGGGGGGGGGTGGTGACCTGATCCTAGAACAGCACGGGGGGGGGGGGGTTGGGTGACCTGATCCTAGAACAGCACGGGGGAGGGGAGGGGGGGGTGACCTGATCCTAGAACAGCACAGGGGAGGGGAGGGGGGGGGGGTGACCTGATCCTAGAACAGCACGGGGGAGGGGAGGGCGGGGGTGGGGTGACCTGATCCTAGAACAGCACAGGGGAGGGGAGGGGGGGGGGGAGACCGATCCTTCACCACCAATAGCACAGGGGGGTGACCTGATCCTAGAAACAGCACAGGGGGAGGGGGGGGGGGGGGGGGGGGTGACCTGATCCTAGAACAGCACAGGGGAGGGGAGGGGGGGGGGGGGGGTGACCTGATCCTAGAATAGCACAGGGGGGTGACCTGGTGACCTGATCCTAGAACAGCACAGGGGAGGGGAGGGCGAGGGGGGGGGGTGACCTGATCCTAGAATAGCACAGGGGGGGGGGGGGGGGGGGGGGGTGACCTGATCCTAGAACAGCACAGGGGGAGGGGGAGGGGGGGGTGACCTGATCCCCTAGAACAGCAGGGGGCGGGTGACCTGATCCTAGAATAGCACAGGGGGGGACCTGATCCTAGAATAGCACAGGGGGGGGGTGACCTGATCCTAGAATAGCACAGGGGGGGTGACCTGATCCTAGAATAGCACAGGGGGGGGGGTGGGGGACCTGACCTTAGATCCTGACCTGATCCTAGAACAGCACAGGGGAGGGGGGGGGGGGGGGGGGGTGGGGGGGGGGGGGGACCTGATCCTAGAATAGCACAGGGGGGGGGGGACCTGGAATAGCACCAGGGGGGTGACCTGATCCTAGAATAGCACAGGGGGAGGGGGGGGGGGTGACCTGATCCTAGAACAGCACAGGGGAGGGGAGAGGGGGGGGGGGGTGACCTGATCCTATAATAGCCTAAATCAGGGGGAGGGGGGGGGGGGGGAGGGGGGGGGGGTGACCTGATCCTAGAACAGCACAGGGGAGGGGGAGGGGGGGGGGGGGGGGTGACTGATCCTAGAACAACCCGGGGGGGGGTGACCTGATCCTAGAATAGCACAGGGGGGCCTGACCTGATCCTAGAATAGCACAGGGGGGGGGGTGACCTGATCCTAGAATAGCACAGGGGGGTGACCTGATTCTAGAGAAGAATAGCACAGGGGGGGGGGTGGACCTGATCCCTAGAACAGCACAGGGGAGGGGGGGGGGTGGACCTGATCCTAGAAAACAGCACAGGGGAGGGGGGGGGGGGGGGGGGGGGTGACCTGATCCTAGAATAGCACAGGGGGGTGACCCTGATCCTAGAATAGCACAGGGGGGGGGGGGTGACCTGTCCTAGAATAGACACAGGGGGGTGGATCCTAGAATAGCACAGGGGGGGGGGGTGACCTGATCCTGGCACAGGGGAGGGGGGGGGTGCGGCGGTGGACCTGATGCTAGAACAGCACCAGGGTGGGGGGGGGGGGGGGGTGACCTAGAACAGCCACAGGGGAGGGAGCGGGGGGGGTGACCTGATGAAACAAGCACAGGGTGTGGGGGGGGGGGGGGTGGACCTGATCCTAGAAATAGCACAGGGGGGGTGACCTGCATCCTAGAACAGCACGGGGGGGGGACCTGATCCTAGAATAGTGATCCTAGAATAGCACAGGGGGGGGGGGGTGACCTTCCTAGAACAGCACAGGGTGGGGGTGACCTGATCTAGGGGGGGGGGGGGGGGGGGGGGGGGTGACCTGATCCTAGAACTAGCACAGGGGAGGGGGGGGGGGGTGACCTGATCCTAGAACAGCACAGGGTGGGGGGGGGGGGGGGACCTGATCCTAGTAGCACAGGGGGGGGTGACCTGATCCTAGAACAGCACGGGGGGGGGGGGGGGTGATCCTAGAATAGCACCCTGATCCTAGAAAGCACAGGGGGGGGGGGGGACCTGATCCTAGAACAGCACAGGGGGGGGGACCTGATCCTAGAATAGCACAGGGGGGGGGGGGGGGGGGGGTGACCTGATCCTAGAACAGCACAGGGGGGGGGGGGGGGGACCTGATCCTAGAATAGCACGGGGGGGGTGACCTGATCCTAGAACAGCACAGGGGGGGTGACCTGATCCTAGAACAGCACTCCTACTCTGAGACTCTTTGTGAGTACGGGCCCTGGTTGGTGGATTGATCTCAGGTCATAACAGTTCACATAACATTTTACATAAGTCACAGGAGGTTGGAGACACCTTAACTGGGGAGGATGGGCTCGTTGTAATGGCTGGAGTGGAATGGTATCAAATACACCTTAACTGGGGAGGATGGGCTCGTTGTAATGGCTGGAGTGGAATGGTATCAAATACACCTTAACTGGGGAGGATGGGCTCGTTGTAATGGCTGGAGTGGAATGGTATCAAATACACCTTAACTGGGGAGGATGGGCTCGTTGTAATGGCTGGAGTGGAATGGTATCAAATACACCTTAACTGGGGAGGATGGGCTCGTTGTAATGGCTGGAGGAGTGAATGGTATCAAATACACCTTAACTGGGGAGGATGGGCTCGTTGTAATGGCTGGAGTGGAATGGTATCAAATACACCTTAACTGGGGAGGATGGGCTCGTTGTAATGGCTGGAGTGGAATGGTATCAAATACACCTTAACTGGGGAGGATGGGCTCGTTGTAATGGCTGGAGTGGAATGGTATCAAATACACCTTAACTGGGGAGGATGGGCTCGTTGTAATGGCTGGAGTGGAATGGTATCAAATACACCTTAACTGGGGAGGGTGGGCTCGTTGTAATGGCTGGAGTGGAATGGTATCAAATACACCTTAACTGGGGAGGACGGGCTCGTTGTAATGGCTGGAGTGGGCTACACCTTAACTGGGGAGGATGGGGGCTCGTTGTAATGGCTGGAGTGGAATGGTATCAAATACACCTTAACTGGGGAGGATGGGCTCGTTGTAATGGCTGGAGTGGAATGGTATCAAATACACCTTAACTGGGGAGGATGGGCTCGTTGTAATGGAGTGGAATGGTATCAAAATACACCTTAACTGGGGAGGATGGGCTCGTTGTAATGGCTGGAGTGGAATGGTATCAAATACACCTTAACTGGGGAGGATGGGCTCGTTGTAATGGCTGGAGTGGAATGGTATCAAATACACCTTAACTGGGGAGGATGGGCTCGTTGTAATGGCTGGAGTGGAATGGTATCAAATACACCTTAACTGGGGAGGATGGGCTCGTTGTAATGGCTGGAGTGGAATGGTATCAAATACACCTTAACTGGGGAGGACGGGCTCGTTGTAATGGCTGGAGTGGAATGGTATCAAATACACCTTAACTGGGGAGGATGGGCTCGTTGTAATGGCTGGAGTGGAATGGTATCAAATACCCTTAACTGGGGAGGATGGGCTCGTTGTAATGGCTGGAGTGGAATGGTATCAAATACACCTTAACTGGGGAGGACGGGCTCGTTGTAATCGCTGGAGTGGAATGGTATCAAATACACCTTAACTGGGGAGGATGGGCTCGTTGTAATGGCTGGAGTGGAATGGTATCAAATACACCTTAACTGGGGAGGACGGGCTCCGTTGTAATGGCTGGAGTGGAATGGTATCAAATACACCTTAACTGGGGAGGACGGGCTCGTTGTAATGGCTGGAGTGGAATGGTATCAAATACACCTTAACTGGGGAGGACGGGGCTCGTTGTAATCGCTGGAGTGGAATGGTATCAAATACACCTTAACTGGGGAGGATGGGCTCGTTGTAATGGCTGGAGTGGAATGGTATCAAATACACCTTAACTGGGGAGGACGGGCTCGTTGTAATGGCTGGAGTGGAATGGTATCAAATACACCTTAACTGGGGAGGACGGGCTCGTTGTAATGGCTGGAGTGGAATGGTATCAAATACACCTTAACTGGGGAGGATGGGCTCGTTTCGTTGTAATGGCTGGAGTGGAATGGTATCAAATACACCTTAACTGGGGAGGATGGGCTCGTTGTAATGGCTGGAGTGGAATGGTATCAAATACACCTTAACTGGGGAGGATGGGCTCGTTGTAATGGCTGGAGTGGAATGGTATCAAATACACCTTAACTGGGGGAGGATGGGCTCGTTGTAATGGCTGGAGTGGAATGGTATCAAATACACCTAAACTCGTTTGTAATGGCTGGAGTGGAATGGTATCAAACGCATGGTTTCCATATGTTTGATTCCATTCGCAGCCTCCACTGACATACATATATTCTGTATCAACAGGAAGGGACTGCACTTTGGCCTGTACCACTCCCTGTATGAGTGGTTCCATCCACTGTACCTGAAGGACAAAGCTTCCGGGTTCAAGACCCAGGAGTTTGTCTTCCGGAAGGCTCTTCCTGAGCTGGTTAACCTGGTGATGACCTATGAGCCGGAGCTGATCTGGTCCGATGGGGATTGGGAAGCTCCGGACACCTACTGGAACTCAACAGAATTCTTGGCCTGGCTCTACAACGACAGTCCTATCAAGGTGAGCGAGAGTGTCCCAAATGATACCCTATTCCCCTTCTGTAGTGCACTACTTTAGACCAGGACCAATAAGGATATGACAAATGATTGACATTAACTTTTACCAGTTGTCAAGGTATCATGTCATGTGACAAGTGTCACCTGAACTAATTGTGCGTATTGTTATTGTGGGGTTGGAGTTTGTCATATATACAGGGGTTAAAGTTCTCCGTCACTGCGACGGATTTCCTGCATATATATACACACACCGTATCAGTCTCACAAGATGCACCTGGTCACATTTTAGATCAGGTGACTCATGTCACAACTAGATACGAGAGAACTCTCACCTTTTTTGGTTCTTGTTTTTTCTTTTTGTCTGAACCGGTTAAGACAAAGGTTGTCTTGTAAATAGAAACTAGACTACAGCTCCTTGTTAACCCAGAACAACACTGACCATTGTTTTCATTCTAATTCCCCAGGACTTTGTGGTGGTCAATGACAGATGGGGGAATGGTTGTTACTGCAAACATGGTGGCTACTATAACTGTGAAGACAGGTATACACTGAACCTCCGCTCATAGCCCCCAGGCACTTCTATTACATGTTGGTCATTTAGCAGATGTTGTTATCCAGAGCCCCTTGGTATTACAGTCAGTCCATTCATACTAAGGCAGATAAGACAATCACCCTGGTGTACAGTACCAGTCCAAAGTCTGGACACACCTACTCATTCAAGGATTTTTTTCGGGACTGTGACTTTGTGGCAGTGGTGACTCGTAATTCAGGGCAGAGCCTGTTTAGCACAAAAAAATAATTATATATATATTTCACTCACTACCACTGGTCAAAAGGGTTTTTCTTTATTTTTACTATTTTCTACATTGTAGAATAATAGTGAAGACATCAACTATGAAATAACACATATGGAATCATGTAGTAACCAAAAAAGTGTTAAACAAATCAAAATATATTTTATATTTGAGATTCTTCAAATAGCCACCCCTTGCCTTGGCAGCTTTGCACATTCTTGGCATTCTCTCTACCAGCTTCACCTGGAATGCTTTTCCAACAATCTTGAAGGAGTTCCCACATATGCTGAGCACTTGTTGGCTGCTTTTCCTTCACTCTGCGGTCCGACTCATCCCAAACCATCTCAATTGGGTTGAGGTCGGGGGATTGTGGAGGCCAGGTCATCTGATGCAGCACTCCATCACTCTCCTTCTTGGTAAAATAGCCCTTACACAGCATGGAGGTGTGTTGGGTCATTGACCTGTTAAAAAAACAAATGATAGTCCCACTAAGCCCAAACCAGATGGGATGGCGTATCGCTGCAGAATGCTGTGGTAGCCATGCTGGTTAAGTGTGCCTTGAATTCTAAATAAATCACAGAGAGTGTCAACAGCAAAGCAGCCCCACACCATAACACCTCCTCCTCCATGCTTTACGGTGGGAACTACACATGCAGAGATCATCCATTCATCCACCCCGCATCTCACAAAGACACGGCGGTTGGAACCAAAAATCTCCAATTTGGACTCCAGACCAAAGGACACATTTCCACCGGTCTAATGTCCATTGCTCGTGTTTCTTGGCCCAAGCAAGTCTCTTCTTATTATTGGTGTCTTTTAGTAGTGGTTTCTTTGCAGCAATTTGACCATGAAGGCCTGATTCACGCAGTCTCCTCTGAACAGTTGATGTTGAGATGTGTCTGTGACTTGAACTCTGTGAAGCATTTATTTGGGCTGCAATTTCTGAGGCTGGTATCTCTAATGAACTTATCCTCTGCAGCAGAGGTAACTCTGGGTCTTCCTTTCCTGTGGCGGTCCTCATGAGAGCCAGTTTCATCATAGCGCTTGATGGTTTTTGCGACTGCACTTGAAGAAACTTTCAAAGTTCTTGAGATTTTCCAGATTGACTGACCTTCTTGTCTTAAAGTAATGATGGACTGTTGTTTCTCTTTACTTATTTGAGCTGTTCTTGCAATAATATGGACTTGGTCTTTTACCAAATAGGACTATCTTCTGTATACCACCCCTACCTTGTCACGTCACAACTGATTGGCTCAAACGCATTAAGGAAAGAAATTCCACAAATTAGGGGTGGTATAATTAATTGAAATGCATTCCAGGTGACTACCTCATGAAGCTAGTTGAGAGCATGCCAAGAGTGTGCAAAGCTGTCAAGGCAAAGGGTGGTTACTTTGAAGAATCTCAAATCTCAAATATATTTTGATTTGTTTAACACTATTTATTTTTTGTTACTACATGCTTGGTACTTTATATACTGTACAGTGTGGCTATAGCTCCACCTAGTCCTCTGATTGGGTGGAGTTTGGTTTATGTTGAATTTACCTAGACTTATGTAGGATCTACATACATTTGGTAGGATATCAGACTTGCAGCCATGTTTCCTGTTTAGCGCCATACCTGAAACAGTGGGACGTTTTCTCTTTCAGGTTCACTCCAGGCTCTCTGCCCGGCCACAAGTGGGAGAAATGCCAGTCCATCGACAACCGCTCCTGGGGTTACCGTAGAAACATGAAGATCATCGAGCTGATGGACCTGCCCACCATCATAGAGGTCAGGGGTCACAGGAAGTGAAGTCATACTGTGGGACGAACACAGCTGGGGCGATGCCGCGTTCAAAACAACTGGGAACTCTGAAAAATACGAGGTCAAATCATGACGTCAGTGATCTTCAGGCCGGAGCTCTAGAAAGAGGCCCTAGTTGGAAATCCGAGTTGGATGAACGTTCAAACGATTTTTCCCCAGTTGGAGCTCGTTGTATTGAACGCACTGAGGTCGGAAGTCTGAGATTTCCGAGTTCCCAGCTGTTTTGAAGGACATGGTGTGTGTGTGGTTAGCTACTGCTTGTGTAAACTGAGTTGGTACTAGTTTCAGACTCAGTGTACACATCCAATAACTTGCAGGTGCTGGGTAAAATAAACTCTTGAAATAAAGATAGATACCCCCATTCATCAGTGTGCAGGTATCCATCTTCATTTCATAAAGAGTTTTCACTAACGTGATGAATGTGGCTGTGTTTTTATTTCATAAACAGAGTTTTCACTAACTTGGTAAAATCTGTTTATTGACAGCTCTCCTCTGTATCATGTCTTGGTAGTGTGTGTGGGGTGGGGGGGGGGTAGCTACTGCCTGTTTCAGTAAGCATCACAGTGCTTTTGTTTCATCAGGACATGGTGTATGGTCCCCTGTATCTTGTTTCATCAGGACATGGTGTATGGTCCCCTGTATCTTGTTTCATCAGGACATGGTGTATGGTCCCCTGTATCTTGTTTCATCAGGACATGGTGTATGTGGTATCTTGTTTCATCAGGACATGGTGTATGTGGTGGCCCTGGGGGGTAACTACCTGCTGAACATCGGCCCCATGGAGGACGGCATGATCTCCCCTCTCTTTGAGGAGAGGCTGAGGGGCATGGGGGCCTGGCTGGGGGTCAACGGAGAGGCCATCTACTCCTCCAAACCCTGGAGGATCCAGACCGAGAACGCCACCGTACCTGTCTGGTAGGAGGCTATACAATACAATACAATACAGTCTGGTAGGAGGCAATACAATACAATACAGTCTGGTAGGAGACAATACAATACAATACAGTCTGGTAGGAGACAATACAATACAATACAGTCTGGTAGGACACAATACAATACAGTCTGGTAGGAGGCTATACAATACAATACAGTCTGGTAGGAGACAATACAATACAATAGTCTTTATTGATACAGAGACTGATAGGGTTGATGGGACCAGACTGGTAATGATGAGGGGTTTATGGGGGGACCAGACTGAATGGCAGTAATGTCCTGAGGCATGATAGCGTTTCAGATGATCATAATCTTTGTCTGTCTGGTGAGAAGGCTGTAGAAATAGTTCACCTAAAGCAGCCTATATTGGGATTATGGATGGAAAATGACCTGGGAATTATTACATTGATTTCTAAACTGAAATGTGGAATCATTTATCAAACGTGGACAGGAATTACTACAGACGGGGCTTTTACTGCCATCTAGTGGACAGGCATTACTACAGACGGGGCTTTACTGCCATCTAGTGGACAGGCATTACTACAGACGGGGCTTTTACTGCCATCTAGTGAAACTCTCATCCTAAGTCTTAAACAAGTCATGACTGTGTGTGTGTGTGTATATATATATATATCCTTCCATAGGTACACCTCTAAGAACAACACAGTCTATGCCATACTGCTGGCATGGCCTTCCAAACTGCTGTTCAGCCTCGCAGCACCCAAAACCTCTGAGGCCACTAATGTAAGTATAGCAGACGTATTACTATGGTTCTTAGCAGACGTAATACTATGGTTCTTAGCAGACGTAATACTATGGTTCTTAGCAGTGTGTGTGTCTGTTAATTCTTATTGAAGATATCATGTGGATTCTGTCCAATAAGGTACACAGTTGTCACGGACAGCACCTTTTTATTTTTTATTTTATGCTAACTGAATATTACCGTCTCTCTTCTCAGGTCGCTATACTGGACAACCCGTCCGTATCTCTGAAGTGGGTATCGACGACACCAACCGGACTGGTGGTAGTCATGCCTGACAACATGCCAGTTTCCCCGGGCCGAGGCTGGGTCCTGAAACTAGAGGGAGTAGAGTGAGGAGGCAGTTTCCCCGGGCCGAGGCTGGGTCCTGAAACTAGAGGGAGTAGCGTGAGGAGGCAGTGAACGTAAAACTGTTTTGTTATTATACGTCAAGCGATTATGACTGTAAATGTTTAGTTTTAATATCAGCGGTTGAAATGTTATTTTTTAGGACATTGATACTAGTTGACGTGTGAGGCAGCTGAAGCCTAGCTGCCTGAATGTGCAATAGATATCGAGACACTGCAGAGCCGCTATCAACAATGGCCTCTTTATAAAGTGAGGGAAAATTGTGTTGTCTGAAGAGATGGCGTGAGAGGAGATGCGGTGTACAATTCAAGGCTATCTTGGTTCGTGCAGGTGACTGTGACCTCCTCCTCAGACCAATTGGCTCTGGGAACCGAAAGGAGCATCTCAGTTTCAAGGTCCCAGCTTTGAGAGAAGCCTCGTGAGGTATCAGTCAGTCACATGCAGGAACCAACGTTAATAATGAATAATGTAAATCATGCTTATATGACTTCAGGTAGCACTATATAAGGACTGAAAGGGAACGCCCTAGAGAAAATATGGTAGACTGTATGTGTCAAAGTGATTGATGGGCTATTTATGTGTCCTGTGTTTGTCCTTTTAAGGACATCATGTCCGGATGTTCTCATGCTATCCAGTGAGTCCTTATGTAGCTTGATAGTGCAGCTGTTCCTTTGAAGTAAAGCACCTGTTTTGAAATAAAAAGTAATGTCCTGGTGATTTGAGGTGTTGTGTAGTGACCTTGTTGAACTGTTCAATGTGTTTGTGTAGTGAACTTATGGAGTTGCTGTGTAGTGAGTTTGTTGCCCCTTGTAGAATGAAAAGGTAATTTCCGGGGGGAAGGTCTGCCTGAGTATAAGGAAGTGTTAGACCTGTGAACACTACGAGCGACAAGATTTACCTAACTCTGGACATGACAAGATACAGTTGAAGTCGGAAGTTTACATACACTTAGGTTGGAGTCATTAAAACTCGTTTTTTCAACCACTCCACACATTTCTTGTTAACAAACTATAGTTTTGGCAAGTCAGTTAGGACATCTACTTTGTGCATGACACAAGTCATTTTTCTAACAATTGTTTACAGACAGATAATTTCACTTATAATTCACTATCACAATTCCAGTGGGTCAGAAGTTTACATACACTAAGTTGACTGTGCCTTTAAACAGCTTGGAAAATTCCAGAAAAATATGTCATAGGCTAATTGACATCATTTGAGTCAATTGGAGGTGTACCTACTTTACTTTACTTTACTTTATACTTTATTGTCCCCATGGGGAAATTTTGTTGCAGTGTCATGTACACATTTAAAGTGGCGTTAAATACAAAACAAGATTGACAATACAACTTTCAATAACAGTCACGCACCAATAAAAGTAGGAAATAAGAAATAAAACATTTAAAACATTTAAAACAAAGACTAGCCTGCTGGCCTTACGGGGTCAATGGGAACATTTGCCCGAGCTATTTAAGAGGGATATCACACCTGGCACAAATGATTGTCTCGTTCTATTTTTCCTGCTGAGGGGTGCCCTATACCTACGCCCAGAGGGGAGTAATTCAAAGTCCAAGTACAGGGGGTGACTTGGGTCTAAAATGATTTTGTGAGCCTTACGGAGGGCCCTGACCTTAAAGATCTCATCCAGGCCTGTCTGTTTGACTCCAAGTACCTTACTTGCTGTGGTAATAATCCTTCTCAGCATGTTTCTCTGACTGACAGTGGCATTGCCAAACCAACAAACAATACAAAAAGTTAAAATACTCTCAATAAAGGATTTGTAAAACAGAGTCAATATAGTACAGTCTATATTAAAAGAACCCAACTTTTTAGAAAGTACAGTCTCTGTTGGCTCTTTTTGTAGATCTGGTCTGTACATTTACTCCACTGAAGCTTACTGTCCAAAAAGACACCCAGATATTTATATTCCTCTACAATTTCTATATTCTGGCCTCTGATAGATGTTGCAGAGGTAGGTGTTGTACGCTTCCTGAAGTCTATGCACATCTCTTTGGTCTTGTTACCTGTGGAAGTATTTCAAGGCCTACCTTCAAACTCAGTGCCTCTTTGCTTGACATCATGGGAAAATCAAAAGAAATCAGCCAAGACCTCAGAAAAAAAATTGTAGACCTCCACAAGTCTGGTTCATCCTTGGGAGCAATTTCCAAATGCCTGAAGGTACCACGTTCATCTGTACAAACAATAGTACGCAAGTATAAACATCATGGGACCATGCAGCCGTCATACCGCTCAGGAAGGAGACGCGTTCTGTCTCCTAGAGATGAACGTACTTTGGTGCGAAAAGTGCAAATCAATCCCAGAACAACAGCAAAGGACCTTGTGAAGATGCTGGAGGAAACAGGTACAAAAGTATCTATATCCACAGTAAAACGAGTCCTATATCGACATAGCTTAAAGGCCGCTCAGCAAGGAAGAAGCCACTGCTCCAAAACCGCCATAAAAAAGCCAGACTACGGTTTGCAACTGCACATGGGGACAAAGATCGTACTTTTTGGAGAAATGTTCTCTGGTCTGATGAAACAAAAATAGAACTGTTTGGACATAATGACCATCGTTATGTTTGGAGGAAAAAGGGGGTCGCTTGCAAGCCGAAGAACACCATCCCAACCGTGAAGCGCGGGGGTGGCAGCATCATGCTGTGGTTGATGGCAGTTGGTAACCAAATCAAAGATTTCAGTCTGCTTAAGGTAAGGACACAAACATTTTGTAATTTGGATGAACGATCTCTTTTTAAAATAGGGCTGGAATAAAATCCTGCTTGCTTTCCAGAATGGTTGGCCACCCCTGAGCTATGTGTCCTAAGTGATGGGTGTTTGAGAAATTCATTTTTTAAATAAAAATAACATTTTAAATCAACAAACCTTCAAGAAAAATCTAATAAATATCAATATTCATGTGGTTTACGCCTACTAGTTGAAGATCCTTGCCTTCATCTTACTGTACATAGACAAGATATGATGCCTTTATGAGTTGAGTCCCTTTACCATCTCTGCCTAGCATGTGCACAATACTAAAATGTCAAATTATATTTGATTCCTGGAGCATTTTAATATCCAATGCTTATTTTTATGAATTATTCAAAACGGTCCACGAATGGCTGCAAAAATCCATAGCCTCACATCATTCGTTTTCAAAGACACAAGTAGGCATATCAGATTTCAAATATGTTTTTACACTGGCAAAATTGGGAACTGGAATAAAATAAGTTGTTCCACTGATGAGATTAAAAGTAAATAGATCAAATCTCAGAATGACAACATTACATAAATCTGCCCCTACACGTAACCAAATTATTTTTTAAAGATTGTTTTATTTCTAGAATCAAACGTACACTTTTGGGTTCACAATCTGACAAAATTATTTTCATAGTTACAACATATTGTAAATCTGCCTGATGCCTTTTCGTTGTCTGAGCCTAAATGCCAATCACCAAAACAACGGGACTAATGCAAGTGTGGATTAAATTGACTGACTTTAGTACATGCTGTCAAAAGTCTGCATTCTGCAACAGATTCATGGATGGGAGTATCAGCAACCTCATTTTGTTGACAACATTGTACATAAAACTGCGCTACCGTGCAGCTCTTTTTCCAGTTGTAGAGCTCAGCAGAGAACGCTCTCTCTCCATTCAGTTCCGCTCTACTCTTGAGGGGCGTTTCTTTAAAACACGCATCCAATCCCCTTGATCCCTCACATAAATAGACCAATAATATGCTTCAATGTGCCGCGGTTCACAGTGCTGTGACAAGACAGGACAATATTTGAGGTTCTGCTCTTGATGTTAAATTGCAGGCGCAGATGCTCGGATTTCAAAACGACTTGAAGCACAGTTGAAGAGTTAACGCGCTGAAAAATAAAAGTAGTATTTTTCAATGCGTGTGAGAGTTGGCAGCTCTTGGGCAGGGAAAAAAGTGCTGTTTTATAGCTCATCTCATCATGCTTTGGTTCACATTTTGCCACGAGGCTGAGAGAAGTTTTAACCTACTTTCCTGCAATTCTACACATTTCGCTATCATATGCTGCTGGCTAGCTGGAGTTGGCCTCTGTGCGCGATCGGTAATCCAGATCCGACTACAGGGAACCTCATTATGGCCAAAAAGCGCAGACCGTTTTCATTCTAAACAATTGTTTTCGCACAGCTCTACCCGGAATAGTTTTGAACACTAAAGTCATGTGACCACAGTCATGTGATAGTTTAGACCAGTATGATCTACATTTATGGCACATAACGAAACAGTAAAACATTTGTTTCCCATAATGGTTACAGTAGATTATGCCTATAAACCGATATAAAACGTTGCGGTTTAGTTTGATTCTAGATATCACCGCTTGTAGACGCACCAGAAAGACGTCGCCGTCCTGATTCGCACGTAATAAACTCATAGAACTACTACTTCCGAATGATTATTCTATTAACATTGCAACCTTCACATTGGTAAAACCTCCTTTTTTTTTAAACAATAATGTTTGCTCAGGCAAGGTGGGTATTTCTCCTGCTCGCCGCTTTGCTGATAGCGATACCAGCAAGCGGGACGCGATACCAAGCGAACTGGGAGAGTTTGGACGCAAGACCGCTTCCTAAATGGTACGACGAAGCCAAGTTCGGGATTTTCGTCCACTGGGGTGTGTTCTCAGTTCCCGGGTTCCAGAGCGAGTGGTTCTGGTGGCATTGGCAAGGCCAAAACCCACCGGACCCGAAGTGTGTTCTGTACATGCAGGAGAACTACCCGCCCGGGTTCAGTTATCCTGACTTCGCTCCCCAGTTCCATGCCCAGTTCTTTGACGCAGATGACTGGGCTGACATATTCGAGGCTTCCGGTGCAAAGTAAGTCTTATTCAGTTTGTATACCTGTATAGTTCTGTTTATGTTTTTCTGCACACAGGCTACACAGTCTGTAGTGATTTACAAGCTGTAGTGGGGTATTGAACCAGCAACACTGTCATGGGGAAAGTGCACTACCGCTGTGCCAGAAAGGTCTGGCAGAGGGTGTAGTACAGTCATATAGCCGACAATTTAAAGGCTACAGGTCTTTTCCCAGTCTCTACCGGTCCCCTGTATCTCCAGGTATGGTCCCCTGTATCTCCAGGTATGTGGTCTCTAACGGTCCCCTGTATCTCCAGGTATGGTCCCCTGTATCTCCAGGTATGTGGTCTCTACCGGTCCCCTGTATCTCCAGGTATGTGGTCCTAAGGTCCCCTGTATCTCCAGGTATGTGGTCTCTACCGGTCCCCTGTATCTCCAGGTATGTGGTCTCTACCGGTCCCCTGTATCTCCAGGTATGTGGTCTCTACCGGTCCCCTGTATCTCCAGGTATGTGGTCTCTAACGGTCCCCTGTATCTCCAGGTATGGTCCCCTGTATCTCCAGGTATGTGGTCCTACCGGTCCCCTGTATCTCCAGGTATGTGGTCCTAAACGGTCCCCTGTATCTCCAGGTATGTGGTCTTAACGGTCCCCTGTATCTCCAGGTATGTGGTCTTAACAGCGAAGCACCATGAAGGATTCACCACCTGGCCGTCTCCTCACTCCTGGAACTGGAACTCAGTGGACACTGGACCACACAGAGACCTGGTGGGAGACCTGGCAAAGGCTGTACGCAACAGGTAGGCTAAACAAGGCAGCAGTCTGACAACAGAGAGAGAAGGGTTGAAGTTATCAATAGATGCTGATCTGAGGACAGTTTTGCATGTTCTCTCCTAATTGGTTATCGCAATGGGTATTGGGTAGAGTAGGCCTAAGCTTAGGTGTAAGGCACCCAACTACACAACAGAGAATGAAGGGTTATCCAAAGACGCTGATCTGAAGACAGATTTGTATTTTCTCACCACATTTGTATTGGTTAATGTATTGGGCCATGTTCCCCCTGCTCAGACTTTGCATTGCATCAACCAATAGTTGCATGCGAAGTCCTTGACTGTGCCGCCAGGCACCAGACTGCTATAACATAATGATGTGGTTAGCGAATACGTAAAATACCTATCCAGGCGTTGTAAGATCTGACTTAGGTAAGGCACCTAGAGACGGGTTGAAACTGTCCATAGACACTGATCTGTGTTCAGTTTTGCATAGTACTGTCCTCTAATTGTTATCGGGGTGATGTATATGGGGAGAGTAAGCTGTAATATGCTTAAATGCATTCTACTGGAGCAGGGGTTGAATGGGAAGACCTCTATATTTGTCATAGATATATTTATATAGGTGTTTGTAATAAGCCCAGGCTTTTAGCTGACAGCAGAGGTAGTTCTGTATTCAATCACATGTATTTTATAAAGCCCTTTTTACATCAGCAGTTGTCATAAAGTGCTTTACAGATACCCAGCCTGAAACCCCAAAGAGCAAGCAATGCAGAAGTACCGTGACCAGGAACAACTCATAACAATGCCTTTAGGCTCAATGTTGACTTTCAACAGTTCCTTATCCCTCCCAGTATCACCTGCTGTCTTTTGACAGTTCCTTATCCCCCCCAGTATCACCTGCTGTCTTTTGACAGTTCCCTATCCCTCCCAGTATCAGATGCTGTCTTTTGACAGTTCCCTCCCTGTATCAGATGCTGTCTTTTGACAGTTCCCTATCCCTCCCAGTATCAGATGCTGTCTTTTGACAGTTCCCTTCCCTATCCCTCCCAGTATCAGATCAGATGTCTTTTGACAGTTCCCTATCCCTCCCCCAGTATCAGATGCTGTCTTTTGACAGTTCCCTATCCCTCCCAGTATCAGATGCTGTCTTTTGACAGTTCCCTATCCCTCCCAGTATCAGATGCTGTCTTTTGACAGTTCCCTATCCCTCCCAGTATCAGATGCTGTCTTTTGACAGTTCCCTATCCCTCCCCCAGTATCAGATGCTGTCTTTTGACAGTTCCCTATCCCTCCCAGTATCAGATGCTGTCTTTTGACAGTTCCCTATCCCTCCCAGTATCAGATGCTGTCTTTTGACAGTTCCCTATCCCTCCCAGTATCAGATGCTGTCTTTTGACAGTTCCCTATCCCTCCCAGTATCACCTGCTGTCCTGTTGTTGTCTGTTCACAGGTCGCTGCACTATGGACTCTATAACTCCCTGTATGAATGGTTCAACCCCCTCTACCTGGCGGACAAAAAGAACAACTTCACAACACAGGACTTTGTCTTGAATAAACTGCTGCCCGAGCTTTATGACATGGTCCTAAGGTAATTTAGGCCAGACTAGGTCTACCGTGAATACTAAAAACAGGTTTTTTATTTTATTTTTTACAATGGCTGAGATAGACGTACAATATATTACACTGTGCCTCTATCTCCACCAGATACATGTAGAACAGGGCTAAAGGTCTTACAGCAGTGCTTAGACTATCACATACCACACAAACATACACCACCGTTCAAAAGTTTGGGGTCACTTAGAAATGTCCTTGTTTTTGAAGGAAAAGCAAACATTTTTGTCCATTTAAAAATCGGAAATACAGTGTAGACATTGTTAATGTTGTAAATGGCTATTGTAGCTGGAAACGGCTGATTTTTTACGGAATATCTACATGGGCGTACAGAGGCCCATTATCAGCAACCATCAGTCCTGTGTTCCAATGGCACGTTGTGTTTGCTAATCCAAGTTGATCACTTTAAAAGGCTAATTGATCATTAGAAAACCCTTTTGTAATTATGTTAGCACAGCTGAAAACTGTTGTGCTGATTTTAAAGAAGCAATAAAACTGGGCTTCTTGAGACTAGTTTGGCCTTGAGACCTTCTAGGCAGAGTTGCAAAGAAAAAGCCATATCTCAGACTGGCCAATAAAAAGAAAAGATTAAGATGTCTACACTGAATTTCTGATCAATTTGATGTTATTTCAATGGACAAAAAAAAATTGCTTTTCTTTCGAAAACAAGGACATTTCTAAGTGACCCTAAACTTTTGAACGGTAGTGTAGCTTTTGTTCGGACACACACACACACACACACATGCGCACACACCCCTACACCCATTTTCCCCTCACTGGTCTCTCCTGTGGTCCAGGTACAAACCAGAGCTGATCTGGTCCGATGGGGATTGGGAAGCTCCCGACGCCTACTGGAACTCAACAGAATTCCTGGCCTGGCTTTACAACGACAGTCCCGTTAAAGTGAGGACTTCCTACCCATCATAATAATAATAATAATAATAATAATATGCCATTTAGCAGACGCTTTTATCCAAAGCGACTTACAGTCATGTGTGCATACATTTTTACGTATGGGTGGTCCCGGGGATCGAACCCACTACCCTGGCGTTACAAGCGCCGTGCTCTACCAGCTGAGCTACAGAGGACCACTAGGGTGCGTCCCAAATGCCACCCTATTCCCTACATAGTACACTACTATAGGGGCTCTGGTCAAAAGTAGTGCACTGTAAAGGGAACAGGGTGCCATTTGGAACCCTTTTTAGGGCAGTGTTTACCAAGTCTGGTCCTGGAGAGCTACAGTAGTGGTTGCAGGTTTTCATTCCAACCCAGCACACTTCATTCAGCTAATCAAGGCCTTGATGATTAGTTGAATCAGGTGTTTTAGTGCTAGGCTGCAACAAACACCTCCACACCCTGTAATTTGCATGGGGTACTGATATCCAGAACCAGGGTTGGGGACTGAGGACAACAGATTTTCAGTGTCCAGTCTATGGATGACTTTGAATGAATAACTGCCATGCAATATGTGTGTTATAGTGACTGAATCTGCCTCCTCTGAAAAAGATACCAGTAAACATGCACGTGATCATTTCCTGTCCACTCATTTGTCTCTGATTGGCTGTCATTTTTATCCCCCTCCCTCCAGGACGTGATTGTGACCAATGACAGGTGGGGGGCGGGGTGTTACTGTAAACACGGCGGCTACTATAACTGTGCAGACAAGTACACCCCTGGGGAGCTGCCCAAACACAAGTGGGAGAAGTGTCAGTCGATAGACACACAGTCCTGGGGTTACCGGAGGACCATGAGACTCTCTGAACTGATGGACCTGCCCAGTATCGTACAGGTGAGGGGGAACACACTATGATGGGCCTGCCCCGTATCGTACAGGTGAGGGGGAACACACTATGATGGACCTGCCCAGTATCGTACAGGTGAGGGGGAACACACACTGCACTGATCCACCCCCGGACACACTCTAGTCACTATGATTTGCCTGCCCAGTGAGGAAAGGACACTCGTCTATACTGATCTAAATAGGGTAGTCATCTCTACTGATCTAAATAGGGTAGTCATCTCTACTGATCTAAATAGGGTAGTCATCTCTACTGATCTAAATAGGGTAGTCATCTATACTGATCTAAATAGGGTAGTCATCTATACTGATCTAAATAGGGTAGTCATCTATACTGATCTAAATAGGGTAGTCATCTATACTGATCTAAATAGGGTAGTCATCTCTACTGATCTAAACAGGGTAGTCATCTCTACTGATCTAAATAGGGTAGTCATCTCTACTGATCTAAATAGGGTAGTCATCTCTACTGATCTAAATAGGGTAGTCATCTCTATCTGATCTAAATCTAGGGTAGTCATCTCTACTGATCTAAATAGGGTAGTCATCTCTACTGATCTAAATAGGGTAGTCATCTCTACTGATCTAAATAGGGTAGTCATCTCTACTGATCTAAACAGGGTAGTCATCTCTACTGATCTAAACAGGGTAGTCATCTCTACTGATCTAAACAGGGTAGTCATCTCTACTGATCTAAATAGGGTAGTCATCTCTACTGATCTAAACAGGGTAGTCGTCACTGATCTCTCTACTGATCTAAATAGGGTAGTCATCTCTACTGATCTAAATAAGGTAGTCATCTCTACTGATCTAAACAGGGTAGTCATCTCTACTGATCTAAATAGGGTAGTCATCTCTACTGATCTAAACAGGGTAGTCATCTCTACTGATCTAAACAGGGTAGTCATCTCTACTGATCTAAACAGGGTAGTCATCTCTACTGATCTAAACAGGGTAGTCATCTCTACTGATCTAAATAGGGTAGTCATCTCTACTGATCTAAACAGGGTAGTCATCTCTACTGATCTAAATAGGGTAGTCATCTCTACTGATCTAAACAGGGTAGTCATCTCTACTGATCTAAACAGGGTAGTCATCTATACTGATCTAAATAGGGTAGTCATCTCTACTGATCTAAATAGGGTAGTCATCTCTACTGATCTAAATAGGGTAGTCATCTCTACTGATCTAAACAGGGTAGTCATCTATACTGATCTAAATAGGGTAGTCATCTCTACTGATCTAAATAGGGTAGTCATCTCTACTGATCTAAATAGGGTAGTCATCTCTACTGATCTAAACAGGGTAGTCATCTATACTGATCTAAATAGGGTAGTCATCTACAGTATTGTGATCACTACATCTGATGGATTTAAAGCTAATTTCTGCAGCATTAGTAAAGATGTGAACAATACATGTTTTTCATTCCTGTGCTGTTTGTAACTACCCTGGTATGTTGGCTAATACCCTGAACCAGTTTGCATGCATTAGTTACAGTGGCTTGCGAAAGTATTCACCCCCCCTTGGCATTTTTCCAATTTTGTTGCCTTACAACCTGGAATTAAAATGGATTTTCTGGGGGTGTTTTGTATCATTTGATTTACACAACATGCCTACCACTTTGAAGATGCAAAATATTTTTTCTTGTGAAACAAGCTTTGCAGCTCCTTCAGGGTTATCTTTGGTCTCTTTGTTGCCTCTCTGATTAATGCCCTCCTTGCCTGGTCCGTGTGTTTTGGTGGGCGGCCCTCTCTTGGCAGGTTTGTTATGGTGCCATATTCTTTCAATTTTTTTTATAATGGATGTAATGGTGCTCCGTGGGATGTTCAAAGTTTAGGATATTTATTTATAACCCAACCCTGATCTGTACTTCTCCACAACTTTGTCCCTGACCTGTTTGGAGAGCTCCTTGGTCTTCATGGTTCCGCTTGCTTGGTGGTGCCCCTTGCTTAGTGGTGTTGCAGACTCTGGGGCCTTTCAGAACAGGTGTATATATACTTAGATCATGTGACAGATCATGTGACACTTAGATTGCACACAGGTGGACTTTATTTAACTAATTATGTGACTTCGGAAGGTAATTGGTTGCACCAGATCTTATTTAGGGGCTTCATAGCAAAGGGGATGAATACATATGTACGCACCACTTTTCCATTATACATTTTTTTGGAATTTTTTGAAACAAGTTATTTTTTTAAATTTCACTTCACCAATTTGGACTATTTTGTGTATGTCCATTACATGAAATTCAAATAGAAATCCATTTGAATTACAGGTTGTAATGCAACAAAATAGGAAAAACGCCAAGGGGGATGAATACTTTTGCAAGGCACTGTACAGTTTGAAGCTTTTTCTTTAGTGATATACACATACATTATCAAGCATTTCACACGTGTTATCCAGATACTGACTGTTAGCACTTGGTGGTCTATAGCAGCTTCCCACCAGAATGGGCTTTAGGTGAGGCAGATGAACCTGTAGCCATATTACTTCAACAGTATTTAACATGAGATCCTCTCTAAGCTTTACAGGAATGTGGTTCTGAATTTAAACGGCAACACCTCTACCTTTTGGCATTTCTGTATTTTCCGTAGATGTTATAACCATGTATTTCTACCACTGTATCATCAAAGGTATTATCTAAGTGAGTTTCAGAGATAGTCAGAATATGAATGTCATCTGTTACTAGCAAATTTTTTATTTCATGAAACTTGTTTCTTAAGCTACATATGTTAACGTGGGCTATTTTAGCACTTTTCTGGGATGCTTGATTGTTTTCATTGCTTTACTGGGAAGCTTAGCAGAGGTAGACATGCTCATGTTATTTATGTTACTGCAGGGTGAGCTGCACACAGTAGACTTCCTACTAGGGCACACCGCCTCAGTGCTATCAGTATCACTCTGGTTCATAGGCACATGATTACTGTATACAATAGCTGTAGGATCAGCAGAGTCATTCAGGGGAGTTAGAGGGACATAAATTAGGGTATTTAGACTGTCTTCCAATGCCCCTGGGATAATGTACATTTGTGGAAGCATTATGACAACTCAGCGACACCATGGTAGGGATTCGCTGAGCTGGGCTTGGGTCATTGATAAGTCATTGTCTCAACACAGCCTTATAATGCTGTGAAAGGATCCAGGAACCCAAATGATTTGGGTGGATCCCATCCTCCTTATAAAACAAGCTTTTGTTTCCAGAAGGTATCAAAATGGTCAATACATTTTACACCCACAGAGCTCCGATAGTCTCATAGATAGTTAGGGAGGGCACAAAGCCAGATATTATGCAGCGTTTGTTGGTGTCAAGCAGAGACCCAATCAAGCAGAGACCCAGTCAAGCAGAGACCCAATCAAGCAGAGACTCAATCAGTTCAAGTGGTAGAAACTAGAATAGACAAACTTGGCTGTTTTTAGAGTAAATGAGAACAAACTGAATGTTACAAAAAATACTACAAAACATGAACACCGTCCTAATATTTGCCCTCAGAACTGCCTTAATTCGTTGGGGCGTGGACTCTACAAGGTGTCGAAAAGCGTTCCACAGGGATGCTGGCCCATGTTGACTCCAATGCTTCCAACAGTTGTGTCAAATTGGCTGGATGTCCTTTGAGTGGTGGACCATTCTTGACACACACAGGAAACTGTTGAGCATGAAAAACCCAGCAGTGTTGCAGTTCTTGACACATGCTTTGTACACTCTGTATGGTTGCATTGATTAGATATTTAGAAATGCTAGGTTTATGTTAGTGGGACATACATCTTACTACATATGCAGTCTGTCTGGTCCGACGTCATGTTCTCCTCTCCAGGACCTGGTCCAAACAGTGGCCATGGGGGGTAACTACCTGCTGAATGTGGGTCCTACCCCTGATGGTATGATCCCCCCAGTGTTTGAGGAGAGGCTGAGGGGCATGGGGGCCTGGCTGGAGGTCAACGGAGAGGCCATCTACTCCTCCAAACCCTGGAGGATCCAGACCGAGAACGCCACCGTACCTGTCTGGTAGGAGAGGGAGCGGGAGGGAGGTGATGGGGCTTCTAGTGGGGTTTGTCAAGGGATGATGGGGGAAATATTGGATGGAGAGGGATGCAGTGGATGGAGAGGGATGCAGTGGATGGAGAGGGATGGGGAGGGATGGAGAGGGATGCAGTGGATGGAGAGGGATGGAGAGGGATGGAGAGGGATGGAGAGGGGTGGAGAGGGATGGAGAGGATGGAGTGGATGGAGAGGGATGCAGTGGGATGGAGAGGGATGCAGTGGGATGGAGAGGGATGGAGGGGGATGGAGAGGGATGCAGAGGGATGGAGAGGGATGGAGAGGGATGCAGGGGATGGAGAGGGATGGAGAGGGATGGAGAGGGATGGAGTGGATGGAGAGGGATGGAGTGGATGGAGAGGGATGGAGAGGGATGGAGTGGATGGAGAGGGATGCAGTGGATGGAGAGGGATGGAGAGGGATGCAGTGGATGGAGAGGGATGGAGAGGGATGGAGAGGATGGAGAGGGATGCAGTGGATGGAGAGGGATGGAGAGGGATGGAGAGGGATGCAGTGGATGGAGAGGGATGGAGAGGGATGGAGAGGGATGGAGAGGGATGGAGAGGGATGGAGAGGGATGGAGTGGGATGGAGAGGGATGGAGTGGGATGGAGAGGGATGCAGTGGATGGAGAGGGATGCAGTGGATGGAGAGGGATGGAGGGATGCAGGGATGGAGAGGGATGGAGAGGGATGGAGAGGGATGGAGAGGGATGGAGTGGATGGAGAGGGATGCAGTGGGATGGAGAGGGATGCAGTGGATGGAGAGGGATGGAGTGGATGGAGAGGGATGGAGTGGGATGGAGAGGGATGGAGAGGATGGAGAGGGATGCAGTGGGATGAGAGGGATGCAGTGGATGCAGAGGGATGGAGTGGATGGAGAGGGATGGAGTGGATGGAGAGGGATGGAGAGGGATGGAGAGGGATGGAGAGGGATGGAGAGGGATGCAGAGGGATGGAGAGGGATGGAGTGGATGGAGAGGGATGCAGTGGATGGAGAGGGATGCAGTGGATGGAGAGGGATGGAGAGGGATGGAGTGGATGGAGAGGGATGGAGAGGGATGGAGTGGATGGAGAGGGATGGAGAGGGATGCAGGGGATGGAGAGGGATGCAGTGGATGGAGAGGGATGCAGTGGATGGAGAGGGATGGAGTGGGATGGAGAGGGATGGAGAGGGATGCAGTGGATGGAGAGGGATGGAGTGGATGGAGAGGGATGGAGGGATGGGTGGGATGTGGAGGGATGAGAGGATGGAGGGATGGAGAGGGAGAGGGATGGAGGGGGAGTGGATGGAGAGGGATGGAGAGGGATGCAGTGGATGGAGAGGGATGCAGAGGGATGGAGAGGGATGGAGAGGGATGGAGAGGGATGGAGAGGGATGGAGAGGGATGGAGTGGAAGGGATGGAGAGGGATGCAGTGGATGGAGAGGGATGGAGTGGGATGCAGTGGATGGAGAGGGATGGAGAGGGATGGAGTGGATGGAGAGGGATGCAGTGGATGGAGAGGGATGGAGAGGATGGAGAGGGATGGAGAGGGATGGAGAGGGATGGAGAGGGATGCAGTGGATGGAGAGGGGATGGAGAGTGGATGGAGAGGGATGGAGTGGATGGAGAGGGATGGAGAGGGATGGAGTGGATGGAGAGGGATGGAGAGGGATGCAGTGGATGGAGAGGGATGGAGAGGGATGCAGTGGATGGAGAGGGATGGAGAGGGATGCAGTGGATGGAGAGGGATGGAGAGGGATGGAGGGGGATGGAGTGGGATGGAGAGGGATGGAGTGGGATGGAGGGGATGGAGAGGGATGGAGAGGGATGGAGTGGATGGAGAGGGATGGAGAGGGATGCAGTGGATGGAGAGGGATGGAGAGGGATGTGGGATGGAGAGGGATGGATGGAGAGGGATGCAGTGGATGGAGAGGGATGGAGAGGGATGGAGAGGGATGGAGAGGGATGCAGTGGATGGAGAGGGATGGAGAGGGATGGAGAGTGGATGGAGAGGGATGGAGGGGGATGGAGAGGGATGGAGTGGGATGGAGAGGGATGGAGAGGGATGGAGTGGGATGGAGAGGTTTTGATGCAGTGGAGCACATCTGAGGGAGTGGAGTGGATGGCTCAGGGATGGAGAGGGGTGGAGTGGATGGAGGGTTTTGTTCCAGCCTGTATCACATCTGATTCTGAGTCCTCAGGGATCATAAAGTCCTGCTCAGGAAATGAAAACTCTCTCTTGTAATGTTCTGTTCTCCCCTCTCTCTCTCTCTCGTTCTCCCCTCTCTCTCTCTCTCTCTCTCGTTCTTCCCTCTCTCTCTCTCGTTCTTCCCCTCTCGTTCTCTCTCTCTCTCATTCTCCCCTCTCTCTCTCCCCTCTCGCTCTGTAGGTACACCTCTAATTCCAAATGCTCCAGTGTGTATGCTGTCTTCACGACGAAACCCACTGTGTACACATTCCACCTGTCTGAACCTATTGCAGCAGAGAGCACCACGGTGAGTGGAGTTGAACCTATTGCAGCAGAGAGCACCACGGTGAGTGGAGTTGAACCTATTGCAGCAGAGAGCACCACGGTGAGTGGAGTTGAACCTATTGCAGCAGAGAGCACCACAGTGAGTGGAGTTGAACCTATTGCAGCAGAGAGCACCACGGTGTGAGTGAGTTGAACCTATTGAGCAGAGAGCACCACGGTGAGTGGAGTTGAACCTATGTGAGAGAGCACCAGTTGAGTAGTTGAACCTATTGCAGCAGAGAGCAACCACGGTGAGTGGAGTTGAACCTATTGCAGCATCCACGGTGATGGAGTTGAACTAGCAGAGAGCACCACGGTGAGTGGAGTTGAACAGCAGAGAGTACCACGGGTGAGTGGAGTTGAACCTATTGCAGTATCCACAACGCATCTCAGTGTATAAACAGAGAGTAGAAGTTGTACATATAATCTTGGAGTTGAACCTATTGCAGCAAGAGGCAAGACTGTGAGTGGAGTTGAACCTATTGCATTCAGAGAGCACCACGGTGAGTGGAGTTGACCTATGCAGCCACCAGAGTGAGTGGAGTTGAATATTGCAGCAGTGAAGTATTGGAGTGATGCAGTATTATTTTGATCCACATGGTGTATGTGATGTCAGTTGTTATTATTATTATTATTATTATTATTATTATTATTATTATTATTCCTATAATATATGTAGTGTAGATCTGATCTAGGATCAGGGCCCGTATCCACAACGCATCTCAGTGTATAAACAGCGTCGAAGTGTACATATAATCTTATACTCTCTAAAAGGCAAAACTGATCCTCGATGAGCTCTACTTCTGAGACCTCTACTATGCTCTCTTTATGATGAATAGTTAAAGTGAAGTATTGGCCTAGCCACTGACTTGTGGATCTCTCTCTCTTCTCTAATCTTTTCTCTCTCTGCTTTCTTCTCTCTCTCTCTCTCTCCCCTGCTCTCTCTCTGCTCTCTCCCTCTCACCGCTCTCCCAGGTGACATTATTGGGGAGCCTAGAGCCTCTGAGATGGGCTCCTCTCCACCCCCGGGGTCTGATCATCCTCCTCCCTGAGTTACCCCCCACCCCGGCCCAGGCCTGGATCCTCAAACTGGATGGGGTCAAGTGATCTGGGGTGACAACCATCCTCCTGAATAGGCCTTTAGGTACTGGTGAGCAGTAAAGCTACTCCACAAGATTTGTTTGAATGAAATTAATAAATTAGGATTTTAAAATGTTGAAAGATTTTTTAGAATGACCCAAAATGAGTGTGATGTGATATTAGTTAGTCTAACTTTTCTTAGGATTTAGAAGTGTAATTGCCGCCATTTTGGCACCAGGATTCAATGATAGAATATAATTCAATGATCAATTCTGTGGGTAATGAATTTAAAACCTATGGGAGAATCTTTATGGAACAAACAAGTTGAATCAACGTTGTTTCCATGTAATCAGAGAACATTTAACATATTGTACTTAGCTTGCCTTTTTATTGTCATTTTTATTGTCTCAGGGAAAATCTGCCTCTTTTTCCAGTGATTAGTGTTTTTTCCCTACGGTTCTGGGTTTGTGTTTGACTCTGCTGTTTGTTATTAATCTCCAGGTGATGGGATTTTAATGTTTTATGCCTCAATGATTGTTTATTGTTGTCTGTTTTAAATCTGTGGAGGATTCTTTTGGACTTACTCATGGAGATGTATGTTCCTCCCCTGAGGGGTGAAGTTTTATTTGTCAAGCTTCTTATTAAAGATTTACATTTACATCATTTAGCAAGCTTCTTATTAAAGATCTCCTATGATAAAAGAGGGATGGGCTGGAAAGAAGGATAAAAGAGGGATGAGGTGGGAAGAGAAGGATAAAAGAGGGTGGGGGAAAGAGAAGGATAAGAGGGGTGAGGGGGGGAAGAGAAGGATAAAGAGGGATGAGGCGGGAAGAGAAGGATGAGAGGGGTGAGGCGGGAAGAGAAGGATGAGGGAGGATGGTGAGAGGGGTGAGGCGGGAAGAGAAGGATGAGAGGGGTGAGGCGGGAAGAGAAGGATGAGAGGGGTGAGGCGGGAAGAGAAGGATGAGAGGGGTGAGGCGGGATGAGAGGGGTGAGGCGGTAAGAGAAGGGAGAGGGGGGAGAGGGGGAAGAGAAGGATGAGAGGGGTGAGGCGGGAAGAGAGGGGAGAGGGGGGTGAGGCGGGAAGAGAGGGGTGAGGATGAGAGGATAAGGGGTGAGGGAGGGAAGAGAATGAGAGGGGTGAGGCGGGAAGAGAATGGATGAGAGGGGTGAGGCGGGAAGAGAGGATGAGAGGGGTGAGGCGGGAAGAGAAGGATGAGAGGGAGGAGGGGGGAAGAGAAGGATGAGAGGGGTGAGGGCGGGAAGAGAAGGATAAGAGGGGTGAGGGGGGAAGAGAAGGATAAGAGGGGTGAGAGAGAGAAGGATAAGAGGGGTGAGGGGGGAAGAGAAGATGAGAGGGGGTGAGGCGGAAGAGGAGGGGAGAGGGCGGTAAGAGAGGGGAAGAGGGGGAAGAGAAGGAGAAGAGGGGTGAGGGGGGATAAGAAGAGGGGGGAAGAGAAGGATAAGAGGGGTGAGGCGGGGGAGAGAAGATATGAGGGGGAGAAGGATGAGAGGGGTGAGGGGGATGAGGATAAGAGGGTGAGGGGGGAGAGAAGGATAAGAGGGGTGAGGGGGGAAGAGAAGGATGAGAGGGGGGAAGAGAAGGATAAGAGGGGTGAGGCGGGAAGAGAGGGGGGGAAGAGAAGGATAAGAGAAGAGGCGGGAAAGGATGAGAGAGGAGAAGGATGAGAGGTGAGGGGGGAAGAGAAGAGAGAGGATAAGAGATGAGGCGGGGTGGAAGAGAAGGATAAGAGGGGTGAGGCGGAAGAGAAGGATGAGAGGGGTGAGGGCGGGAAGAGAGAGGGGTGAGAGAAGGATAAGAGGGGGTGGGGAGGGAAGGATAAGAGGGGAGGGGGAAGAGAAGGATAAGAGAGGGAGGAGAAGAGAAGGATGAGAGGGGTGAGGGGGAAGAGAAGGATAAGAGGGGTGAGGGGGAAGAGAAGGATGAGAGGGGTGAGGCGGGAAGAGAAGGATGAGGGGTGAGGCGGGAAGAGAAGGATGAGAGGGGAGAGGGGGGAAGAGAAGGATAAGAGGGGTGGGCGGGAAGAGAAGGATGAGAGGGTGAGGCGGGAAGAGAGGGGTGAGGCGGTAAGAGAAGGGTGAGGGGGGAAGAGAAGGATAAGAGGGATGAGGCGGGAAGAGAAGGATAAGAGGGGTGAGGGGGGGAAGAGAAGGGATAAGAGGGAAGGATGAGAGGGGGGAGAGAAGGATGAGGGGGAGAAGAGAAGGATAAGAGGGGTGAGGGGGGAATGATGAGAGGGGTGAAAGAGAAGAACATTTCTCAGCTGGAGGATCTTTAATTTGCTGTATTAAGGAATTATGATTGACAGATAATGCCTGAAGCCATTTTTGTATGTTTTTTTGAAGGACTGAATAAAGAAATAGTTGATTTAACTGAAGTGCTTTCTTAACAGGAGCCAAAAAGAGAGGCACATCTGAAGATGATTAATCTAGCTGTAATGATGATAAGAATGTTTATCCCTGTCTAAATAATACACATCTTAATTCAGTCTAGGCCTGGTTTAAACAATCAAAACTCACAAGAAAAGCTTGCATCCATTTTTATAATCTGAGTCAGCATAATTTGACGTGAACCCAACAGAGTGATTATAAACTCCCCAGGGGATAGCTTGTTCTGATGGGGACACCTGCTAGATACTGTATGTGTTCCTATCTTTCCTGCTAGCCGTGTGTTTCTCTGTCTCTCACCTGCCAGCTGTGTGTTCCTATCTTTCCTGCTAGCCACGCTCCCCTCTCTCTCTTGCTCTCTCTCACCTGCTCACCGTGAGGTCCTCTCTCTCTAGCTCACCTGCTAGCTGTTCCTTCCTATCTTTCCTGCTAGCCATGTTCCCATCGCTCTCTTTTAGCTGTGTTCCTTCCTCTCTCATTCTAGCTATTCTTCCCCTCTCTCTCCTTCTAGCTGTTCCTCTCTCTCTCCTGCTAGCTGTGTTCCTATCTCTCTCTTTTAGCTGTGTTCCTTCCTCTCTCATTCTAGCTATTCTTCCCCTCTCTCTCCTTCTAGCTGTTCCTCTCTCTCTCTCCTGCTAGCTGTGTTCCCTCTCTCCTGCTAGATGTTCCCCTCACTGTCCTGCTAGCTGTTCCACTCTCTCTCCTGCTAGCTGTGTTCCTTCCCCTCTCTCTCCTGCTAGCTGTTCCCCTCTCTCTCTGTCCCCCTCTCTCCTGCTAGCTGTTCCACTATCTCTCTCTCTCTCTCTCCTGCTAGCTGTTCAACTTCTCTCTCTCTCTCTCTCCTGCTAGCTGTGAACCTCCCTCTCTCTGCTAGCTGTTCCACTGCTCTCTCTCTCTCTCTCTCCTGCTAGCTGTTCCCTATCTCTCTCTCTTCTCTCCTCCTAGCTGTGTTCCCTCTCTCTCCTGCTAGCTGTTCTCTAGCTCTCCTCTCTCTCTCCTGCTAGCTGTGTTCCCTCTCTCCTGCTAGCTGTGTTCCTATCTCTCTCTTTTAAGCTATTCTTCACCTCTCTCTCCTGCTAGCTGTTCCTCTCTCTCTCTGCTCCTGTTCTCTCTCTCCTGCTAGCTGATCCTCTCTCTCTCTCTCCTGCTAGCTGATCATCTCTCTCTCTCTCTCCTGCTAACTGTGTCCCTTCCTCTCTCCTAATAGTTGTGTTCCTCCTCTCTCTCCTGCTAGCTGTTCCTCTCTCTCTCTTGCTAGCTGTTCCCCTCTCTCTCCTGCTAGCTGTTCCACTCTCTCTCCTGCTAGCTGTGTTCCTTCCCCTCTCTCTCTCCTGCTAGCTGTTCCCCTCTCTCCTGCTAGCTGTGTTCCTTTCCCTCTCTCCTGCTAGCTGTTCCCCTCTCAGCTGTTCCCCTCTCTCTCCTGCTAGCTGTTCCCCTCTCTCTCCTGCTAGCTGTTCCACTCTCTCTCCTGCTAGCTGTTCCCCTCAGTGTCCTGCTAGCTGTTCCACTCTCTCTCCTGCTAGCTGTGTTCCTTCCCCTCTCTCCTGCTAGCTGTTCCATTATCTCTCTCTCTCCTGCTAGCTGTTCCCCTCTCAGCTGTTCCCCTCTCTCTCCTGCTAGCTGTTCCCCTCTCAGCTGTTCCCCTCTCTCTCCTGCTAGCTGTTCCTTCTCTCTCTCTCTCTCCTGCTAGCTGTTCCTCTCTCTCTCTCCTGCTAGCTGTTTCTTGCTCTCTCTCCTGCTAGCTGTGTTCCTTCCTCTCTCTCTCTCTCCTGCTAGCTGTTCCTCTCGCTCTCCTGCTAGCTGTGTTCTTTCCTCTCTCTCTCCTGCTAGCTGTGCCTTCCCCTCTTCTCTCCTCTCTGTTTCCTTCTCTCTCTCTCTGCTAGCTGTTCCTTCCCCTCTCTCTCCTGCTAGCTGTTCCTCTCCCCTCTCTCTCCTGCTAGCTGTTCCTTCCCCCCTCTCTCTCCTGCTAGCTGTTCCTTCCCCCCTCTCTCCTGCTAGCTGTTCCTTCCTCCCTCTCTCTCCTGCTAGCTGTTCCTCTCCCTCTCTCTCAGCTGTACCTCCCTCTCTCCTCTAGCGGTACCTTCCTCTCTCTCTCTGCTAGCTGTTCTTCTCCCGCTCTCTCTCCTGCTAGTTGTTTATCTCTCCTGCTAGCTGTTCCTTCCTTCCCTCTCTCTCCTGCTAGCTGTTCTTTCCTTCCCCTCGCTCTCAGTTAGCTGTGTTATTTCCTTCCCCTCTCTCTCCTGCTAGCTGTGTTCCTTCCTTCCCCTCCCTCTCCTGCTAGCTGTGTTCCTTCCTTCCCCTCTCTCTCCTGCTAGCTGTTACCCTCTCTCTCTCTCTCTAGCTTTTTTCCTTCCTCTCTCATTCTAGCTGTTCCTTCCCCTCTCTCTCCTGCTAGCTGTGTTCCTTCCTTCCTCTCTCTCCTGCTAGCTGTGTTCTTTCCTTCCCCTCTCTCTCCTGCTAGCTGTGTTCTTTCCTTCCCCTCTCTCTCTGCTAGCTGTGTTCCTTTCCCTTCCCCTCTCTCTCCTGCTAGCTGTGTTCTTTCCTCCTCTCTCTCTCCTGCTAGCTGTGTTCTTTCCTTCCCCTCTCTCTCCTGCTAGCTGTTCCCCTCTCTCTCTCTCTCTAGCTGTTCCTTCCTCTCTCATTCTAGCTGTTCTTCCCCTCTCTCTCCTGCTAGCTGTGTTCCTTCCTTTCTCTCTCTCCTGCTAGCTGTTCCCCTCTCTCTCCTGCTAGCTGTTCCCCCTCTCTCTCCTGCTAGCTGTTTCTTATCTCTCTCTCTCCTGCTAGCTGTTCCCCTCTCTAGCTGTTCCCCTCTCAGCTGTTCCCCTCTCTCTCCTGCTAGCTGTTCCACTATCTCTCTCTCTCTCTCCTGCTAGCTGTTCCTCTCTCTCTCTCTCCTGCTAGCTGTTCCTCGCGCTCTCTCCTGCTAGCTGTGTTCCTTTCTCTCTCTCTCTCTCTCTCTCCTGCTAGCTGTTCCTCTCGCTCTCTCCTGCTAGCTGTGTTCTTTCCTCTCTCTCTCCTGCTAGCTGTGCCTTCTCCTCTCTCTCCTACTAGCTGTTCCTTCCTCTCTCTCTCCTGCTAGCTGTGCCTTCCCCTCTCTCTCCTGCTAGCTGTTCCTTCCCCTCTCTCTCCTACTAGCTGTTCCTTCCCCTCTCTCTCCTACTAGCTGTTCCTTCCCCTCTCTCTCCTGCTAGCTGTTCCTTCCTCTCTCTCTCCTGCTAGCTGTTCCTTCCCCTCTCTCTCCTGCTAGCTGTTCCTCCCCCCCTCTCTCCTGCTAGCTGTTCCTTCCCCTCTCTCTCCTGCTAGCTGTTACCCTCTCTCTCTCTTTCTAGCTTTTTTCCTTCCTCTCTCATTCTAGCTGTTCTTCCCCTCTCTCTCCTGCTAGCTGTGTTCCTTCCTTTCTCTCTCTCCTGCTAGCTGTTCCCCTCTCTCTCTCCTGCTAGCTGTTCCTTCCTCTCTCTCCTGCTAGCCGTTCCCCTCTCTCTCTCTCCTGCTAGCTGTTCCCCTCTCTCTCTCCTGCTAGCTGTTCCTTCCTCTCTGTCTCTCCTGCTAGCTGTTCCTTCCTCTCTGTCTCTCCTGCTAGCTGTTCCCCTCTCTCTCTCTCCTGCTAACTGTTCCCTGATCTCTTTGTGGGTCTGCTAACTGAGAGAGAGAGATTGAAAATCTCTCCATCCTGCTCAGGGCTAACACAATTGTTTACTCTCTGAATGCCAACATCCCTGCTAGCTGTTCCCCTCTCTCATTGCCTTTAAATTAAATTGTGTTATAGCGCTGAACTTCCGCGACACGGATTGAATCGAGCCCAAGGTCCTGTCTACCATTCCCTCTCATAGTGAGAGAAGTCATGAAGGAGACAAACAAGACCTGGTTCTTAACAGTTCATCTGGTCAGTAGACTGTTCCTTTTCAAATCCACACAAAGAAAGACACAGAGATGCGTTGTTTTTCATTTCACTCGCTAAAAATAGCTTTATAATAATTATAGTAATATTAATCATAGTAATTAGCCATTAGAAAATGTTTACAAGGTGGACATGTTACATTCTGTGTTGGGTAAACCATTTCACAGTGTGCCCTCTCTCAGGGATCAGCGCTACGATAGCTAAATGTGTAGCTCTACACATCTATCTTGTAATATACAGTGTATTTTATATATATATATATTAATATTAATTAAAAAACACAACACAATAAAACAAAAACATGATTTTATAGTTACTCTCACTGTGCAACACCCTTGCCCCATTGGTTGGTTGGCACATATTTGGCTCCACCCCCATCTTGTTGTCATGAATCTGTGTACCCATTGGTGGGATGAACGAATGGGCACGTTCTTTCTTTATGGGGACGTCACTATTGCTATTTGCTCCAGTCAGTCAATACACAGATCAGAACCACGATCATGATCATTCATTTTAAATGAAAACGAGATTTCAGCGCATCAGTGTGTAATATTGTACACTGTATAAAACAATCGTATGTATAAAAACAACAAAATGAACAATTAAACGAGTCAAGGAAAGATACTTTCTGTAGCAACCTGTCCATTGAGGAGCCCTGGTGTCGGTCTGTCTGTGAGAGAAAGAAGTCAGAAAGAAACGGGGAATGAGGAGAGGAGAAGGAAGGGACTTTTCCTGCTCCATTACAGAGTAGAGTATAATACGTATGAAATGTCTGCGTTAAGATTGTCTTTTTAATTTGTTAGGGTCCCATCGGAGAGAGGCGCCATAAAGAAAAGAGCAACCCAAGAGTTCTGAGTGGAATATAATAATATATTGTAGAGAATTCGGGGGGAAACCCCAACCGGGTCCAGCGACTGTCAAGCCAACACCGTAATTATTACGCCAAGAGTTCCCTTCTCCGTTTTCCCATTGATGAGGTTGTTAGGTGTTTGGTTAAGGTCGCTACAATATCCGTGGACGAGCTCTGTTGGCCTTCAACAAGAGCCCTCCGTCTGTATCCGTTAGTTTTTTTTGTCACTTATCCATCCTTCCGTTTGTTCATCGTTCTATCCGTTTGTCCTTCCGTCCATTTAGTAATTTCTCAAGCAACTACGAGATGGAGAATGAGAGAAACACTCTGACTTTTGTTCCAAACATCTGTCCTCTCGTCTTTGTTCAAATCTGCTGCTTGGCTACAGTAGCAGCAATATGATAATCTTTTATTTTTACATTTTTTACATTTTAGTCATTTTTAGCAGATGCTCTTATCCAGAGCGACTTACAGTTACGCCCTTGAATACTGAATAGCGTTACCCCCCCCCCCCCCCCCCACACACACACACACACACAGCAATAATCGAAATAACAAACGCTATTGATAATAATGAGTGATAGTAATAATCATAGTAATTTTGTAATACTAATCATAATCATAATAATAATAATAAGTCATTGTAATAACAATACATGTAAGATTAATAAGAGTAATTAGAGAGATATTTACATGTAGTAAACGTTGTACGGGTAGGAAGGGTATTTGTAATTACACAGTAATTGCTCAGTAATCTCTGACCCATGTCGTGATGGTTCCGAGGGAGTTTGTCATAGAGCCTGCTAGAGGTGGACGTCACAGTGTGGTTACACACACACACACGCACACACACCACACACACACCGCGCGCGCACGCACGCGCACACACATACACACCGTGCGCACGCGCGCGCGTACACACACACACAGCTACAAGCTCTTCAGTATTACTAGGACAGAATAACCTCCTCCCATGGCTGCTGTCCCATCTGTATGTCTGTGACTGTAGTGTTCGTACCTGTCCTCTGAGACCAGTTGGCCGGGTCGACCCGGTAGAGGGTTCAACAGGTAGGAACAGAACCGTTAGGTCACTGTAACCTCCCTTCTTATTGTGGAGAGTGGAAAACGTTCTTGACACTCCTGGTTGAAAACGTTCTTGTTTTCAATTTTCCAGGGTGGATTCACCATTGTATTTTCCAGAAACCCCTAGTGACGTGTGACCAGGGTCAGGGTTCAAGATACTGCTAGAAATTGAGGTACTGGTAGTTTGATCATCCATCTGAATGACGTTTGCACATTTGTGGGGGGTGAAACTGGCCACTTGTTTGTCCTGGTGCTGTGTCCAGAGTTGGCTATTGACCCAGTGTGATCCTGGAGGCAAGATCCAGGCCCGTTGTTAAAGAGTGAGTCTCAGTCTGGTTGAACCCAGTCCCATTGTTAAAGTGAGTCTGTCTGGTTGAACAAAGGAAGGTCCAGCAAATCAAATGTACAGTAGAGGAGTTGACAGTATCACACAGAGTAGATGAGTTGACAGTCACTAAGAGGAGTTGACAGTCACTCAGAGTAGAGGAGTTAACAGTCTATGGCAGTTGCACCCATCAGCAGAAAAGGTGTTTAAACAGACCTGTTAAAAGGCAAGAAGGCCAGGTTACACTTTGATTCATTTGGATTTTGTTACTTCCATTGAAATAATAACCAGAAGGTTGAAAGTGAGGTGCTAAGATATGATGGCGCTGTACCGAGGCTGAATGAAACGTCCCTCCTTGTGTAGTGCTCATGCATAAAGTAGACAATCCTTAGGAAAAATGTCTTCAGGTTTGGCGAATCGTTCACAGTGGAAAGAGGAGCAGTGATGTCAGTCTTTGTGCTCGTTTTGTCTTGAGCGGTTTCAAACACCGTAACATAATATCTTAGGATGCAGGGGACGTTTGGAACTCGGGCGGAATTCAATCCGCGATTGGGGTTACAGGCATTGCAGCTTTTAAAGGACATTTCCTATCGAGCCAACATATCCCATTCGCAGGAAATGCTGTATCTCTGCGAACGCGGGAACATTGCCTATAATTACATTTACATTTTAGTCATTTAGCAGACGCTCTTATCCAGAGCGACTTACAGTTAGTGAGTGAATACATTAATATAATCCGTGATCGGATTGAATCCAGCCATAAACCATCTGTGGTAGGCTATTCAGTGGATAAATAAAAGTATTCAATTTAATTTCATCTGAAATGTCTCCAAAATTGGGAAAAGGCCCCGAGTTGATATATATGGGTCTGGTTTGTGGTTAAACTGAGGGACACAGATCCTTTCTGGGCGTCTCAAAATGCATGCAAGGACTACAGCGATATCCAAAGGACTACAGCGATATCCAAAGGACTACAGCGATATCCAAAGGACTACAGCGATATCCAAAGGACTACAGCGATATCCAAAGGACTACAGCGATATCCAAAGGACTACAGCGATATCCGAAGGACTACAGCGATATCCGAAGGAAAGATAGGCCTCTAACTCAACCACATACTGTTTTATGATATTTCTCTACAGAATATTTACATATTTGTGTATAAACCTTTAGTATATTACAAGAAAACCCCCACATCTAGCTGGTTAGTCACATAGAGAGAGAGAACTATATATATATAAAGAGCATACTTGTCAAATGCCAGATGCCACTTATACCCTGTGAATTGGACCATACCACTTCCACATGTTAATTCATCACGTTTGAAAAACTACTTCTCGATATGCCACATAGCGGTAATATTATACAATGCTGTAGTTTATAATACTGTATTCCACATCTTTCTATATGTATTTTGTTTACATCTCTACTAATCTAGAAATGTAGGTAAATGACATACTAAAATATACATCTCACATTAAATATTACATTTTCAGCTCATTACATTTTCTGATTATATAAAAAGGAAAGCCAGGTCATGCTAACAGAATCACCTCACAATTGGGCCTCAAGTATATCACTCAAAAAGCACACTGCAAACGCAGCCCTTGTACATCACAAAATGTCACCCATAATCGCAAGTGCAAACACAATTTTTTTTCCGTTTCTGTCGCTAAAATTTAAATGTATTTCAAATCCACAGTATTCAGAGCCCCTTGAATACGTTCTAGGGCAACAATCTCCTCCCTTTGTTACTGGACACAGACCATGAGATCCACCCAGCCTACTGTACTGTGCCATCTCTCTGTTTGTTTGTTTGTTTGTGTGTGAGAGAGAGACGTGAAATTGGGGGATTGTCTTCAGCACCCCTGAAGAGGACCTTGGCCTGAAGTTACATAGAGGGAGGAGGAGGCAGAAAGGCAGGGAGATCGTCTGGGGCCCTTGGCAGCGCTCGGATTCACAGGCCATTTTGTTTGGTGATCCAATCTTCAAAAGGCATTTTAGCAAAACGTTGATCACAAGTTTTTGTTGGAAACTGAATAAATGTAAGTACATTGACTTTCTGTCTCTGTTTTTATGGGGCCAGTATACCCTGTACCCCACACCCTCCTCTGACCAAGTGATTCTGTGATTCTCCTTTGGCCACCAGGGAGTGCCATGGTCTCACAGTGAAAAACGGTCCCCTGTTGTGAAATCTCAATATGCTGCAAAACTCTACAACTCAACTCAAACCACCCAGAAGAAATCATACCACCACCCCACCCACCCACTGCAAAAACCTTACACTTCAGAAGGAATATCTAAAAAGCAAACAGCTTCAGGTTTTTGTTTGTGATGTTCTCCGGCTGTCAAGTAGGCCGTGCTACACTACAAAGCTTCCCTCTGGCGAGCAGCGTCGTGCACACTATGTACAAAAACACACACGCTCCTTCAAACAGTCTAGTATACTGCTACCCAGACAGCTGGTAGATAGATGGATGCTCGGGCCAAGAGGAAGGAGTTGGGAGAGAGAATATATCCTTGGGAGAATTAAGTGTTGACTGAGTCTTGTGTTGGAGGCGTGTAGGTTGAATGTCATCCATAGTTGAATGAGTGAGTGTATATTACACAGTCTTCAGAGGATGTAGCCAACTAGCCAACGGCGTTGAACAGTAGCTAGTTGATTTTGAGAATACCTTAGAGCCTTGGGTGATGTTGAGCGTCCATTTAGAGGGCTCATCTGCTCTATCGCCACAGGAGTGGTTGAGATTTGTGCAGGTGAGGCCCTTATTTCCTGTGAAGATGGAGGCTAGGCTAGGCTAGGCTGGGCTAAGATAGGCTAAGCTGAGCTAAGATAGGCTAGGCTATGCTAAGATGAGCTAAGAGGCTAAGATAGGCTAGGCTAAGATGAGCTAAGATAGGCTAGGCTATGCTAAGACAGGCTAAGATAGGCTAGGCTATGCTAAGATGAGCTAAGATAGGCTAAGCTATGCTATAGATGGACTGGCAAGCACAGAATGCTACTATTGCATGACTACACCTTTCAGTGACTGTCACTGTACTTAACAGTGATTCTACTTTATAGCTCTATACCCATGATGATGGGACCCTCCATCCCCAGCAGTGAGGGGTTGATAAAGTCAGTATATGCTTATTTTGTCTTTGAGGGGGTTCAGTGCAGAGTTCAGGGACTTGGGAGGGTTGTGGTTAATCTAGGGTCCTCAGAAAATAGGTTATATCTCCACATTTAGACGGTCCCAGGGTTCAGAGCCGGGTCTGAGCCTCGGGGTGTAAATCTCAATGGTTGTGGTTGTTCTAGGGTGGAATAGCTCTCCAATAAGCGGCAATATCTCTACATTTAGGCTGTCCCAGGAGTCGGGACTGAGTTGGTTCTGTTTACTGGGATAAAGGGCTGTATCTCCATGTTCAGAGCCGGGTCTGAGCCTCGGGGATGTAGATCTCGATGCTGTCTGCGCTCTCCGTGGCTGAGTTCTGTCTGAAGGAAGCGGACCTCTTGGTCTGGAGCAGTCTCCTGCGAGCCTCAGTCCTCTGTCTGTCCCCCAGGTCGAGGGACTTCTCCCGGACAGGCACGGCCCGCCCCACACCCCCGCTATGGGGCACCACCAGCACCCCTCCGCCTCGTTCTACTGAGGGGTCGCTGACGCTGTCGGCACGGAGGCTGCCGGTCACTCCCCCTGCTGGCTTCTTTGGTAATGGGGGAGGAGGCTTATTGTTGTCCTGAGGGGGGAGGGGGGGGGATGAGAGGAGGAGGGGGGGGGGTGAGGGGAGGGATGAGGAGGGGAGGAAGGAGGGGGGTGGGAGGGGGGGGTGATATGAGGGGAAGGGAGAGGAGGGTGGATGAGAGGAGAGGGGGAGGGGGGAGGAGAGGAGGGGTTATGGGGAGGGGGGATGAGAGAGGATGAGGGGGGGAAAGGAGGGGGTATGGGGGAATGAGGGGGGATGAGAGAGGATGAAGGGAGGGGGGAGGAGAGGAGGGGGTATGGGGGATGAGGGGGGATGAGAGAGGATGAGGGGAGGGGGGAGGAGAGGAGGGGGTATGGGGGATGAGGGGGGATGAGAGAGGATGAGGGGAGGGGGGAGGAGAGGAGGGGGTATGGGGGATGAGGGGAGGGGGGGGAGAGAAGAGATGAGTGGGGGATGGGGAGGAGAGGAGGAGAAGAGGCGGGGGGATGAGGGGAGGGGGGAGGAGAGGAGGGGGGGAAGAGAGATGAGGGGAGGGGGGAGGAGAGGAGGGGGGGTGGGGGAGGAGTAGGAGAGGAGGGGGGGTGGGGGAGGAGGGGGGGGTGGGGGAGGGGGAGGAGAGGAGGGGGGGATGGGGGAGGGGGGAAGAGATGAGGGAGGAGAGGAGGGGAGGAGAGGAGGGGAGATGAGGGATTGTGTGGTTTGATAATGTTGGATGATAGTCAGTGGGACATGGTGGACATTATGGAAGGATGGAGCAGGGTCATGGGGTCATGGGGTCATGAGGGAAGGGTTGAGAGAGAACAGAGGATAAAGGGCATATAGAAGAATGTAGGGATGGACAGATGGATAATGTGATGTAAAATACAAACCAACATAATAAAAAGAACCATGAAACAATACAAAGGTGAGAGTAGACATGGAAAAAGGAGTGCAGAATATTCAGGCCAAATAAAGACAGCAATATGGATCAGTAGGTGGAGGATGAGAGAAGGAAAGGAAAGTGTTAGTGCTGGTTAATAGTTAATGGCTGCTACTGTGAGTTTTGTTCTTCCTGTCTCTCCCAAAACAATATATCAGAAGTATTGCCATAAACAATATATCAGAGATATTGCCATAAACATTATATCAGAAGTATTGCCATAAACATTATATCAGAAGTATTGCCATAAACATTATATCAGAAGTATTGCCATAAACATTATATCAGAAGTATTGCCATAAACAATATATCAGAAGTATTGCCATAAAGCTTTGAAAAAGCACTCAGTCATTTTAGCTCAAACAGGCTCAGTTCCTTTTGCCATTCAGAACTAACACAAAGCTTTAGAGCTCAACGCTTTGAGCCATTTCGACTCAAAGCCGCTCCCCTCAGTTTCTCTTGACGTTGTGCAGTTTCACAGCCAGGGCTTGCTTGCGGGGCAGCAGCACCATCTGAGCCACTCTCCGACAAACCACCATCTTGGCTCTGGGGAATGACCCAGGATCAGGAGGCAGCAGGGCCAAGCGGACCCCAGCTCTCACCTTCTTGTCTGGGGGCAGCCTCCAGCCGGAGTCCTTGAGCCTCTGGAGGTGCTGGAACTTGACCCTGACGTCTTCCATGTTGAGCTGGAGCAGGTCCCACAGCCCGGACAGGTCCTGAGAGGTGGGCTGGGGGTATGCTGATGGGTCCTGGAGGGGTGAGGGGTGGAGGGAAGGGTCAAATCATTCATAAGTAGGGTAGGAATCATGAGAACCGATGTGTATAAGCTGTATAATTAATGGCCATAGCGTAGGGCTCAGAGATCTTCATAGGTAGACAGAGAGAACACACCCACCCTAACCATAACCCTAACCTTAGGGCTCAGAGATCTTCATAGGTAGACAGAGAGAACACACCCACCCTAACCATAACCCTAACCTTAACCATAACCCTAACCTTAGGGCTCAGAGATCTTCATAGGTAGACAGAGAGAACACACCCACCCTAACCATAACCGTAACCTTAGGGCTCAGAGATCTTCATAGGTAGACAGAGAGAACACACCCACCCTAACCATAACCCTAACCTTAGGGCTCAGAGATCTTCATAGGTAGACAGAGAGAACACACCCACCTAACCATAACCCTAACCTTAGGGCTCAGAGATCTTCATAGGTAGACAGAGAGAACACACCCACCCTAACCATAACCCTAACCTTAGGGCTCAGAGATCTTCATAGGTAGACAGAGAGAGAACACACCCACCCTAACCATAATCCTAACCTTAGGGCTCAGAGATCTTCATAGGTAGACAGAGAGAACACACCCACCCTAAACATAACCATATCCTAACCTTAGGGCTCAGAGATCTTCATAGGTAGACAGAGAGAACACACCCACCCTAAACCATAACCCTAACCTTAGGGCTCAGAGATCTTCATAGGTAGACAGAGAGAACACACCCACCCTAACCATAATCCTAACCTTAGGGCTCAGAGATCTTCATAGGTAGACAGAGAGAACACACCCACCCTAACCATAACCCTAACCTTAACCATAACCCTAACCTTAGGGCTCAGAGATCTTCATAGGTAGACAGAGAGAACACACCCACCCTAACCATAACCCTAACCTTAGGGCTCAGAGATCTTCATAGGTAGACAGAGAGAACACACCCACCCTAACCATAACCGTAACCTTAGGGCTCAGAGATCTTCATAGGTAGACAGAGAGAGAGAGAAGACACACATGTTTGTTTTACTATCCTTGTGGGGACCAAACAATTTATTCCCATTCAAAATCCTATTTTCCCTAACACCTAATCTTAAACCTAAACCTAACCCTAACCAAACAATTGATTCCCATTCAAAATCCTATTTTCCCTAACACCTAATCTTAAACCTAAACCTAACCCCTAACCCTAATTCTAACCCTAACCCTAACCCTAAAAACCTAACCCCTAACCCTAATTCTAACCCTAACCCTAAACCTAACCCTAACCCCTAACCCTAATTCTAACCCTAACCCTAATTCTAACCCTAAACCTAACCCCTAACCCTAATTCTAACCCTAACCCTAAACCTAACCCTAACCCCTAACCCTAATTCTAACCCTAACCCTAAACCTAACCCTAATTCTAACCCTAATTCTAACCCTAACCCCTAAGCCTAAAATAGGCTTATACCTTGCGGCGAAATGTCCCCACTTGTATGAGTTATTTTTCCTTGGTTTACTATCCAGGACTTCTGGTTCCCACAAGGACAGTAAAACCAAAAACACACACGCACGCACGCATGCATGCACATTCACACGTACCCACACACCCACTCACCACGCTTTGCTGGCACAGGCGGAAGAACTGCTGGACCTTTTGAGACATGAGCATCTGGGCACTGCCCACTGCGTTACGGATCAGCTCCAGAACTGGACAGGAACACACAGGAAACAGGATGCAGGAAACAGGAAGAGGGGGAGTCAGGACACAGGAAGTAGAGAGTAAAAAGTGTGCAATTTTCTGAGCTCAAAACCAGTCCGTCCTTTCTATAACTTACTCTCTCCTCTTTCTGACAGTCCCCACCCCTCATATCCTCCTCCCAACCTCCCTACCCCTTTCCTCCCCCTTTCCTCACCCTCCTCCGGCAGCTCGTTCTCCTCCGCCTCTCTCTCCATGTTCTGACACCATCCCTCCATCCTCTCCACCTCCATCTGAAGGAGGCGTAGGAAGAACTCTCCATCTCTCAGACATGGCGAGGCGCGACCAGAGTCAGGCAGACTCCGGGGGCCCCCCTCCAGTGAGGGCTGGGGTGTGCCTATCCAGCCTCCCCGGTCCGCAGCGAGGGGCAGGGGGGAGTGGGCCCGCGGGGGTAGGAGGGGGATCTGGTGGGGGTGGTGGTCGGCAACGCAGCAGTCTGTATCGTAACCATCCTGGACGTAGTCTTCTCTGTAGGCCCACTGGCCCTGGGTGTGCACCTGGAGAAACAGTAGCAACACGAGTTATGCTGATTGATAAGCTAAATGCTAAGGCTAAGCTCCACACAAAACAACTCAACACAGAACCTGATCGAGGAAGTATGTGAATGACTTATGCTCCCCAAAGAGTAAAAGGGTTTAAGTCAAAGTCAGTCAAGTTAGCTTAATGGAGCGGATACTTTTAAGTGAAGATTGTAACTTTCTGTTGTTTAATAGGAAGAAGTGGAGGGAGCTCATTATGTAATGAAGTCCCAATGGGGATGAAGAGGACAGGAAGTAGATATGTCCTTTAATGATGTAATGAAGTCCCAATGGGGATGAAGAGGACAGGAAGTAGATATGTCCTTTAATTATGTAAAAAAAAAAGAATAAACATAAAGCAGCCGAATCAAGTTAGCAAACTGACGTTGCATATTATCCTCACGCAGGCTCTAGAGATGCTAACTATGACTAACAAACATACAAACTATCTACCTAACTGCTAACTAGCTAACTAACTAACTAACTGCTAACAAACTAATGAAGTAACTGCTAACCAACTAACTAACTGTTAACTAACTGCTAACTAACTAACTAAATAAATACCTACCAACCAACTAACTAACTGCTAACCAACTAACTGCTAACTAAATCACTAACTGCTAACTAACTAACTAACTGCTATCCAACAAACTAACTAACTGCTAACCAACTAACTCACTTACTTACCAACTAACTAACAAACTGTTAACTAACTGCTTGCTAACTAACTAACTAAATACCTGCTAACCAACAAATCAACTAACTAACTGCTAACTAACTAACTGCTAACCAACCAACTAACTAACAAACCGGTAACTAGCTAACTGCTAACTAACTAACTGCTATCCAACTAACTAACTTACTGACTAACTAACTGCTAACCAACTAACTAACTCACTTACTTACTAACTAACTGCTAACAACCAACCAACTAACAAACCGGTAACTAGCTAACTGTTAACTAACTAACTGCTGTCCAACTAACTAACTTACTGACTAACTAACTGCTAACCAACTAACTAACTCACTTACTAACTAACTAACTAAACTACTGACCATGTGGTGGTACTCTGCATACTGATCGGCTGACCCTGGCTCTGAGGAGTGTCTCTGGAAGGAGCAGCCGAACTGGGGGCTCTTATCCTGGGTAGGAACAGCGATGGTGAGGCCTGGGAAACCCCCCTCTGGATCCAGGTCTGCCTGGACGCTGGCCGTCACACTGTTGGAGCGCTTGAACCGAGCACGCCTGGAAGGACAGGAGGGGAAGGAGGGGAGGAGGGTTGGGATGTATCTACTGTAAATACACATAGACTAATACTACTCATGCAGAGACAGACATAGATTAGATGAGGGAGATTGAGGGAGTTTTTCCTTTGTCAGATTCAACTTCAATAATAACTGGGTGTAACCATGACGACTGTTTATACACCCGGAGAAGAGAGATACAGAAAGGAAGAGAGAGAGAGAGTGAAAGCGAAAGAGAAAGAGAGAGAGAGACAGAGAGACAGAGAGACAGAGAGAGAGAGAGAGAGAGAGAAAGAGAAAGACAGAGAGACCGATAGAAGCGTCTGCTAAATGGCATATATTATTGTTATTATGAGAGAGAGAGAGAGAGAGAGAGGTAGAGAGAGAGAATTTGACCCCAATAACTACCGTGGGATATGTGTCAACAGCAACCTTGGGAAAATCCTCTGCATTACCATTAACAGCAGACTAGTTCATTTCCTCAGTGAAAACAATGTACTGAGCAAATGTCAAATTGGCTTTTTACCAAATTACCCTACAACCGACCACGTATTCACCCTGCACACCCTAATTGACAAACAAACAAACCAAAACAAAGGCAAAGTCTTCTCATGCTTTGTTGACTTCAAAAAAGCTTTTGACTCAATTTGGCATGAGGGTCTGCTATACAAATTGATGGAAAGTGCTGTTGGGGGAAAAAAATACAACATTATAAAATCCATGTACACAAACAACAAGTGTGCAGTTAAAATTTGCAAAAAACACACATCTCTTTCCACAGGGCCGTGGGGTGAGACAGGGATGCAGTTTATCCCCAGCCTCTTCAACATATACAGTGGGGGAAAAAAGATATTTAGTCAGCCACCAATTGTGCAAGTTCTCCCACTTAAAAAGATGAGAGAGGCCTGTAATTATCATCATAGGTACATGTCAACTATGACAGACAAAATGAGAAAAAAAAAATCCAGAAAATCACATTGTAGGATTTTTAAGGAATTTATTTGCAAATTATGGTGGAAAATAAGTATTTGGTCACCTACAAACAAGCAAGATTTCTGGCTCTCACAGACCTGTAACTTCTTCTTTAAGAGGCTCCTCTGTCCTCCACTCGTTACCTGTATTAATGGCACCTGTTTGAACTTGTTATCAGTATAAAAGACACCTGTCCACAACCTCAAACAGTCACACTCCAAACTCCACTATGGCCAAGACCAAAGAGCTGTCAAAGGACACCAGAAACAAAATTGTAGACCTGCACCAGGCTGGGAAGACTGAATCTGCAATAGGTAAGCAGCTTGGTTTGAAGAAATCAACTGTGGGAGCCATTATTAGGAAATGGAAGACATACACTGATAATCTCCCTCGATCTGGGGCTCCACGCAAGATCTCACCCCGTGGGGTCAAAATGATCACAAGAACGGTGAACAAAAATCCCAGAACCACACGGGGGGGACCTAGTGAATGACCTGCAGAGAGCTGGGACCAAAGTAACAAAGCCTACCATCAGTAACACACTACGCCGCCAGGGACTCAAATCCTGCAGTGCCAGACGTGTCCCCCTGCTTAAGCCAGTACATGCATTTGGATGATCCAGA
>CM072219.1:92450468-92455468 GCA_036851935.1 Coregonus suidteri
CCTCTGAGCTAACTTGACTATTTTTTTAAAGAAGATAAAGCCATTTCCTGTGAGGTATATTGAAATGAGGAACCACGAGCACACACAGTCCTCCGTAGTGGATACAAACACACACAGTCCTCCGTAGTGGATACAAACACACACACAGTCCTCCGTAGTGGACACACACACACAGTCCTCCGTAGTGGATACAAACACACACAGTCCTCCGTAGTGGACACACACACACAGTCCTCCGTAGTGGATACAAACACACACAGTCCTCCGTAGTGGACACACACACACACAGTCCTCCGTAGTGGATACAAACACACACAGTCCTCCGTAGTGGATACAAACACACACAGTCCTCCGTAGTGGACACACACACACAGTCCTCCGTAGTGGATACAAACACACACAGTCCTCCGTAGTGGACACACACACACAGTCCTCCGTAGTGGACACACACACACACACAGTCCTCCGTAGTGGACACACACACACACAGTCCTCCGTAGTGGATACAAACACACACAGTCCTCCGTAGTGGACACACACACACACAGTCCTCCGTAGTGGACACACACACACACAGTCCTCCGTAGTGGACACACACACACACAGTCCTCCGTAGTGGACACACACACACACAGTCCTCCGTAGTGGACACACACACACACACAGTCCTCCGTAGTGGATACAAACACACACAGTCCTCCGTAGTGGATACAAACACACACAGTCCTCCGTAGTGGATACAAACACACACAGTCCTCCGTAGTGGACACACACACACACAGTCCTCCGTAGTGGATACAAACACACACAGTCCTCCGTAGTGGACACACACACACAGTCCTCCGTAGTGGACACACACACACAGTCCTCCGTAGTGGACACACACACACAGTCCTCCGTAGTGGATACAAACACACACAGTCCTCCGTAGTGGACACAGCATTTAAACACTTTGCTCACCTAGCTTCTTCATTTCCGACCCACTTGTCTCAGGAAGAAGTGATGAGCCTCACCCAAAAAGAGAAACTCTCTGCTTGAGTGTGTCTGTGTGAGTGTGTCTTTGTGAGTGTGTCTGTGTGAGTGTGTGTGTGTGTGTGTGTTGTATATGACACTTCACAGCAGCTTTGATAAATCACTGGGGGATTTGCAGGTCTAAGCCAGAAAATATGAGCCCTGTAATGAACTGACAATAGCACACTGGAGAGAGACACAGGACACACACACAGACACACACACACACACACACACACAGTGGACTCCAGGCGACAGTAAAGAAGGATGAATGACAGAGAAAGAAAAAAAGGTAAGATATGAGAGAGAGAGAGCAGAGAGAGAGAGAGAGCAGAGAGAGAGAGAGAGAGAGAGAGAGAGGAAAAGAGCAAGAGAGAACTAAGGAGAGTTGAAAGAAATGAAATAGAACAGAAGAAGGATTAGACAGAAGAGGGGAAGTGAGGTTGAGAAGGAGAGATAAAGTGAAGGAGAGAGGGAGATATACAGTGAAGGAGAGAGGGAGAGAAAGTGAAGGAGAGAGGGAGATATAAAGGGAGAGATAAAGGGAGAGAGTAGCTGGAGACAGTGAGTTATGATAATAATAATAAACATTCCAGTCATCGTTATGGAGACAGAGGAGTGAGAGATTACACCAGGGAGGGAGATAGAGAGATGGACAGAGGGAGATAGAGAGACAGAGAGAGAGAGAGAGAGTGAGAGACATACAGAGAAAGAGAGAGAGACAGAGAGAGAGAGATATACAGTGAGGGAAAAAAGTATTTGATCCCCTGCTGATTTTGTACGTTTGCCCACTGACAAAGAAATGATCAGTCTATAATTTTAATGGTAGGTTTATTTGAACAGTGAGAGACAGAATAACAACAACATAATCCAGAAAAACGCATGTCAAAAATGTTATAAATTGATTTGCATTTTAATGAGGGAAATAAGTATTTGATCCCTCTGCAACACATGACTTAGTACTTGGTGGCAAAACCCTTGTTGGTAATCACAGAGGTCAGACATTTCTTGTAGTTGGCCACCAGGTTTGCACACATCTCAGGAGGGATTTTGTCCCACTCCTCTTTGCAGATCTTCTCCAAGTCATTAAGGTTTTGAGGCTGACGTTTGGCAACTCAAACCTTCAGCTCCCTCCACAGATTTTCTATATGATTAAGGTCTGGAGACTGGCTAGGCCACTCCAGGACCTTAATGTGCTTCCTCTTGAGCCACTCCTTTGTTGCCTTGGCCGTGTGTTTTGGGTCATTGTCATGCTTGAATACCCATCCACGACCCATTTTCAATGCCCTGGCTGAGGGAAGGAGGTTCTCACCCAAGATTTGACGGTACATGGCCCCGTCCATCGTCCCTTTGATGCGGTGAAGTTGTCCTGTCCCCTTAGCAGAAAAACACCCCCAAAGCATCATGTTTCCACCTCCATGTTTGACGGTGGGGGGATGGTGTGCTTGGGGTCATAGGCAGCATTCCTCCTCCTCCAAACACGGCGAGTTGAGTTGATGCCAAAGAGCTCCATTTTGGTCTCATCTGACCACAACACTTTCACCCAGTTCTCCTCTGAATCATTCAGATGTTCATTGGCAAACTTCAGACGGGCATGTATATGTGCTTTCTTGAGCAGGGGGACCTTGCAGGCGCTGCAGGATTTCAGTCCTTCACGGCGTACTGTGTTACCAATTGTTTTCTTGGTGACTATGGTCCAAGCTGCCTTGAGATCATTGACAAGATCTCCCGTGTAGTCCTGGGCTGATTCCTCACCGTTCTCATGATCATTGCAACTCCACGAGGTGAGATCTTGCATGGAGCCCCAGGCCGAGGGAGATTGACAGTTCTTTTGTGTTTTCTTCCATTTGCGAATAATCGCATCAACTATTGTCACCTTCTCACCAAGCTGCTTGGCGATGGTCTTGTAGCCCATTCCAGCCTTGTGTAGGTCTACGATCTTGTCCCTGACATCCTTGGAGAGCTCTTTGGTCTTGGCCATGGTGGAGAGTTTGGAATCTGATTGATTGATATCTTCTGTGGACAGGTTTCTTTTATACAGGTAACAAGGTGAGAATAGGAGCACTCCCTTTAAGAGTGTGCTCCTAATCTCAGCTCGTTACCTGTATAAAAGACACCTGGCAGCCAGAAATCTTTCTGACTGAGAGGGGGTCAAATCCTTATTTCCCTCATTAAAATGCAAATCAATTTATAACATTTTTGACATGCGTTTTTCTGGATTTTTTTGTTGTTATTCTGTCTCTCACTGTTCAAATAAACCTACCATTAAAATTATAGACTGATCATTTCTTTGTCAGTGGGCAAATGTACAAAATCAGCAGGGGATCAAATAATTTTTCCCCTCACTGTATACAGAGAGAGGGAGATAGAGAGACAGGGAGAGCGAGAGAGAGAGAGATAGAGAGATGGAGAGAGAGGGATGTAGAGAGGGAGATGGAGAGATGGAGAGAGGGAGAGGGAGAGATGGAGAGAGGGAGATGGAGAGAGGGAGATGGAGAGAGGGAGAGATGGAGAGAGGGAGAGGGAGAGAGGGAGATGGAGAGAGGGAGATGGAGAGAGGGAGATGGAGAGAGGAGAGATGGAGAGAGGGAGATGGAGAGAGGGAGATGGAGAGAGGGAGAGATGGACAGAGGGAGAGGGAGATGGAGAGATGGAGAGAGGGAGAGGGAGAGATGGAGAGAGGGAGATGGAGAGAGAGGGATGTAGAGAGGGAGATGGAGAGATGGAGAGAGGGAGAGGGAGAGATGGAGAGAGGGAGATGGAGAGAGGGAGATGGAGAGAGGGAGAGATGGACAGAGGGAGAGGGAGAGGGAGAGAGAGGGGATAGAGAGATGGAGAGAGGGGATAGAGAGATGGAGAGATGGAGAGAGGGGATAGAGAGATGGAGAGAGGGGATAGAGAGATGGAGAGATGGAGAGAGGGGATAGAGAGATGGAGAGAGGGGATAGAGAGATGGAGAGATGGAGAGAGGGGATAGAGAGATGGAGAGAGGGGATAGAGAGATGGAGAGAGGGGATAGAGAGATGGAGAGATGGAGAGAGGGGATAGAGAGATGGAGAGATGGGATAGAGAGATGGAGAGATGGAGAGAGGGGATAGAGAGATGGAGAGATGGAGAGAGGGGATAGAGAGATGGAGAGAGGGGATAGAGAGATGGAGAGATGGAGAGAGGGGATAGAGAGATGGAGAGATGGAGAGAGGGGATAGAGAGATGGAGAGAGGGGATAGAGAGATGGAGAGAGGGGATAGAGAGATGGAGAGAGGGGATAGAGAGATGGAGAGATGGAGAGAGGGGATAGAGAGATGGAGAGATGGAGAGAGGGGATAGAGAGATAGAGAGATGGAGAGATGGGATAGAGAGATGGAGAGAGGGGATAGAGAGATGGAGAGAGGGGATAGAGAGATGGAGAGAGGGGATAGAGAGATGGAGAGAGGGGATAGAGAGATGGAGAGAGGGGATAGAGAGATGGAGAGAGGGGATAGAGAGATGGAGAGAGGGGGATAGAGAGATGGAGAGAGGGGATAGAGAGATGGAGAGATGGAGAGAGGGGATAGAGAGATGGAGAGAGGGGATAGAGAGATGGAGAGATGGAGAGAGGGGATAGAGAGATGGAGAGATGGAGAGAGGGGATAGAGAGATAGAGAGATGGAGAGATGGGATAGAGAGATGGAGAGAGGGGATAGAGAGATGGAGAGAGGGGATAGAGAGATGGAGAGAGGGGATAGAGAGATGGAGAGATGGAGAGAGGGGATAGAGAGATGGAGAGAGGGGATAGAGAGATGGAGAGATGGAGAGAGGGGATAGAGAGATGGAGAGATGGAGAGAGGTGATAGAGAGATGGAGAGAGGGGATAGAGAGATGGAGAGATGGAGAGAGAGATGGAGAGATGGAGAGATGGAGAGAGAGATGGAGAGAGGGGATAGAGAGATGGAGAGAGGGGATAGAGAGATGGAGAGAGGGGATAGAGAGATGGAGAGAGGGGATAGAGA
>CM072219.1:92460468-92467968 GCA_036851935.1 Coregonus suidteri
TCATGGTGCCGCTTGCTTGGTGGTGCCCCTTGCTTAGTGGTGTTGCAGACTCTGGGGCCTTTCAGAACAGGTGTGGTGGCGTGTGTGTATATATATATATATATATATATATATATATATATACACACACTTAGATCATGTAACACTAAGATTGCGCACAGGTGGACTTTATTTAACTAATTATGTGACTTTGGAAGGTAATTGGTTGAACATAGAATACTAAGAGACAGCAACATAGAATACTAAGAGACAGCAACATAGAATACTAAGAGACAGCAACATAGAATACTAAGAGACAGCAACATAGAATACTAAGAGACAGCAACATAGAATACTAAGAGACAGCAACATAGAATACTAAGAGACAGCAACATAGAATACTAAGAGACAGCAACATAGAATACTAAGAGACAGCAACATAGAATACTAAGAGACAGCAACATAGAATACTAAGAGACAGCAACATAGAATACTAAGAGACAGCAACGTAGAATACTAAGAGACAGCAACATAGAATACTAAGAGACAGCAACATAGAATACTAAGAGACAGCAATATAGAATACTAAGAGACAGCAACATAGAATACTAAGAGACAGCAACATAGAATACTAAGAGACAGTAACATAGAATACTAAGAGACAGCAACATAGAATACTAAAAGACAGCAACATAGAATACTAAGAGACAGCAACATAGAATACTAAGAGACAGCATCATAGAATACTAAGAGACAGCAACATAGAATACTAAGAGACAGCATCATAGAATACTAAGAGACAGCAACATAGAATACTAAGAGACAGCAACATAGAATACTAAGAGACAGTAACATAGAATACTAAGAGACAGCAACATAGAATACTAAGAGACAGCAACATAGAATACTAAGAGACAGTAACATAGAATACTAAGAAACAGCATCATAGAATACTAAGAGACAGCAACAGAAGAGGGCAGACAAGAGAGACAGTAACATAGAATACTAAGAGACAAGCAACATAGAATACTAAGAGACAGCAACATAGAATACAAAGAGACAGCAACATAGAATACTAAGAGACAGCAACATAGAATACTAAGAGCCCAGCATCATAGAATACTAAGAGACAGCAACATAGAATACTAAGAGACAGCAACATAGAATACTAAGAGACAGTAACATAGAATACTAAGAGACAGCAACATAGAATACTAAGAGACAGCAACATAGAATACTAAGAGACAGTAACATAGAATACTAAGAGACAGCATCATAAATACTAAGAGACAGCAACACAGAAGAGGGCAGACAGGAGAGACAGCAACATAAATACTAAGAGACAGCAACATAGAATACTAAGAGACAGCAACATAGAAATACTAAGAAGACAGCAACATAGAATACTAAGAGACAGCAACATAGAATACTAAGAGACAGCATCATAGAATACTAAGAGACAGCATCATAGAATACTAAGAGACAGCATCATAGAATACTAAGAGACAGCAACATAGAATACTAAGAGACAGCAACATAGAATACTAAGAGACAGCAAACATAGAATACTAAGAGACAGCAACATAGAATACTAAGAGACAGCAACATAGAATACTAAGAGACAGCAACATAGAATACTAAGAGACAGCAACATAGAATACTAAGAGACAGCAACATAGAATACTAAGAGACAGCAACATAGAATACTAAGAGACAGCAACATAGAATACTAAGAGACAGCAACATAGAATCACTAAAGAGACAGCAACATAGAATACTAAGAGACAGCAATATAGAATACTAAGAGACAGCAACATAGAATACTAAGAGAGACAGCAACATAGAATACTAAGAGACAGTAACATAGAATACTAAGAGACAGCAACATAGAATACTAAGAGACAGCAACATAGAATACTAAGAGACAGCAACATAGAATACTAAGAGACAGCATCATAGAATACTAAGAGACAGCAACATAGAATACTAAGAGACAGCATCATAGAATACTAAGAGACAGCAACATAGAATACTAAGAGACAGCAACATAGAATACTAAGAGACAGTAACATAGAATACTAAGAGACAGCAACATAGAATACTAAGAGACAGCAACATATAATACTAAGAGACAGTAACATAGAATACTAAGAAACAGCATCATAGAATACTAAGAGACAGCAACAGAAGAGGGCAGACCAAGAGAGACAGTAACATAGAATACTAAGAGACAGCAACATAGAATACTAAGAGACAGCAACATAGAATACAAAGAGACAGCAACATAGAATACTAAGAGACAGCAACATAGAATACTAAGAGCCAGCATCATAGAATACTAAGAGACAGCAACATAGAATACTAAGAGACAGCAACATAGAATACTAAGAGGACAGTAACATAGAATACTAAGAGACAGCAACATAGAATACTAAGAGACAGCAACATAGAATACTAAGAGACAGTAACATAGAATACTAAGAGACAGCATCATAGAATACTAAGAGACAGCAACAGAAGAGGGCAGACAAGAGAGACAGCAACATAGAATACTAAGAGACACAGCAACATAGAATACTAAGAGACAGCAACATAGAATACTAAGAGACAGCAACATAGAATACTAAGAGACAAGCAAAACATAGAATACTAAGAGACAGCAACATAGAATACTAAGAGACAGCATCATAGAATACTAAGAGCCAGCATCATAGAATACTAAGAGAGACAGCAACATAGAATACTAAGAGACAGCAACATAGAATACTAAGAGACAGCAACATAGAATACTAAGAGACAGCAACATAGAATACTAAGAGACAGCAACAGAAGAGGGCAGACAAGAGAGACAGTAACATATAATACTAAGAGACAGCAACATAGAATACTAAGAGACAGCAACATAGAATACTAAGAGACAGCAACATAGAATACTAAGAGACAGCAACATAGAATACTAAGAGACAGCATCATAGAATACTAAGAGACAGCAACATAGAATACTAAGAGACAGCAACATAGAATACTAAGAGACAGCAACATAGAATACTAAGAGACAGTAACATAGAATACTAAGAGACAGCAACATAGAATACTAAGAGACAGCAACATAGAATACTAAGAGACAGTAACATAGAATACTAAAACAGCATCATAGAATACTAAGAGACAGCAACAGAAGAGGGCAGACAAGAGAGACAGTAACATAGAATACTAAGAGACAGCAACATAGAATACTAAGAGACAGCAACATAGAATACTAAGAGACAGCAACATAGAATACTAAGAGACAGCAACATAGAATACTAAGAGACAGCAACATAGAATACTAAGAGCCAGCATCATAGAATACTAAGAGACAGCAACATAGAATACTAAGAGACAGCAACATAGAATACTAAGAGACAGTAACATAGAATACTAAGAGACAGCAACATAGAATACTAAGAGACAGCAACATAGAATACTAAGAGACAGTAACATAGAATACTAAGAGACAGCATCATAGAATACTAAGAGACAGCAACAGAAGAGGGCAGACAAGAGAGACAGTAACATAGAATACTAAGAGACAGCAACATAGAATACTAAGAGACAGCAACATAGAATACTAAGAGACAGCAACATAGAATACTAAGAGACAGCAACATAGAATACTAAGAGACAGCATCATAGAATACTAAGAGACAGCAACATAGAATACTAAGAGACAGCAACATAGAATACTAAGAGACAGCAACAGAAGAGGGCAGACAAGAGAGACAGCAACATAATACTAAGAGACAGCAACATAGAATACTAAGAGACAGCAACAGAAGAGGGCAGACAAGAGAGACAGCAACATAGAATACTAAGAGACAGCAACATAGAATACTAAGAGACAGCATCATAGAATACTAAGAGCCAGCATCATATAATACTAAGAGACAGCAACATAGAATACTAAGAGACAGCAACATAGAATACTAAGAGACAGCAACATAGAATACTAAGAGACAGCAACATAGAATACTAAGAGACAGCAACATAGAATACTAAGAGACAGCAACATAGAATACTAAGAGACAGCAACATAGAATACTAAGAGACAGCAACATAGAATACTAAGAGACAGTAACATAGAATACTAAGAGACAGCAACATAGAATACTAAGAGACAGCAACATAGAATACTAAGAGACAGTAACATAGAATACTAAGAAACAGCATCATAGAATACTAAGAGACAGCAACAGAAGAGGGCAGACAAGAGAGACAGTAACATAGAATACTAAGAGACAGCAACATAGAATACTAAGAGACAGCAACATAGAATACTAAGAGACAGCAACATAGAATACTAAGAGACAGCAACATAGAATACTAAGAGACAGCAACATAGAATACTAAGAGCCAGCATCATAGAATACTAAGAGACAGCAACATAGAATACTAAGAGACAGCAACATAGAATACTAAGAGACAGTAACATAGAATACTAAGAGACAGCAACATAGAATACTAAGAGACAGCAACATAGAATACTAAGAGACAGCACCATAGAATACTAAGAGACAGCACATAGAATACTAAGAGACAGCAACATAGAATACTAAGAGACAGTAACATAGAACACTAAGAGTCAGCAACATAGAATACTAAGAGACAGCAACATAGAATACTAAGAGACAGCAACATAGAATACTAAGAGACAGCAACATAGAATACTAAGAGACAGCAACATAGAATACTAAGAGACAGTAACATAGAATACTAAGAGACAGCAACATAGAATACTAAGAGACAGCAACATAGAACACTAAGAGGACAGCAACATAGAATACTAAGAGACAGTAACATAGAATACTAAGAGACAGTAACATAGAATACTAAGAGACAGCAACATAGAATACTAAGAGACAGCAACATAGAATACTAAGAGACAGCAACATAGAATACTAAGAGACAGCAACATAGAATACTAAGAGACAGCAACATAGAATACTAAGAGACAGCAACATAGAATACTAAGAGACAGTAACATAGAATACTAAGAAACAGCAACATAGAATACTAAGAGACAGCAACATAGAATACTAAGAGACAGTAACATAGAACACTAAGAAACAGCAACATAGAATACTAAGAGACAGCAACATAGAATACTAAGAGACAGCAACATAGAATACTAAGAGAAAGCAACATAGAATACTAAGAGACAGTAACATAGAATACTAAGAAACAGCAACATAGAATACTAAGAGACAGCAACATAGAATACTAAGAGACAGCAACATAGAATACTAAGAGACAGCAACATAGAATACTAAGAGACAGCAACATAGAATACTAAGAGACAGCAACATAGAATACTAAGAGACAGTAACATAGAACACTAAGAGTCAGCAACATAGAATACTAAGAGACAGTAACATAGAATACTAAGAGACAGCAACATAGAATACTAAGAGACAGCAACATAGAATACTAAGAGACAGCAACATAGAATACTAAGAGACAGCAACATAGAATACTAAGAGACAGCAACATAGAATACTAAGAGACAGCAATATAGAATACTAAGAGACAGTAACATAGAATACTAAGAGACAGCAACATAGAATACTAAGAGACAGTAACATAGAATACTAAGAGACAGCAACATAGAATACTAAGAGACAGCATCATAGAATACTAAGAGACAGTAACATAGTTCGAGGTGAGTAATCACTGTTCTGATGTCCAGAAGCTCTTTTCAGTCATAAGAGACGGTAGCAGCAACATTATGTACAAAATAAGTTACAAACAATGCAAAAAACTAACAAAATAGCACAGTTGGTTAGGAGCCCGTAAAACGCCGTTATCCATAGCACTGCTCTGAAGGAGGTTAGGAGCCCGTAAAACGGCAGCCATCCCCTCTGGCGCCGTTATCCATAGCACTGCTCTGAAGGAGTGTGACTTACCTGTGAGCTGGTCAGAGAGCGTGTGTAGCTCCGAGAGCGTGCATGACTGGTGGTTCGGCTGTTAGCGTAGGGTAGGGTAGCATCTACACACTGCTTACACGAGTACCTACACACACACACACACACAGTAAGATGAGAATAACAGTCAACCTTCTCCAGCTCCTCCTCTTCCTCCTCTTCCTCCTCTTCCTCCTCCTCCAACTTATCATCATCATGAATATCATTCCCATCTTCATCATAATCATCATCCTCATCATCATCATCAATGAGGTGACAGATTTCACACGTGATGGTAGTATGACTTCCCCTTACCTGTGGTCCATAATAATAATAATAAATAATAATAATAGTAGCTGAGCGTTACCTGTGGTCCATGCTGACAGAGCGTCTGAAGGCCTCTCTCTGGGCGATGATGGTGGTTTTAGGAGAGGCTTTAGGACTAGCATCAGAGTCCTGACTGTCGTCGTCTCCCATGGCCTTGACGTAGCTGCCGCTCCGCATGCGCCTGCATGGGATCTCCCCCCCTCCGTCAGGACCACCCCACTCCACCCCCTCCGAGGGGACCTGGACACACACACACAAATGTAACCGCACACACACACACACAAATGTAACCGCACGCAAATGCAATAATACATACACAGATACAAATGTATGAACACACAAAAGTAGAAACACACCCACCCACACACACACACACACACACACAAACACACCCACCACACACACACACACACACACACAAAAACACACCCACCCACACACACAAACACACACACACACACACAAACACACACACAAACACACACACACCCACAGAGGGAAAGAGAGTGAAGACCCTGGTTAGTACACATTCATCACATGCAGTTTTTGTAAGTAGCCAAAAAGTTTTTATTTTGTTAAAAACTTTTTAAAGTATTAAAAAGTATTAGATCACAATCTGTCTGTCTATTGAACACCAAGACATCGATAATAATACTATTACTAGGCTTCAAAACACATCTAGGAACTTTTCCAGAAAGTTCCAGGAAGGAATAAGCATGAAAGGATTTCTGGAAAGCCGGGGAATTTTGTTAAAGTTACAAGATTTTTTAAACCCTGATAGGCTTACCTCTACTTTTCTGCTCTCATTCAACAGCGAAGAGGTTTAGACAGGGAAGAGCATATGAGTCATCCCTTTCTATTGACTTAAGATATCATCTTAATCTATGCCAATAACACCAAGGGGAATCAGGTACTAAATACTCAATGTTAATTTCACTGCTCAAATAATGATAGCTAGTTAGTCAGTCTGGCTTGTGCACACACTCACACACACACACACACACACACACACACACACACACACACACACACACACACACACACTCACGCACACACTCACACACACACACACACACACCACACACACACACACTCACGTACACACACTCACACACACACACACACACACACACACACACACACACACACACACACACACACACACACACACGTACACACACACACACACACACTCACGTACACACACACACACACACACACACACACACACACACACACAACTCACGTACACACA
>CM072219.1:92470468-92500468 GCA_036851935.1 Coregonus suidteri
GGTATAGTATAGTATAGTATAGTATGTTTATGGTATGGTATAGTATGGTATGGTATGGTACATAGTATCATATAGTATGGTATGCTGTATGGTATGGTATGGCTATAGTATCATATAGTATGGTATGGTATGGTATGGTATAGTATCATATAGTATGGTATGGTATGGTATAGTATCATATAGTATGGTTATGGTATGGTATGGTATAGTATCATATAGTATGGTATGGTATGGTATGGTATAGTATCATATAGTATGGTATGGTATGGTATGGTATAGTATGGTATGGTATAGTATGGTATGGTATGGTATGGTATAGTATCATATAGTATGGTATGGTATAGTATCATATAGTATGGTATGGTATGGTATGGTATAGTATGGTATGGTATGGTATGGTATCATATAGTATGGTATGGTATGGTATGGTATAGTATGGTATGGTATAGTATGGTATGGTATGGTATAGTATGGTATGGTATGGTATAGTATCATATAGTATGGTATGGTATGGTATGGTATGGTATGGTATAGTATCATATAGTATGGTATGGTATGGTATGGTATGGTATGGTATGGTATGGTATGGTATAGTATGTATGGTATAGTATGGTATGGTATGGTATGGTATGGTATGGTATAGTATAGTATGGTATGGTATGGTATGGTATGATGTATAGTATAGTATGGTATGGTATGGTATGGTATGGTATAGTATGGTATGGTATAGTATCATATAGTATGGTATGGTATGGTATGGTATGGTATGTATAGTATAGTATCATATAGTATGGTATGGTATATGGTATTTGGTATGGTATGGTATCATATAGTATGGTATGGTATAGTATCATATAGTATGGTATGGTATAGTATGGTATGGTATGGTATGGTATAGTATCATATATTATGGTATGGTATGGTATGGTATGGTATGGTATAGTATCATATAGTATGGTATGGTATGGTATATAGTATGGTATGGTATGGTATGGTATAGTATCATATAGTATGGTATGGTATGGTATGGTATAGTATGTATAGTATGGTATGGTATGGTATGGTATGGTATGGTATAGTATCAGTATAGTATGGTATGGTATGGTATGGTATGGTATAATATCATATAGTATGGTATGGTATGGTATGGTATGGTATAGTATCATATAGTATGGTATGGTATGGTATAGTATCATATAGTATGGTATGGTATGGTATATGGTATAGTATGGTATAGTATATAGGTATGGTATGGTATGGTATAGTATGGTATGGTATGGTATGGTATGGTATATGTATGGTATAGTATATATGGTATAATATAGTATATATTATATGGTATAGTATAGTTTAGTATGGTATGGTATGGTATGGTATAGTATCATATAGTATGGTATGGTATGGTATAGTATCATATAGTATGGTATGGTATGGTATAGTATGGTATGGTATGGTATAGTATGGTATGGTATAGTATAGTATTTTATTGGTATGGTATGGTATTTTTTATATATGGTATGGTATATGGTATGGTATATGGTATATGGTATGGTATGGTATGGTATGGTATGGTATGGTATAGTATGGTATGGTATAGTATAGTATGGTATAGTATCATATAGTATGGTATGGTATGGTATAATATAGTATGTATAGTATAGTATGGTATAGTATCATATAGTATGGTATGGTATAATATAGTATGGTATGGTATGGTATGGTATGGTATGGTATAGTATAGTATAGTATGGTATGGTATGGTATGGTATGGTATGGTGGTATAGTATGGTATAGTATGGTATAGTATAGTATAGTATAGTATGGTATGGTATGGTATAATATAGTATAGTATGGTATGGTATAGTATGGTATATAGTATGGTATGGTATTTTATATAGTATGGTATGGTATGGTATGTATAGTATATATAGTATAGTATAGTATGGTATAGTATCATATAGTATGGTATGGTATAATATATATATATGGTATAGTATGGTATGGTATGGTAGTATGGTATGTATGGTATGGTATGGTATGGTTAGTATAGTATGGTATGGTATGGTATAGTATGGTATAGTATGTTATATATATATGGTATGGTATGGTATGGTAGTATGGTATAGTATAGTATAGTATTTATGGTATAATATATGGTATAGTATAGTATGGTATAGTATGGTATAGTATTATGTATGGTATAGTATCATATAGTATAGGTATGGTATGGTATGGTATGGTATGGTATAGTATAGGTATGGTATTTTATAGTATGGTATGGTTATAGTATAGTATAGTATAGTATAGTATGGTATGGTATATGGTATGGTATATATATATTATGGTATGGTATGGTATGGTATATATAATATAGTATAGTATGGTATAATATAGTATAGTATAGTATATTATATGGGTATTATTGTATTATGGTATATGGTATGGTATGGTATGGTATAGTATATATAGTATGGTATGGTATGGTATGTATGGTATGGTATGGTATGGTATGGTATGGTATGTTATGGTATGGTATGGTATGGTATGGTATGGTATGGTATGGTATAATATAGTTATAGTTATGGTATGGTATGGTATGGTATAGTATGGTATGGTATATTATGGTATGGTATTTATTATAATATTATAGTATGTTATGGTATGGTATAAGTATAGTATTATAGTATGGTATGGTATGGTATGGTATAGTATGGTATTTTTGTATGGTATAGTATAGTATGGTATAGTATAGTATAGTTATTTTATAGTATAGTATAGTATGGTATAGTAAGGCATAATATAGTATGGTATGGTATAGTATGGTATAGTATCATATATTATGATATAGATGGTATGGTATGGTATAGTATGGTATGGTATAATATAGTATAGTATAGTATGGTATGGTATGGTATAATATAGTATAGTATAGTATAGTATGGTATGGTATATGGTATATTATTTTATGGTATGGTATGGTATGTATAGGTATTTTTTATAGTAAGGTTTGGTATGGTATAGTATGGTATGGTATGGTATAGTATGGTATAGTATAGTATGTAATGGTATGGTATGGTATGGTATAATATAGTATAGTATGGTATAGTAATTTATGGTATGGTATAGTATGGTATTAATATAGTATGGTGTGGTATATTTTGCGTATGGTTATTTTATAGTATCATATATTATGATATAGTATGGTATGGTATAGTATAGTATGGTATGGTATGGTATAGTATAGTATGGTATAGTATTTATATAGTATAGTATATTATTTAATATAGTATGGTATAGTTAGGCATAATATAGTATGGTATTTTATAGTATGGTATAGTATTTATATATTATTTTATAGTATGGTATGGTATGGTATGGTATAATATAGTATAGTATGGTATGGTATAGTATGGTATGGTATGGTAAGGTATGGTATAGTATGGTATGGTATGGTATAGTATGGTATGGTATGGTATAGTATAGTATAGTATAGTATAGTATGGTATGGTATAATATAGTATAGTATGGTATGGTATGGTATAATATGGTATAGTATCATATATTTTTGATATAGTATTTATGGTATGGTATGGTATTTTATAATATAGTATAGTATTTTATGGTATATATAGTATAGTATGGTATGGTATGGTATAATATACTATAGTATGGTATGGTATGGTATAGTATGGTATAGTATCATATATTATGATATGGTATGGTATGGTATAATATAGTATAGTATGGTATGGTATGGTATAATATAGTATAGTATAGTATGGTATGGTATAATATAGTATAGTTTAGTATGGTATGGATTGTATAATATAGTATGGTATGGTATGGTATAGTATGGTATGGTATGGTATGGTATAATATAATATAATATAATATAGTATAGTATGGTATGGTATAATATACTATAGTATAGTATGGTATGGTATAATATGGTATAGTATCATATATTATGATATAGTATGGTATGGTATGGTATGGTATGGTATAATATAGTATAGTATAGTATGGTATGGTATGGTATAATATAGTATAGTATGGTATGGTATGGTATAATATGGTATAGTATCATATATTATGATATAGTATGGTATGGTATGGTATGGTATAATATAGTATAGTATGGTATGGTATGGTATAATATAGTATAGTATAGTATGGTATGGTATAATATAGTATAGTATAGTATGGTATGGATGGTATAATATAGTATGGTATTGTATAGTATGGTATGGTATGGTATGGTATAATATAGTATAGTATAGTATGGTATGGTATAATATACTATAGTATAGTATGGTATGGTATAATATGGTATAGTATCATATATTATGATATAGTATGGTATGGTATAATATAGTATAGTATGGTATGGTATGGTATAATATACTATAGTATAGTATTGTATGGTATGGTATAATATACTATATTATAGTATGGTATGGTATGGTATGGTTTTTTTATGGTATGGTATTATATAGTATAGTATAGTATAGTATAGTATAGTATGGTATGGTATGGTATATATTTAGTATAGTATGGTATGGTATAGTATGGTATGGTATGGTATGGTATGGTATAGTATAGTATGGTATAGTATAATATAGTATAGTATAGTATGGTATAGTATGGTATGGTATGGTATGGTATGGTATGTATAGTATAGTATAGTATGGTATGGTATAATATAGTATAGTATATAGTTATGGTATAGTATGGTATAATATAGTATAGTATTTTTATGGTATGGTATAGTATAGTATAGTATAGTATAGTATAGTATATAGTATAGTATAGTATAGTATTTTATAGTATAGTATATTTATAGTATAGTATAGTATAGTATGGTATGGTATAATATAGTATAGTATAGTATAGTATAGTATGGTATAATATAGTATAGTATGGTATGGTATGGTATGGTATTAGTATGGTATGGTATGGTATGGTATAATATAGTATGGTATGGTATGGTATGGTATAGTATAGTATGGTATGGTATAATATAGTATAGTATAGTATGGTATGGTATAATATATAGTATAGTATGGTATGGTATGGTATAGTATAGTATGGTATGGTATGGTATGGTATAATATAGTATGGTATGGTATGGTATGGTATAATATAGTATGGTATGGTATAATATAGTATAGTATAGTATAGTATGGTATGGTATAGTATGGTATAGTATCATATATTATGGTATGGTATAATATAGTATAGTATGGTATGGTATGGTATGGTATAATATAGTATAGTATAGTATAGTATATTATAGTATAGTATAGTATAGTATGGTATGGTATAGTATAGTATGGTATGGTATGGTATGGTATAGTATAATATAGTATAGTATGGTATGGTATGGTATGGTATGGTATAGTATATAGTATATATATATAGTATAGTATGGTATAGTATAGTATAGTATAGTATGGTATGGTATGGTATAATATAGTATAGTATGGTATAATATAGTATAGTATGGTATGGTATAATATAGTATAGTATGGTATGGTATGGTATGGTATAATATAGTATAGTATGGTATGGTATGGTATGTATGGTATAATATAGTATAGTATAGTATAGTATGGTATAATATAGTATAGTATAGTATGGTATGGTATGGTATAATATAGTATGGTATGGTATGGTATAATAGTATAGTATAGTATGGTATGGTATGGTATGGTATGGTATAGTATAGTATAGTATAGTATAGTATAGTATAGTATAGTATAGTATAGTATAGTATGGTATATATAATATAGTATGGTATGGTATGGTATGGTATAATATAGTATAGTATGGTATGGTATGGTATGGTATGGTATAGTATGGTATGGTATAATATAGTATAGTATGGTATAATATAGTATAGTATGGTATGGTATGGTATAATATAGTATAGTATAGTATAGTATATATAATATAGTATAGTATAGTATAGTATGGTATGGTATGGTATGGTATGGTATGGTATGGTATGGTATAGTATAGTATAGTATAGTATGGTATGGTATAATATAGTATAGTATAGTATGGTATAATATAGTATAGTATGGTATGGTATGGTATAGTATAGTATAGTATAGTATAGTATAGTATAGTATAGTATAGTATAGTATAGTATAGTATAGTATAGTATAGTATGGTATGGTATAGTATGGTATAGTACGGTATAGTATGGTAAGGTATGGTATGGTATGGTATGGTATGGTATAGTATAGTATAGAGAAGGGCATTCTAGAATGGACATTAAAACCAGATAACGGAACAGTTGGAAAAGATATCAGGACACCTTGCAATCATGACGCAATAAGCGCTGACACGTGCAGACCTTACTTGCTACAAAGTTACAGAAAGCTAAACCAACAACCACACAAACCGAAATTGGATACATTGTAAATGCAGATCCAACAAGGAAAAACATAGCTAGCATTGATTTGTTTGAACATGACAACAAAACATAAAGAACAAACGACTGGGCCGCATCCATAAATATCAAACTAATCGAACTAACGACTGGGCCGCATCCATAAATATCAAACTAACGACTGGGCCGCATCCTTAAATATCAAACTAACGACTGGGCCGCATCCTTAAATATCAAACTAATCGAACTAACGACTGGGCCGCATCCATAAATATCAAACTAATCGAACTAACGACTGGGCCGCATCCATAAATAACAAACTAATCGAACTAACGACTGGGCCGCATCCATAAATATCAAACTAATCGAACTAACGACTGGGCCGCATCCATAAATATCAAACTAACGACTGGGCCGCATCCATAAATATCAAACTAATCGAACTAACTACTGGGCCGCATCCATAAATATCAAACTAATCGAACTAACGACTGGGCCGCATCCATAAATATCAAACTAATCGAACTAACTACTGGGCCGCATCCATAAATATCAAACTAACGACTGGGCCGCATCCATGAATATCAAACTAATCGAACTAACGACTGGGCCGCATCCATAAATATCAAACTAACGACTGGGCCGCATCCATAAATATCAAACTAATCGAACTAACTACTGGGCCGCATCCATAAATATCAAACTAATCGAACTAACGACTGGGCCGCATCCATAAATATCAAACTAATCGAACTAACGACTGGGCCGCATCCATAAATATCAAACTAACGACTGGGCCGCATCCATAAATATCAAACTAATCGAACTAACGACTGGGCCGCATCCATAAATATCAAACTAATCGAACTAACGACTGGGCCGCATCCATAAATATCAAACTAACGACTGGGGCCGCATCCATAAATATCAAACTAACGACTGGGCCGCATCCATAAATATCAAACTAATCGAACTAACGACTGGGCCGCATCCATAAAATATCAACTAACGACTGGGCCGCATCCATAAATATCAAACTAATCGAACTAACTACTGGGCCGCATCCATAAATATCAAACTAATCGAACTAACGACTGGGCCGCATCCATAAATATCAAACTAATCGAACTAACGACTGGGGCCGCATCCATAAATATCAAACTAACGACTGGGCCGCATCCATAAATATCAAACTAATCGAACTAACGACTGGGCCGCATCCATAAATATCAAACTAATCGAACTAACGACTGGGCCGCATCCATAAATATCAAACTAACGACTGGGCCGCATCCATAAATATCAAACTAACGACTGGGCCGCATCCATAAATATCAAACTAATCGAACTAACGACTGGGCCGCATCCATAAATATCAAACTAATCGAACTAACGACTGGGCCGCATCCATAAATATCAAAAGCTATCGAACTAACGACTGGGCCGCATCCATAAATATCAAACTAACGACTGGGCCGCATCCATAAATATCAAACTAATCGAACTAACGACTGGGCCGCATCCATAAATAACAAAATAATCTAATGAACGACTGGCAACCAAAAGATGAGAAAGTATGAATTTGCTCATAAATGAAAATATGAACGAAAATGTTTTATTTCTACAGGTAAAAATGTGCGCTTAGTATTGTTTTCTTTTGGCAACTGTGGTATAAGTGGGATAAACAGCTTAAACAAACGCAATGCAATAAACACTGTTGTTATTCTGGCTGCAGAGGTCGTGACTGTGTTGCCGTACGGTTAGCTAGTTGGCTAGCTAGCGAGCAAGGGATAGGAACGTTGCCACTGAGCATTGCAACAGAACATAAAGAAAACAAACGCAACGCAATAAACATAGTTTTTATTATTATGAGTCGGACGGCAGAGTGGGAACTCCTTCAAGACTGTTGGAAAAGCATTCCAGGTGAAGCTGCTTGAGAGAATGCCAAGAGTGTGCAAAGCTGTCACCAAGGCAAAGGGTGGCCACTTTGAAGAATCTCCAACATAAAATATATTTTTATTTGTTTAACACTTTTTTGGTTACTGCATGATTCCATACGTGTTATTTCATAGTTTTTGATGTCTTCACTATTATTCTACAATGTAGAAAATAGTAAAAATAAAGAAAAACCCTTGAATGAGTAGGTGTGTCCAAACGTTTGACTGGTACTGTGTATTCTTTCTATCGGTAAATGTGTGCTTAAGTATTGATTTCTTTGAAACGTAAAGCGGGATAAACGGCTCCGTTCTGTGCTTTCCCTTGGGGAAATGAACTCAGCAAGGGACTGCTCCACCTCGTCACGCTGCAAACGGCTCCGTCTGTGCTTTCCCTTGGGGAAATGAACTCAGCAAGGGACTGCTCTCGTCACAAAAGACGGCTCGTTCTGTGCTTTCCTTGGGGAAATGAACTCAGCTCCGTTCACGCTGCAAACGGCTGCTTTCCCTTGGGGAAATGAACTCAGCAAGGGACTGCTCCACCTCGTCACGCTGCGTCCGTTCTGTGCTTTCCCTTGGGGAAATGAACTGCGAGGGACTGCTTCGTCACGCTGCAAACGGCTCCGTTCTGTGCTTTCCCTTGGGGAAATGAACTCAGCGAGGGACTGCTCCACCTCGTCACGCTGCAAAACGGCTCCGTTCTGTACTTTCCCTTGGGGAAATGAACTCAGCAAGGGACTGCTCCACCTCGTCACGCTGCAAACGGCTCGTTCTGTGCTTTCCCTTGGGGAAATGAACTCAGCAAGGGACTGCTCTCGTCACCTCGTCACGCTGCAAACGGCTCCGTTCTGTACTTTCCCTTGGGGAAATGAACTCAGCAAGGGACTGCTCCACCTCGTCACGCTGCGTCGTTCTGTGCTTTCCCTTGGGGAAATGAACTCAGCAAGGGACTGCTCCACCTCGTCACGCTGCAAACGTCGTTCTGTGCTTTCCCTTGGGGAAATGAACTCAGCAAGGGACTGCTCCACCTCGTCACGCTGCGTCGTTCTGTACTTTCCCTTGGGGAAATGAACTCAGCAAGGGACTGCTCCACCTCGTCACGCTGCGTCGTTCTGTACTTTCCCTTGGGGAAATGAACTCAGCGAGGGACTGCTCCACCTCGTCACGCTGCGTCGTTCTGTGCTTTCCCTTGGGGAAATGAACTCAGCAAGGGACTGCTCCACCTCGTCACGCTGCGTCGTTCTGTGCTTTCCCTTGGGGAAATGAACTCAGCGAGGGACTGCTCCACCTCGTCACGCTGCGTCGTTCTGTGCTTTCCCTTGGGGAAATGAACTCAGCAAGGGACTGCTCCACCTCGTCACGCTGCAAACGGCTCCGTTCTGTACTTTCCCCTTGGGGAAATGAACTCAGCAAGGGACTGCTCCACCTCGTCACGCTGCAAACGGCTCCGTTCTGTGCTTTCCCTTGGGGAAATGAACTCAGCAAGGGACTGCTCCACCTCGTCACGCTGCAAACGGCTCCGTTCTGTGCTTTCCCTTGGGGAAATGAACTCAGCAAGGGACTGCTCCACCTCGTCACGCTGCAAACGGCTCCGTTCTGTACTTTCCCTTGGGGAAATGAACTCAGCAAGGGACTGCTCCACCTCGTCACGCTGCGTCGTTCTGTGCTTTCCCTTGGGGAAATGAACTCAGCAAGGGACTGCTCCACCTCGTCACGCTGCAAACGGCTCCGTTCTGTGCTTTCCCTTGGGGAAATGAACTCAGCAAGGGACTGCTCCACCTCGTCACGCTGCAAACGGCTCCGTTCTGTGCTTTCCCTTGGGGAAATGAACTCAGCAAGGGACTGCTCCACCTCGTCACGCTGCGTCGTCCATTATTTCCAAGGTATACTGGTATACTATAGTATACTGTACTGTTATACTATACTGTACTGTGCTGTTATACAATACTATAATATACAATACTATACTATAGTATACTGTACTGTTATACTATACTGTACTGTGCTGTTATACAATACTAGAATACTATACAATAATGGTATACTATACTATACTATACTATACTATACTATACTATACTATACTATACTGTTATACTATACTGTATTGTTATACAATACTATAATATACAATACTGGTATACTATACTATACTATACTATAATATACTATACTGTTATACTATACTGTACTGTGTTGTTATACAATACTATACAATACTGGTATACTATACTATACTATACTATACTATGCTGTGCTGTGCTGTTATACAATACTATACTATACAATACTGGTATAATATACTATACTATACTGTTCTGTATTGTTATACAATACTATAATATACAATACTGGTATACTATACTATACTTTACTGTTCTGTACTGTTACACTACAGTGCAATCGGAAAGTATTCAGACCCCTTCCCTTTTTCCATATTTTCGTACGTTACAGCCTTATTCTAAAATGGATAAAACAAAAATACTGACAAATCAAAAACACGGTTTTAGAAATGTTTGCAAATGTATTACAAATAAAAAACAGAAATACCTTATTTACATAAGTATTCAGACCCTTTGCTATGAGACTCAAATTTGAGCTCCGGTGCATCCTGTTTCTATTGATCATCCTTGAGCTGTTTCTACAACTTGATCGGAGTCCACCTGTGGTAAATTCAATTGATTAGACATAATTTAGAAAAACATATATAAGGTCCCATAGTTGACAGTGCATGTCAGAGCAAAAACCAAGCCATGAGGTCAAAGGAATTGTCCGTAGAGCTCCGAGACAGGATTGTGTCGAGGCACAGATATGGGGAAGGGTACCAATAAATGTCTGCAGCATTGAAGGTCCCCAAGAACACATTGGCCTCCATCATTCTTAAATGGAAGAAGTTTGGAACCACCAAGACTCTTACTAGAGCTGGTCGTCCGGCCAAACTGAGCAATCAGGGGAGAAGGGCCTTGGTCAGGGAGGTGACCAAGAACCTGATGGTCACTCTGACAGAGCTCCAGAGTTCCTCTGTGGAGATGGGAGAACCTTCCAGAAGGACAACCATCTCTGCAGCACTCCACCAATCAGCCTTTATGGTAGAGTGGCCAGATGGAAGCCACTCCTCAGTAAAAGGCACATGACACCCGCTTGGAGTTTGCCAAAAGGCACCTAAAGGACTCTCAGACCATGAGAGTCAAGATTCTCTGGTCTGATGAAACCAAGATTGAACTCTTTGGCCTGAATGCCAAGTGTCACATCTGGAAGAATCTTGGCACCATCCCTACGGTGAAGCATGGTGGTGGCAGCATCATGCTGTGGGGATGTTTTTCAACGGCAGGGACTGGGAGACTAGTCAGGATCGAAAGAAAGATGAACGGAGCAAAGTACAGAGAGATCTTTGATGAAAACCTGCTCCAGAGCGCTCAGGACCTCAGACTGGGGTGAAGGTTCACCTTCCAACAGGTCAATGACCCTAAGCACACAGCCAAGACAACGCAGGAGTGGGTTCAGGACAAGCCTCTGAATGTCCTTGAGTGGCCCAGCCAGAGCCCGGACTTGAACCCGATCGAACATCTCTGGAGAGACCAGAAAATAGCTGTGCAGCAACGCTCCCCAGAGGATCTGCAGAGAAGAATGGGAGAAACTCCCCAAATACAGGTGTGCCAAGCTTCTAGCGTCAAAGCCAAGAAGACTCAAGGCTGTAATCACTGCCAAAGGTGCTTCAACAAAGTACTGAGTAAAGGGTCTGAATACTTATATAAATGTAATATTTCAGTTATTAGTTTTTTTTATAATTTTGCAAACATTTCTAAAAACCTGTTTTTGCTTTGTCATTATGGGGTATTGTGTGTAGATTGATGAGGGAAAAAACAATTTAATCCATTTTAGAATAAGGCTGTAACCTAACAAAATATGGAAAAAGTTAAGGGGTCTGAATACTTTCCGAATTATATAGTATACGCACTGTACTGTTATACTATACTGTACTGGTATACTATACTATAATATACTGTACTGGTATACTATACTATAATATACTGTACTGGTATACTATACTATAATATACTGTACTGGTATACTATACTATACTGTACTGGTATACTATACTATACTGTTATACTATAAAGTATCCACTGGCCTCTCTCTCTCTCTATCTCCAAGAATCTCTCTCTCTTTTTCTCTCTCCCCCCCAGACTCCTCTCTCTCCCCCCCAGACCCCTCTCCCTCCCCCCAGACTCCTCTCTCCCCCCCAGACTCCTCTCTCTCCACCCCCAGACTCCTCTCTCTCCCCCCCAGACCCCTCTCCCTCCCCCCGACTCCTCTCTCCCCCAGACTCCTCTCTCTCCACCCCCAGACTCCTCTCTCTCCCCCCAGAACCCTCTCCCCCCCAGACTCCTCTCTCCCCCCCAGACTCCTCTCTCTCCCCCCAGACTCCCCCCCCAGACTCCTCTCTCTCCCCCCAGACTCCTCTCTCTCCCCCCAGACTCCTCTCTCTCCCCCCAGACTCCTCTCTCTCCCCCCCCAGACTCCTCTCTTTCCCCCCCAGACTGCTCTCTGTCCCCCCCCAGACTCCTCTCCCCCCCAGACTCCTATCCCCCCCAGACTCCTATCCCCCCCAGACTCCTCTCTCTCCCCCCCAGACTCCTCTCTCTCCCCCCCAGACTCCTCTCTCCCCCCAGACTCCCACCCCCCCAGACTCCTCTCTCTCCCCCCCCAGACCCCCCCCCCCCCCAGACTCCTCTCCTCCCCCAGACTCCTCTCCTCCCCCAGACTCCTCTCCTCCCCCAGACTCCTCTCCCCCCCAGACTCCTCTACTTTCTCTGTGTTTATGTCCTTCTTACTGACTCGTCGGAGGAAAATGACTTTACCGCTGATACAGGTTTTGTTTTTTCCATTTATGTTTTGAGGTTGGACTTTTAGCAGGTATAACACATAGGGCAGCAATTGGTGTCACCTCATTAGTCAGTATGTGTTACACCTGTGCTGGCCCAGGTGATATTTAAGAGTGGCTGGCCCAGTGCTCCAGTTATCTTGAGAGACGTGGAGGGTCAACACCTTTAGTTGGCGCTCCCTATTTGATTTCTAGAAAAAACATTCCTTTGTCTGATTTCCCTGATTTCCTTTTGCTCCACTGTGTGGTTTGCTTCCTGTCTTTCAGTTTGGTGTGGGGTTTTATTCTGTTTGCCTCTTCTTGGGGGTTTTAGTGGGTCTCATGGTGGGTGTGTTGTGAGTTTGGTGTGGGTTTTTATTCTGTTTGCCTCTTCTTGGGGGTTTTAGTGGGTCTCATGGTGGTTGTGTTGTGAGTTTGGTGTGGGGTTTTATTCTGTTTGCCTCTTCTTGGGGGTTTTAGTGGGTCTCATGGTGGGTGTGTTGTGAGTTTGGTGTGTGGGGTTTTATTCTGTTTGCCTCTTCTTGGGGGTTTTAGTGGGTCTCATGGTGGGTGTGTTTGTGGAGTTTGGTGTGGGGTTTTATTCTGTTTGCCTCTTCTTGGGGGTTTTAGTGGGTCTCATGGTGGGTGTGTTGTGAGTTTGGTGTGGGGTTTCATTCTGTTTTTGCCTCTTCTTGGGGGTTTTAGTGGGTCTCATGGTGGGGTGTGTTTGTGAGTTTTGGTGTGGGGTTTTATTCTGTTTTGCCTCTTCTTGGGGTTTTAGTGGGTCTCATGGTGGGTGTGTTTGTGAGTTTGGTGTGGGGTTTTATTCTGTTTGCCCTCTTCTTGGGGGGTTTTAGTGGGTCTCATGGTGGGTGTGTTGTGAGTTTGGTGTGGGGTTTTTATTCTGTTTGCCTCTTCTTGGGGGTTTTAGTGGGTCTCATGGTGGGTGTGTTGTGAGTTTGGTGTGGGGTTTTATTCTGTTTGCCTCTTCTTGGGGGTTTTAGTGGGTCTCATGGTGGGTGTGTTGTGAGTTTGGTGTGGGGTTTCATTCTGTTTGCCTCTTCTTGGGGGTTTTAGTGGGTCTCATGGTGGGTGTGTTGTGAGTTTGGTGTGGGGTTTTATTCTGTTTGCCCTCTTCTTGGGGTTTTAGTGGGTCTCATGGTGGGTGTGTTGTGAGTTTGGTGTGGGGTTTTATTCTGTTTGCCTCTTCTTGGGGGTTTTAGTGGGTCTCATGGTGGGTGTGTTGTGAGTTTGGTGTGGGGTTTCATTCTGTTTGCCTCTTCTTGGGGGTTTTAGTGGGTCTCATGGTGGGTGTGTTGTGAGTTTGGTGTGGGGTTTTATTCTGTTTGCCTCTTCTTGGGGGTTTTAGTGGGTCTCATGGTGTGTTGTGTTCCAGTTGTTGTTGCTAGTCAACTTCCAGTGGACCCCCTAATGAGTGTCTTTCAGAACCCCTCCTAGAACCCCACCTGTTTCGTGTTGGTTGTTGTCTGTAACAGGGTTAGGAGGAGGAGGAGGAGGAGGAGGAGGAAGAGGAAGAGGAGGAGGAGGAAATGACTTTACTGCTAGAGAGGGTTAGGAGGAGGAGGAGGAGGAAGAGGAAGAGGAGGAGGAGGTGGAGGAGGAGGAGGTGGAGGAGGAAAGGACTTTACTGCTAGAGAGGGTTAGGAGGGAGGAGGAGGAGGAGGAGGAGGAGGAGGTGGAGGTGGAGGAAGAGAGGAGGAGGAGGAGGAAATGACTTTACTGCTAGAGAGGGTTAGGAGGGAGGAGGAGGAAGAGGAGGAGGAGGAGGAGGAGGAGGAAATGACTTTACTGCTAGAGAGGGTTAGGAGGAGGAGGAGGAGGAGGTGGAGGAGGAAATGACTTTACTGCTAGAGAGGGTTAGGAGGAGGAGGTGGAGGAGGAGGAGGAGGAGGAGGAGGAGGAGGAAATGACTTTACTGCTAGAGAGGGTTAGGAGGAGGAGGTGGAGGAGGAGGAGGAGGAGGAGGAGGAGGAGGAGGAGGAAATGACTTTACTGCTAGAGAGGGTTAGGAGGAGGAGGAGGAAGAGGAGGAGGAGGAGGAGGAGGAGGAGGAAATGACTTTACTGCTAGAGAGGGTTAGGAGGAGGAGGAGGAGGAGGTGGAGGAGGAAATGACTTTACTGCTAGAGAGGGTTTGGAGGAGGAGGAGGAGGGAGGTGGAGGAGGACTTTGACTTTACTGCTAGAGAGGGTTAGGAGGAGGAGGTGGAGGAGGAGGAGGAAAGAGGAGGAGGGAGGAGGAGGAAATGACTTTACTGCTAGAGAGGGTTAGGAGGAGGAGGTGGAGGAGGAGGAGGAAGAGGAGGAGGAGGAGGAGGAAATGACTTTACTGCTAGAGAGGGTTAGGAGGAGGAGGTGGAGGAGGAGGAGGAAGAGGAGGAGGAGGAGGAAATGACTTTTATTTACTGCTAGAGAGGGTTAGGAGGAGGAGGAGGAAGAGGGATGAGGAGGAGGAGGAGGAGGAAATGACTTTACTGCTAGAGAGGGTTAGGAGGAGGAGGTGGAGGAGGAGGAGGAAGAGGAAGAGGAGGAGGAAATGACTTTACTGCTAGAGAGGGTTAGGAGGAGGAGGAGGTGGAGGAGGAGGAGGAGGAGGTGGAGAAGAGGAGGTGGGAGGAGGAGGAGGAGGAGGTGGAGGAAGAGGAAGAGGAAGAGGAGGTGGAAATGACTTTACTGCTAGAGAGGGTTAGGAGGAGGAGGTGGAGGAGGAGGAGGAGGAGGTGGAGGAAGAGGAGGTGGAGGAGGAGGAGGAGGAGGTGGAGGAAGAGGAAGAGGAGGAGGTGGAAATGACTTTACTGCTAGAGAGGGTGAGGAGGAGGAGGAGGAGGGAGGAGAGGAAGAGGAAGAGGAAAGAGGAGAGGAAATGACTTTACTGCTAGAGAGGGTGAGGAGGAGGAGGAGGAGGAGGAGGAGGAGGAGGTGGAGGAGGAAGAGGAAGAGGAGGAGGAGGAAATGACTTTACTGCTAGAGAGGGTTAGGAGGAGGAGGTGGAGGAGGAGGAGGAGGAGGAGGTGGAGGAAGAGGAAGAGGAGGTGGAGAAGGAGGAGGAGGAGGAGGAGGTGGAGGAAGAGGAAGAGGAAGAGGTGGAAATGACTTTACTGCTAGAGAGGGTTAGGAGCGGAGGAGGAGGAGGAGGAGGAGGTGGAGGATGAGGAGGAAGAGGTGGAGGAAGAGGAAGAGGAGGAGGTGGAAATGACTTTAACTGCTAGAGAGGGTTAGGAGGAGGAGGTTGGAGGTGGAGGAGGAGGAGGTGGAGGAGGAAATGACTTTACTGCTAGAGAGGGTTAGGAGGAGGAGGAGGAAGTGAGAAGCATTACTTTTCTGCAACCCATTTTCTTTACCGACTTTCAGATAGAGGGAAAACCAAAACCAAAAGATATGATGCACTTTTAAGTTTGCAAATGGCCCATTATTTCCTACATAGTGCACTACTTTTGGCCAGAGCCCTGTGAGTTCCTTGTGGGTCCCCTGTAGGTTCCCTGTGGATCCCCTGTGAGTTCCCTGTGGGTTCCCTGTGGCTCCCCTGTGGGTTCCCTGTGGGTCCCCTGTGGGTTCCCTGTAGATCCCCTGTGAGTCTCTCTCTGTGGGTTCCCTGTAGATCCCCTGTGAGTTCCCTGTGGGTTCCCTGTGGATCCCCTATGAGTCCCCTGTGGATCCCCTGTGAGTTCCTTGTGGGTCCCCTGGGTTCCCTGTGGATCCCCTGTGAGTTCCCTGTGGGTTCCATGTGGCTCCCCTGTGGGTCCCCTGTGGGTTCCCTGTGAGTTCCCTGTGGATCCCCTGTGAGTTCCCTGTGGATCCCCTGTGAGTTCCCTTTGGATCCCCTGTGAGTTCCCTGTGGGTTCACTGTGGGTTCATTGTGGATCCCCTGTGGATCCCCTGTGAGTCCCCTGTGGATCCCCTGTGGATCCCCTGTGAGTTCCCTGTGGGTTCCCTGTGTCAAACGTAGTGTACTATATAGGGAATATGGAGCCATTAGGGATGCAGTTATTGCTGTGAAAGAAGCTTAACTGGTTTCTTTATATCTAAAATGAAATAACAGTTCAAATGAGGAGCCAACATTTTCAAATATCTGAAAAGCTCTTCTGGAAGCGTTAGATATGGAGAGGGCTGTTCCATTTGATCATTTGAGACAGTGTCTATCTTTCTCAGTCATTTGGGATTGAGGCAAAAAGCTGGATCTACACTACATACGACATTGGACATGGACCTAACACCACTTTAAGGGCGATATTTCCCTCATCTAATCTAGTACGCAAACACGTATTGCACAAAGTAACCATAAACATTTTAATGGACAGGACACAGCAATTATTCATAAGTTAGCAGCAGGTCGGGAGCTATGGGTGCAAACACACCCCTCCGCACCCACCCACCCACCCACACACCCTTCCCTCCCCACCCAAACACACCCCTCCCTCCCCACCCCAAAACACACCCCCTCCCTACCCCCTCCCTCCCCCACCCAAAACACACCCCTCCCTCCCCACCCAAAACAAGACCCCCCCCCCCCCACCACCCCTCCCTCCCCACCCCAAAACACAACACCCTCCCTCCCCACCCAAAACACACACCCCTCCCTCCCCACCCAAAACACACACCCTCCCTCCCCACCCAAAACAACACACCCCTCCCTCCCCACACCCAACCACCCACCCACCTGTAGGTAGTGAAGGTCCTCTCCTTCAGTTTGTTGTCCAGGGGTACCAAGGCCTTGTCATAACCCCCCCCCTCCTCCTCCTCCTCCTCCTCCTCCTCCTCCACCCCGGACAGACGATGGGTACACCTCTCTAGCCTGGCTGACCGTCATGGCCGACCACGTGCTCCTCTTCAGAGAGTGTTGCCCTGCCCCTCCATGGTGCCCTACCACTCCCCCTCCGCCACCCTCCCCCCCTGCCAGGGCCAGAGTGGTACAGGCCATGCACTCCCCCGGCCCGGGCCCTGGTGGTATACTCCCCTGCTTGGGCAGCTTCTTCATGGTCAGCTCCTGGATAGCGGCGTCCAGACTCTCGTGCCCCGTGGGGTAACCCCCCCGCCCCCCACCTCGACCACCTGGCCCGGTGTTGCCCCCGGTTACCAAGAAGCTGCTGTCACTATCCAGGTTGTCGTCGGAGCTCCACCACCCCGCCGTTCGGCTCCTGTGGCGCCGGCCGGAGGATTCGTGGCGCCCGTCCCCACTCTTGGAGCGCTCGCGGGACTTGCTGCGCCTCGCCGAGCGGGATTGGTGGCCCGAATAGTTATGGCCGCCCCCCTCCTCTCCTCCGCTCCTGGGCCCTCCTCCTCCTCCTCTTTCCCGGTGTTCCCCTCCTCCTCGTGTGCCATTGTATTCCCTCTTCGACGGCGCCTCGAGGGAGTGGGACTTGGCGAAGAGTTTCTGGACTGAGTGAACCAGGTGGCGGATACGGGAGGGGCTCTCGCTGCGCTGCTCCGCCCCGCTGGCCCTCCTCTGGTACTGCAGGGTGTGAAACCCGTCAGGGTGGAAGGGAAGCTTCTTCTCAAACTGATCCTGGTGGTTAGGAGGCATGCGGTGCATCTTACCCCCGTGACTCCCCACCGTTGACAGACACTCCTCACATGAGTCGTACGACTGCTGGGTCGGGGGGTGCTGGCTGGGGTGGGAGCGGGGGAACGTCCCCCCACCAGAGTGGGTGTGGGAGCAATGCTCCAGAGCTAGGGGTTCTGGTGGACCTCCGGGGGGGTAGTAGGGGTGCCCCGCCCCGTCGTAGTGTTCGGAGGGGTGGCGGTGGTACTCTCGGACGGAGCCAGGGCCCGGGCCGGGGTCACATTCTTCAGGCATGTAGTGGCAGGGTCCAGAGGGGGCGTGTGTGTGCCCCCCTCCCCCACCAGAAGAGTGCTGGGACAGGCTGCGGCTGACGTGGTACCCCTTCATGGAGGAGGCCGGGGGGGCGTGGTGGGCCGCCCGGGCCGAGAGGGGACGCTGTGGGCGCGACAGGGCTGCGCCGGACTCACCTAGCGAGGAGAGAGAGAGAGAGAGAGAGAGGTAGAGAGAGAGAGAGAGAGAGAGGTAGAGAGAGAGAGACAGAGAGAGAGAGAGAGACTGTTAGCATATCAATCCAGATTAATTGAGAGAAAGTAAAATATAAAGAAAAACAGATCCTCAACATCCAGGGGAAAAAACATGTTGAACAGTAAATGGACTTTTCCTGAATAACAGCAGGTAGAATGTATCTCGCCAGCTGTAATACGCAGGAAGACACAACAATCCTCTCTTCATTAAATTCAAAGGTTGCTTTCCATCTGTGGTGATGAATCACACTGCAAGATATCTCTCTCTCTCTCTCTCTCTCTCTCTCTCTCATCTCCTCTCTCTCTTCTCTCTCTCTCTCTCCTCTCTCTCTCCTTCTCTCTCTCTCTCTCTCTCTCTCTCTCTCTCTCTCGTTCTTCTCTCTCTCTCTCTCTCTCTTTTCTCTCTCTCTCTCTCTCTCCTCTCCTCTCTCTCTCTCGCTCTCTCTCTCTCTCTCTCTCTCTCCTCAGTCTCTCTCTCTCTCTCTCGTCTCTCTCTCTCTCTCTTTCCTCTCTCTCTCTACTCTCTCTCGCTCTCTCCCTCTCTCTCTCTCTCTCTCTCTCTCTCTGCTCTCTTCTCTCTCTCTCTCCTCTCTATCTATCTCTCTCTCTCTCTCTCTCTCTCTCTCTCTCTCTCTCATCTCTCTCTCTCTCCTCTCTCTCTCTCTCTCCTCTCTCTCTCTCTCTCTCTCTCTCTCTCTCTCTCTCTCTCTCTCTTCTCATCTCTCTCCGTCTCCTTCTCTCTCTCTCTCTCTCTCTCTCTCTCTCTAGTCTCTCTCAGGCACACTCTCATCTCTCTCTCTCTTCGTCTCTCCTCTCTCTCTCTCTCCTCTCTCTCTCTCTCCAAGGGGGATCTCTCTCTCTCATCTCTCTCATCATTATGGCGCTTAAGGGAAACCACAATTCGTACCTTTTTTGTATAAGAGAAGGGAAAAAAACAGAATAAAGCATGAATGACACTTTGTAATCCAGATGCATGCAGGATAGTAATGACAGTCAGCACACTCTGTAATCTAATCATCTTTAACAACGTACTCACATTAGTTTTTTATGATACTGCCACCAATATAACTTAGTTAAGAGTCCAAGGGGAGGGGCCTAGAGAGAAACCACTTTGGAAACAATAGTGGCGTTGTCACGATCGTCGAAGGAGGAGGACCAAGGCGCAGCGTGATATTCGTACATACTTATTTTATTAAGTGCACACAATAACCAAAACAACAAACGATAACGTGACGTCCTAGGTCTAACACAACCAACACGGAACAAGATCCCACAACTACTGTGGGAAAACAGCCTGACTAAATATGGTTCCCAATCAGAGACAACCAGCAACAGCTGACACTCGTTGCCTCTGAGTGAGAACCACTCTGGCCAACATAGAAATACAACAACTAGAATCTACAACACAGAACACAAACACATAGAATCTACACACCCTGGCTCAACATATAGAGTCCCCAGAGCCAGGGTGTGACAGGCGTGGAACTAAAAGACGTCATTCATGTACATAAAGAGGAGTGACTATGTATGTTGTGTCAGAATGAAACTGTATAAAAGGAGAGCTCCGAGTCAGGATGGGCAGTTGCTCCTTGGACCAGCCCGGCTTGTTACTTTGTAATAAAGTCTATACTGAATAACACAAGCTCCAGTGTCTGAGAGATATCTTTGAGAAAGTATTTCCACAACATTGACCAATAACCGACGAAACTTACAAACTTACAAATAACCGGCTTACAAACTTCGGCTTGCCTACAAAAAAATAGTACGCACAAACACGACCCTACTATGTTTTATATATAAATATATGTTTTACGAAGGTCATACCAAGGATCATTTTGCTATTTGATTTAAGTATTTAAAAAATATATATATATAAAAACATTATTTGATGAAAAAATATTTTTGCCATTACTGCTATAATCCCATACAAAAGCATTTATTAACAGATTCACTACATGGAACAACAGATAGTCCCCCCCAAAAAAAATCTAAAGGAAGTTAGTTCTGAAGTGTCTGTCCTAGAGGGGGTCCTAGAGCAAAACAACCGACATGTATGTGTGTTCGTGAGAGTGTCTCACCTTTCCGCATATTAGTGTGTAGCACAAACTGTTCAGAAGCTAGGGACAGAAGTTGGCAGATCGGCGTTAGACGAGTCCCAAGACGTTTGTGGGTGTCCTAGAGTAAAACGGAGAACACCATAATAGTTTGTAGGTCAAACCATTTGGAAGCTACAGACGATTTTCTGAGAAGACCGATTTTCGGGACGTCTCATGGTCTGACAAACACCGTTCTAGCTGCGGAAGTCTGACATAAGCGGATTGAGACGCATCCCAATGCAACAAAACATATCTCGGCTTAAACTGACAGATTTGTATGGGGATTTTGTTATTATGCTAATTAGATTTCCGCTGGGGCGTGGACATCAACCATATTTAATATGAATGAAGGGAGGGAGGGAGAGAGAGAGAGGTAGCGGAGGTCAATAGAACACCATTCACAATATCGAACCATATCAAACCATCTAAAGCCATTATAAGTTCCTCTACTACTGGGAGTGAAGACATCGGAAAGCAGAGGTGAGGGAAACACAGATGTTTAATCTAATGCCCATTTAATAGAAGTAACACTTGTACTATCCAAGTTATCTATCCAAGCTATCTGAACGTATTTCACAAAGGTCTTATCATGACTTAACACCTGGAAGAAAAATAGCAAAAATCTATAATTTGGATACAATCTTCTGTTTTTCCCATACTAAGGTCTGCATATGTGTGAACATGAGTGTCTGACTGTGTGTTTTGAGAGAGAGAGAGAGAGAGAGAGAGAAAGAGAGAGCGAGAGGGAGAGAGAGGGATAGAGAGAGAGAGAGGGATAGAGAGAGAGAGAGAGAGAGAGACAGAGAGAGAGAGAGAGAGAGAGTGAGAGAGACAGAGAGAGGGAGGCATAAAGGGATGGGGACAGGCGCTGAGCTAATCATTAAAAAGAGGGTGGCCTGTCCAGCCTTGATTGGTTGAATGAGTCACCACCCAGGAAGTGAGCAGAAATCCAGCCGTGTCATTGGTGGAGCACAGAGATCCAGCCGTGTCATTGGAGTAGCCTTGACGCCAGGCCTCTCATGACTAGGACCATACGGGGCTCACAGGCAGGAGTGTTACCTGGTCCTACTAGTGCTAAAGATGTTTTCATCAACAATGATGTGTGTACTATAAATTGTACTATAAATTGTGACTTCCTGTTTACTCTATTCTACTGATCCATTTACTTTATGTTTCCATTTCTTATCTTTTATTATTTCTTATTGTTGTTGCATTGTTGAGAACACACACATTTTTGTTCCTCTATCCTAGTGGTGACCTAAATTTGATTTCCATTCAAAATCCTATTTTCCCTAACCTCTACCCCTTACCCTAACCCTAAACCTAACCCTAAACCTAACCCTTTTAGGTCCCCATAAGGATAGAAGAACCAACCCCAACATACAGTGAGGGAAAAAAGTATTTGATCCCCTGCTGATTTTGTACGTTTGCCCACTGACAAAGAAATGCTCAGTCTATAATTCTAATGGTATTAATTTTATAAATTGATTAGCATTTTATTGAGGGAAATAAGTATTTGACCCCTCTGCAAAACATGACTTAGTACTTACTTGGTGGCAAAACCCTTGTTTGGCAATTACATTTACATTTTTAGTCATTTAGCAGACGCTCTTATCCAGAGTGACTTACAGTTAGTGCATACATTACTTTTTATTTTTATTTTTTCATACCCCCCGTGGGAAACGAACCCACAACCCTGGCGTTGCAAATTGCATGCCATGCTCTACGAACTGAGCTACATCCCCTGCCGGCCATTACCTCCCCTACCCCTAGACGACGACGCTGGGCCAATTGTGCGCCGCCCCATGGGTCTCCCGGTCGCGGCTGGCTACGACAGAGCCTGGATTCGAACCAGGATCTCTAGTGGCACAGCTAACACTGCGATGCAGCGCCTTAGACCACTGCGCCACTCGGGAGTCACAGAGGTCAGACATTTCTTGTAGTTGGCCACCAGGTTTGCACACATCTCAGGAGGGATTTTGTTCCACTCCTCTTTGCAGATCATCTCCAAGTCATTAAGGTTTCGAGGCTGACGTTTGGCAACTCGAACCTTCAGCTCCCTCCACAGATTTTCTATGGGATTAAGGTCTGGAGACTGGCTAGGCCACTCCAGGACCTTAATGTGCTTCTTCTTGAGCCGCTCCTTTGTTGCCTTGGCCGTGTGTTTTGGGTCATTGTCATGCTGGAATACCCATCCACGACCCATTTTCAATGCCCTGGCTGAGGGAAGGAGGTTCTCACCCAAGATTTGACGGTACATGGCCCCGTCCATCGTCCCTTTGATGCGGTGAAGTTGTCCTGTCCCTTTAGCAGAAAAACACCCCCAAAGCATAATGTTTTTCCACCTCCATGTTTGACGGTGGGGATGGTGTTCTTGGGGTCATAGGCAGCATTCCTCCTCCTCCAAACACGGCGAGTTGAGTGATGCCAAAGAGCTCCATTCTGGTCTCATCTGACCACAACACTTTCACCCAGTTCTCCTCTGAATCATTCAGATGTTCATTGGCAAACTTCAGACGGCCCTGTATATGTGCTTTCTTGAGCAGGGGGACCTTGCGGGCGCTGCAGGATTTCAGTCCTTCACGGCGTAGTGTGTTACCAATTGTTTTCTTGGTGACTATGGTCCCAGCTGCCTTGAGATCATTGACAAGATCCTCCCGTGTAGTTCTGGGCTGATTCCTCACCGTTCTCATGATCATTGCAACTCCACAAGGTGAGATCTTGCATGGAGCCCCAGGCCGAGGGAGATTGACAGTTATTTTGTGTTTCTTCCATTTGCGTATAATCACACCAACTGTTGTCACCTTCTCACCAAGCTGCTTGGCGATGGTCTTGTAGCCCATTCCAGCCTTGTGTAGGTCTACAATCTTGGTCCCTGACATCCTTGGAGAGCTCTTTGGTCTTGGCCATGGTGGAGAGTTTGGAATCTGATTGATTGATTGTTTTCTGTGGACAGGTGTCTTTTATACAGGTAACAAGCTGAGATTAGGAGCACTCCCTTTAAGAGTGTGCTCCTAATCTCAGCTCGTTACCTGTATAAAAGACACCTGGTAGCCAGAAATCTTTCTGATTGAGAGGGGGTAAAATACTTATTTCCCTCATTAAAATGCAAATCAATTTATAACATTTTTGACATGCGTTTTTCTGGATTTCACTGTTCAAATAAACCTACCATTAAAATTATAGACTGATCATTTCTTTGTCAGTGGGCAAACGTACAAAATCAGCAGGGGATCAAATACTTTTTTCCCTCACTGTATATCTAAAACGCATACACACACACATATATCTATACCTGTTCTGAGCCAACTGCAATTTTCCCAAGTCCCTCTTTGTGGCACCTGACCACATTACTGAACAGTAGTCTAGATGCGACACAACTAGGGCCTGTAGGCCTGCCTTGTTGATAGTATTGTTAAGAAGGCAGATCAGCACTTAATTATGGACATACTTCTCCCCATCTTAGCTACTGTTGTATCAATATGCTTTGACCATGACAGTTTACAATCCAGGGTTCCTCCAAACAGTTTCGTCAGCTCAACTTGCTAAATTTCCACATGATTCATTAAGAGATGAAGTTGAGGTTTAGGGTTTAGTGAATGATTTGACCCAAATACAATGCTTTTAGTTTTGGAGATATTTAGGACTAACTTATTCCTTGCCACCCATTCCAAAACTAACTGCAACTCTTTGTTAAGTGTTGCAGTCATTTCAGTTGCTGTAGTAGCTGATGTGTATAGTGTTGTGTCATCTGCATACATAGACACACTGGCTTTACTCAAAGCCAGTGGCATGTTGTTACTAAAATGCAAAACAGTAAGGGGCCTAGACAGCTGCCCTGGGGAATTCCTGATTCTACCTGGATTAAGTTTGAGCGCTTCCATTAAAGAACACCCTCTGTGTTCTGTTAGACAAGTAACTCTTTATCCACATTATAGCAGGGGGTGTAAAGCCATAACACATACATTTTTCCAGCAGCAGACTATGATCGATAATGTCAAAAGCCGCACTGAAGTCTAACAAAACAGCCCCCCAATCTTTTTATCATCAATTTCTCTCAGCCAATCATCAGTCATTTGTGTAAGTGCTGTGCTTGTTGAATGTCCTTCTCTATAAGCTGAAAGATTGTTGTCAATTTGTTTACTGTAAAATAGCATTTTATCTGGTCAAATACTTTTTTCCAATAGTTTACTAAGGGTTGGCAACAGGCTAAATGGTCAGCTATTTGAGCCAGTAAAGGGGGCTTTACTATTCTTAGGTAGCGGAATGACTTTTGCTTCACTCCAAGCCTTGGGGCACACACATTCCAAATTGAAATTATGGCAAATAGGAGTGGCAACATCGTCCGCTATTATCCTCAGTAAATTTCCATCTAAGTTGTCAGACCCCGGTGGCTTGTCATTGTTAACAGACAACATTACTTTTTTCACCTCGTCCACACTCACTTTATGGAATTCAAAATTACAATGCTTGTCTTTCATAATTTGGTCAGATATACTTGGATGTGTAGTGTCAGCAATTGTTCCTGGCATGTCATGCCCAAGTTTGCTAATCTTTCAAATGAAAAAAAAGATTAAAGTAGTTGGCAATATCAGTTGGTTTTGTGATGAATGAGCCATCTGATTCAATGAATGATGGAGTTGAGTTTGCCTTTTTTCCCCAGAATTTCATTTAAGGTGCTCCAAAGCTTTTTACTATCATTCTTTATGAAATTTATCTTTGTTTCATAGTGTAGTTTCTTCTTCTTTTTATTCAGTTTAGTCACATGATTTCTCATTTTGCAATATGTTTGCCAATCGGTTGTGCAACCAGACTTATTTGTCATTCCTTTTGCCTCATCCCTCTCAACCATACAATTTTTCAGTTCCTCATCAATCCACGGGGATTTAACAGTTTTTACAGTCATTTTCTTAATGGGTGCATGCTTATTAGTAACTGGAATAAGCAATTTCATAAATGTGTCAAGTGCAGTGTCTGTTTGCTCCTCATTACACACCACGGACCAACATATATTCTTTACATCAACAACATAGGAATCACTACAAATGGATTTGTATACTACAGCATTAGTAAAGATATGATCAATACATGCTTATGATTTAATTCCTGTACTGTTTGTAACTACCCTGGTAGGTTGACTGATAACCTGAACCAGGTTGCAGGCACTGGTTACAGTTTGAAGCTTTCTCTTGAGTGGGCAGCCTGATGAAAGCCAGTCAATATTTAAATCACCCAGAAAGTATACCTCTCTATTGATATCACATACATTATCAAGCATTTCACACATGCTATCCAGATACTGACTGTTAGCACTTGGTGGTCTATAGCAGCTTCCCACCAGAATGGGCTTTAGGTGAGGCAGATGAACCTGTAGCCATATTACTTCAACAGTATTTAACATGAGATCCTCTCTCATCTTCACAGGAAGGAATGTGGTTCTGAATATAAACAGCAACACCTCCCCCATTGGCATTTCTATATTTTATGTAAATGTTATAACCTTGTATTGCTACCACTGTATCATCAAAGGTATTATCTAAGTGAGTTTCAGAGATAGTCAGAATATGAATGTCATCTGTTACTAGTAAATTATTGATTGCTTAAGCTACATATGTTAACGTGGGCTATTTTGAGCACTTTTCTTCTGGGATGCTTACTTGTTTTTATTGCTTTACTGGGAAGCTTAGCAGCAGTAGATGTGCTCATGTTCTTTATGTTAGTGCAGGGTGAGCTGCACACAGTGGACTTCCTCCTCGGGCACACCGGCTCAGTGCTAACAGTATAAATCTGCTTCTTAGGCACATGATTACTGCTTTAAATACCGTAGGATCAGCAGAGGCATTCAGGGCAGTTAGATGGACATAAATTAGTTTACTTATATTGTGTCTACTGACACCCCTGATGTAATGTACATTTGCTGAAGCATTTTGACAACTCTGTGTCACAATGGTAGGGATTAGCTGAGCTGTGCTTGGGTCATTGCTAAGTCATTGTCACAACGCAGCCTTATAATGCTGTGAAAGGATCCAGGAACCCAAATGATTTGGGTGGATCCCATCCTCCTTATAAAATGTGTTTTGTTTCCAAAAGGTATCGAAATTGTCAACAAAAGTTACACCCATTGAGCTGCAATAATCACGTAGCCAGTTGTGAAGAGCAAGAATCCTGCTAAAGCATTCAATGCCACGATTCAGAGAGGGCACAGGGCTAGATATGATGGGTTTTTTGTTAGTGTCTAGCAGAGAGTCAATCAGCTCTTTAAAATCCAGTTTCAACTGTTCAGAGCTGCCCTTCATAATGTCATTAAAACCCACATGGACTACGATAGAATCGATTTCCATGTCCTGACGTAGTACATTCGGGAGCAAGTTAGTAATGTAATTTACTCGAGCTCCGGGATAGGACATTGTTTTTGCACCAGGAATGGTCATATTTCTTACCATGGAGCTGCCCAAAATCACGGCTGGCGAGAAGGACGAGGAAATCCGCCCATTCCCACGCTTCACAGGATGCAGGCCTCCGACAGATGAAGAAGCCCTGCTCGATCCAGAGCAGGGACGGAAGGTTGCCGACGTCGACTTCGAAATCGTAGTAGTATGCACTGAGGCCGCAGACACCCCGAGCGACGAAGGTGCAGGAAGATCAGGCTCCAGGACGGCGAAACTATTCGTTGTTTGTATCCGCTCCGGGCCTCTCGTTGGGAGTGTAGACTGCTTTGCTGGAGGTCGCTGTCTTCGGCTTCCACGGCTCGTGACATGCGACCATTGTTGATTGCCTTTCTCCTTATTATGATGGGGATGTTGCTCCGGGCAACACCGGCCAGTCAGACAACGACAAATGACAAGGCGGAGATGCATCCAAGAAGCTCGAACGCCGTCCAGCCACCGGCGTAGAAAATGTAAACATTCCACTCTGCGTTTTCTCCAGTTTCTAACGTAGGCTGGCGACCTGCGTGATCAAGGAAGCCACCTCAAGCCTATAATCCTCGGCAAGTAAACAATTGCCACATTGGAACTCTGAGTGATCCGGTTTGTCCCGAAACAAAGCGTAATATATACAGCTCCTACAGCGCTGGAACCGTTCATTTAGTTCTCCAGACAAAGAGGGCTCCATTGGAAAACTAATCTGGTACCATCTTCGTTAGCTTGATGGCTAGCAGTTTAGCATCTCTGTCAAGCAGGCTTAAACCTGTCTCTTAAACGGGATTCTCGGACAGGAAATAGCGGTCCTAGCTGTTAAAAGCTAACCGTGTCGTGGAATCCACGCAAAAACAAGTTATGTATTCGTATTTATGAATAGCGTTTTTGTTTTAATCAAAAATAACAAACCAAGTGTTTTCCAGCATACAATATTCAGCTGCGCACTCTGATGACGTCAACACGTGTTTCCTCGGGGAGCGTTGTGGCGTTGGTATAGAGCAGAGGTTGAGGTCAGGGGATTGTGGAGGCCAGGTCATCTGATGCAGCACTCCATCACTCTGCTTCTTGGTAAAATAGCCTTACACAGCCTGGAGGTGTGTTGGGTCATTGTCCTGTTGAAAAACAAATGATTGTCCCACTAAGCCCAAACCAGATGGGATGGCGTATTGCTGCAGAATGATGTGGTAACCATGCTGGTTAAGTGTGCCTTGAATTCTAAATAAATCACAGAGAGTGTCAACAGCAAAGCACCCCCACGCCATAACACCTCCTCCTCCATGCTTTACGGTGGGAACTACACATGCGGAGATCATTCGTTCACCCACACCGCGTCTCACAAAAATCTCAAATTTGGACTCCAGACCACAGGACAAATTTCCACCAGTCTAATGTCCATTGCTCGTCTTTCTTGGCCCATGCATGTCTCTTCTTCTTATTGGTGTCCTTTAGTAGTGGTTTCTTTGCAGCAATTCAACCATGAAGGCCTGATTCACGCAGTCTGCTCTGAACAGTTGATGTTGAGATGTGTCTGTGACTTGAACTCTGTGAAGCATTTATTTGAGCTGCAATTTCTGAGGCTGGTAACTCTAATTAACTTATCCTCTGCAGCAGAGGTAACTCTGGGTCTTCCTTTCCTGTGGCGGTCCTCATGAGAGCCAATTTCATCATAGTGCTTGATTGTTTTTGCGACTACGTTCTTGAAATGTTCCTTATTGACTGACCTTCATGTCTTAAAGTATTGATGGACTGTCGGTTCTCTTTGTTTATTTGAGCTGTTCTTGCCATAATATGGACTTGGTCTTTTACCAAATAGGGCTATCTTCTGTATACACCCCCCCCCCCCCCCCCTACTTTGTCACAACACAACTGATTGGCTCAAACGCATTAAGAAGGAAATACATTCCACATATTAACTTTTAAGAAGGCACACCTTTTAATTGAAATGCATTGCGGGTGACTACCTAATTAAGCTGGTTGAGAGAATGCCAAGAGTGTGCAAATCTGTCATCAAAGCAAAGGGTGGCTATCACCACCTTCCGGAGACACTTGAAACCCCACCTCTTTAAGGAATACCTGGGATAGGATAAAGTAATCCTTCTACCCCCCCCCCCCCCCCCCCCCCCCCCCCCCCCCACAAAAAATAAATAAAAACTATTGTAAAGTGGTTGTCCCACTGGCTATCATAAGGTGAATGCACCAATTTGTAAGTCGCTCTGGAAAAGAGCATCTGCTAAATGACGAAAATGT